>JBBPBQ010000001.1:15226599-15380898 GCA_037974755.1 Cicer yamashitae
TATATATATATATATATATATATATATATATATTTATTGACTTAAAGAAAAATTAGTGCTTCTCATTAGCCCTAGACGATAAGATTGTGAAAGTCCACCTTAAACTAAACAAACAATAATTGTATTTTGATTTACATTTGTGATAGTCAAACATGATTTTGTAATGATAAAATTTATTTCAATATATAATTAGATGTTTTTTAATAGACTTTCTTATATATCAAGAATAAATTTTACTTTTAAGTTATAATTTGAATTTTTTTTATCTTCAAATTCAACTTTTATAGTCTCGTATTATTATTTCTAGTTCAGTTTTATACAAATGTATTGAAATATAAATTATTTTATATTTATTGCATTTTAAGTACCAAGCAAAAATCAGTTTTGGACTTCCATTTTTATAAAAAATAAAATAAAATCAGTTTTGGACGCAAACAACTATTAAACACAATAAATTGATCTCTACACTCTACCGTTCACATTTTACAAAAGCCGCTAAATAATAGAAAATACAACAATAGGTGGAACAACGTAACGTAACCACTATAACTAAAACTTGCTTTATACTCATTCGATTTTAAAATTAATCTATATTTAAATTTTTTTATATATTGAAAAAATAGTTATTCTATCGAATTATTTTTATTAATTATTAGTTGATTTTTACTATCATAATTATAAAGTGAAATTGATATTTCTTCTTACTAATATAAATTGAAATTGATGTTATGAAAGTAGTGCACAACTCCACATAATAATAAGTAAATTGAAGAAAATAATTAAAATTATATTAAAAATTATATATAAAACGGATACAGTAATATATTGCATGATTCAAATGGAATATTTGTGTCCTGCGAAAGTAATTCATTTGCTAAATCAAGAGATGTTAAAGATTTTAAGTAAGAGGTTTCAAATTCAATCTTATAAACTAACATAAGTTACTAATATTTCTCTTGAAAAAAATATGGACGAATTGTTTAATGCTCAATCTTATGCGTCACCAATATCTCTTCATGCGATAATGGAGCTAGTCTTATTGTCAACTTCATTATTTCAAATTCATTAATTCAATCGTGTCCCCAAGCTAGAACTAGAGGCTCATCACTTTGACTTCTTGCAAATCAAACCAGCAATTGGAGCAAAGATTAATGGTGGAAGAATAAAATTTATTGATATTGTTTTTGAGTTTTGAAAAACTATTTTAAAAAATAATTTTTAGCAACAGAAGATATTATTGGATTGAGTCATGTATTAGGTCGCTCTTTTTAAGACGTTTCACGGCACTGATTAAAATTGTGCAAGGTAGACGATCAATCAAGATGTCCTGAGAATAAAATAGCATAGATACACTTTATCGATTTTACTACTGCACTCTAGAATTACATCCTCTAAATATGGAGGTTAAGGCTGCTCGAAAATATTGTACTATGACCACTCGAAAAATTTGAAGGGACAATTTTTCATTAAAGGGAGAAGAGAGAAAACTCGGATTTTTTCGGAGTATTGGCGTGTCTTGTAAATTGAGCAGAATCCTCTATTTATAGAAGAATTTCGCAACCGCGTGGAGCAAAAAATGTGGCTCAGTTTAACCGGATCTGCGAAACTGTCGTGCACCTAGTTTGATTGAATCTGCAAAACTGTCTCTCGAAAAATAGGAGGAGTTGACTCAGATCGGTTGTTGACTCTATTGAGAGCATAAGAAAAACGTGGAGAAAAAGAAAAAACGCGCATCTAAATTTTTTGGGTTAAATATTGTTTTTAGTCCCTATAAAACCCACACACAACTGTTTCATATGGTGTATTCTCAAAAGATCGTGCATTAATAACTCTGCACGTCTATCCCAATATAGTGAACACTCTAGGAGTTATGACTCAAAATTCCATAGAAAGCGACCCCACTTCCACATTCACATAGGTGAGTCTATCAAGAGTACTCTTGTAGCTAAGTACTTCACTCCAAATAGAGTATAGATCGCATTAAGAGTTTCTATTACCTCATTTTATCATCACGTCTATCCCAATATAGTGAACACTCTAGGAGTTATGACTCAAAATTCCATAGGAAGCGACCCCACTTCCACATTCACATAGGTGAGTCTATCAAGAGTACTCTTGTAGCTAAGTACTTCACTCCAAATAGAGTATAGATCGCATTAAGAGTTTCTATTACCTCATTTTATCATCACTTCACGAATCATGCTTCTCTGATTTAAAATAACATGTTCATCTCATATTCGTTCATAACTTGTTATTATCCATTGAACTTCAATTTTTGGGATTTCCAGTCTTTTAGGTCGGGTTACCATCATGAGTGACTCATTGACCTATAGGCAATAGTCTCATCCTTTTGAATATGTTTAAGACTTTCTCTCTAGCTAATCCTTTCATCAAAGGATTTGCTAAGTTTTCATCAGTGCAAACATGATCCACTCTAACTAGAGGTGTAACCGGCTGGATTGGTTTAGTTTTCAACGAAAAATGAATCTAAATCAATGAAATTCGCACAGATTGGTAAAGTTCGATTTTGCTTGTTTTTTATGTTTGGACACGAACCAAACTGAACCAATGATATACGGGTTGGTCTGGTTCTGGTGATTGAATTTGTAAAAAAAAACACTATACAAATATGAATTTCAGAAATAGGAATATAATTTGAAATACCCAAATAGGAAATAAAATATATAGTTGCCACTTTAATTTGTTCCTCTAACAGAATTTAGAATAAGTTATAACTACAAACCGATAATTTTATTCTCTAAAACAAAATATGCAGTAGTAACATAATTTTAACAACCCAAAATGAAAATAAAAAATAGACAGTAACAATGCCAAATTAAAACAAAATTTAATTGTCTAGAATTTAAATGAGAATTTTAAATACAATATAAATAAATAGTGTCCAAAATAGACAGTAGCAGTCCATTTGAATGATACAAACCTAAAATAAAATGAAATAAAACAGGCAGTAGATTTTCACAATGAAAAAAATTGGATTGCATTGAGTGGTTGAGTCTAAATTTGCCTTTACTTTACCAAGTGTTATGAACTTAATAGTGTAAAAAGGATATATATATGAACAATGTTGGTATGGTTCGGTTTTTATTGGTTTTTAAAACTAAAATCCATTACGAGAACACGTGATCTTCGATTAACATTGGTTTGGTTTTTTTTGTTTTTTTCAAACCAGAAAATAACGGGTAAATTTTTGTTTGGATTGGGTTGGATGTTCGGGTTTATTGGATTTACCTATTCCACTTACATCCATAACTCTAACAGCTCCATTTGAGAGTAACTCTCTAATTGTGTTGTGCATACGACGTATTTTTTGTCTTTTACCGTTGTAATAACGGTCCTCAATTTTTGCAATAGTTGTGGTACTATCGCAATGGATCAATACAACAGTCATAAGTTTTTCCCACAAAGTGATCTCAGCTAGCAAGCATCTCAAGTTGCTCGTTTCTTCACTAGCAATTGTCAGTGCTATAATTTCATACTCCATAGTAGACTGAACCAATATCGTTTGTTTCTTCGATTTCCAAGATACAACTCCTCCAGCTATGCTAAATATATAGTCATTGTTTACTTTTGAGTCATCTGATAAAGTGTTCCAATCAGAATCACTGTATCCTTCAAGGACATCAGGAAATCTTTGATAATGTAATTTGAGATTCACGGTCCTTTTAAGGTATCTCATGACTCTCATAATAGCGTGAAAATGCTCCATACCAGGGTCTACAAGTAAACCAGCACAATAGTCCTATGATGTAAGCATTGTCGGGTCTAGTACAATCAATGGCATACTTGATGCTGCCAATAATGCTCGCATGTTCAACTTTTCTAACACCTTCACCAGTGTTTTTGAACAATTTTACACTTGGATCATATGGTGTACAAGCAAGTTTACAGTAAAAGTAATTATAATTCTCTAAGATCTTTTCAACATAGTGAGACTGATCGAAAGAAATTCCCTTTTCTGACCTAGTAATATTGATTCCAAGGATTACATTCACTTCTCTAAGGTCCTTCATATCAAAGTTGTTACACAACAATGATTTTACATTATTCATAACATGAATGTTTGAACCAAATATGAGTAAGTCGTCTACATAGAGACATATGATAGTGCAAATGCCATTTTCAAACTTGTAATAAATACATTTGTCACTTTTATTCACTTTAAACTCATTTGATATAATCAAGTTATCAAGCTTTCATGTCATTGCTTATAAGTTTGTTTAAGACCATACAGAGACTTATCTAACTTACAAACCTTGTTCTCTTATCCATGAATCACAAAACCTTCAGGTTGCTCCATATAGATTTCTTATTTCAGATCACCATTTAAAAAAGCAGATTTGACATCCATTTGATGTACCACCAAGTTATGAATAGCAACAAATGAAATTAGTACTCTAATGAATGTAATTCTAGTGACCAATGAAAAACTGTACAAAAAAATCTATATTTTCTCTTTGTGTAAAACATTTGGCTACAAGGCGAACCTTGTATTTATTAAGAATTCAATCGGATTTTAGTTTTTTTTTTTTAAAATCAATTTACAACCTATCGATTTGCATACAAGAGACAAGTCTACTAAATGTCATGTCCTGTTAAAAGTTTTAAATGTTATTCACTCTATATTATAAGGACTAAAATCTTGATTAACCCTTTTTAATATATATATATATATATATATATATATATATATATATATAAATTAAATATTAATTTTAAAAAAATCTTAGTGCTTCTCATTAGTCCTAGATGATATGACTGAGAGAGCCCACCTTAAACTAAACATTGTACTTTTGATTTACATTTGTCATAGTCATATATGATTTTGGAATGATAAAATTTATTTCGACATATATTTAGATGTTTTTTAAAAGAATTTCTTATATATCAGGAATAAATTTTACTTTAAAGTTATAATTTGAATATTTTTTATCTTTAAATTTGACTTTTATAGTCTCACATTATTATTTCTAATTCACTTTTATGCAAATGTATTGAAATATAAATTATTTTATACTTATCACATTTTAAGTATTAAGCAAAAATCAGGTTTGGGCTTTCATTTTCTATAAAAAATAAAAATCAATTTTGGACGCAAACAGCTATTAAACACAACAAATTGATGTTGTTCTCTACACTCTACCTTTTATATTCTACAAAAGTCGATAGATAATAGATAATACAAAACTAGGTCGAGCAACTTAAGGTAACCACCATAAATAAAATTTGATTTATACTCATTCGATTTTAAAATAAATGTTAATTAAATTTTTTTATATATTAAGAAAATGTAATTTAAAAAAAAAGTTATTTTATCAAATTATTTTTGTTAATTATTAGTTAATTTTCAATATCATAATTATAAAGTAAAATTGAAATTTTTTTACCAATATAAAGTGAAATTGATGTTTTAAAATTAATGCACAACACGTAAAAATAAGTTGAAAGTACAATTAAAAAAATTAATTAAAATTATATTGACAATTGAAAATAACATATAAACTAGATTACAGGATTCAAATAGTTGATTTGTGTCCTGTGAAAGTAATTCTTTCCTGAATCAAGAGATGTTAAAAAGAATTTAAAGTAAGAGATCCCAAATTCAATCTTAAAAACTAACGTAAGTTACAAATATTTCTCTCGAATAAAAATATGTAAGAATTATTTAATGCTCACTCTTATACGTCACCAATATCTCTTCATGCGATAATGGAGCTAGTCTTATTTGTCAACTTCATTATTTCAATCACGTCCCCAACCTAGAAGAGGCTCATCACTTTGACTTCTTTCAAATCAAACCAGCAATTGGAGCAAAGATTAATAATGAAAGAATATAAATTCATTGGTGTTGTTTTTGAGTTTCAAAATATTAATTTAAAAATTAATTTTCAACTATCGAAAATATTATTGGGTTGAGTCACGTACTAAGTAACTCTTTTTCAATATATTTTGCGACATGGTCTAAAATTGTACAAGACAGACGATCAACGACAATGTCTCTAGAATAAAACAGTTCAAATACATTGTATCGATTTTACTACTACACTGTAGAAAAATATTCTAGAATTACACCATCTAAATATGGTGTTTAAGACCACTCAAAAGTCTGAAGGGATGATTTTTTGGTAAAGGAAAAAAAAAAAGGAAATTTGAGACGAAGCAAAAAAGAGAGAAAAGAGAAAACTTGAATATTTTTGAAGCATAGGGTTGTCTTGCAAACTGAGTGGAATCATCTATTTATAGAGACATTCTACAACCGAGTATAGTAGAATACGTGGCTCAGTTTAATCAGATCTTCGAAACTATCACGCGCCAATTTGACCGAATCTGCAAAATTGTCGCTCTAAAAATGGGAGGAATTGACTCAATTGAGAGCATAAGAAAAACGTGGAGAGAAAAAAAACGCACGCTAATTTTTTATGGGTACTAAAAAATAGTACACTAACCTAACCATGTGCGGTTGTCGATTTGAGTGCGTTATTTCCCTTCACAAAATTGAGTACGGTATATCCCAAAGGTTATACCTCCACCTTATAAATATTACTAGTATGATATCTCTCATATGTGAGACTTTTACGGTTTTTCAATTCATACAACACTAACTCTAACTTTCAACACTTAGTGATTAAGTTCCAACATCATTTCCATATTGGTTTTATATATTAATTAATTTCTTCTGGATTTGCGAAAAGGAATAAATCTCTTCATTTTTTTTTAACAAAAGATTAATCCCTTCTTGAACACTTAAAAAACTATCATGTATATTATAAGTTATTTTAGTAAAAAAAAAATATCTTATATTATATGCTATTTTACAGTTTCAATTAAATGTTAATGTTTTTATTTTTTATTCTACTTTTAACTATATTAATGCATACTTCAAAATTTTATAGCGACTAAAAATTTATATAACCTAAAATTTTATGCTTACTTTAAATATGCACTATAGTAACCATCAAAGGAAAAAATATGCACTATAATCGTTCTTAAATAAATAATATTATCACTAAATTATAGATTTTAAGAAAGTTTAAAAAACTATGATTGCATAAGTACAACTCAATAGGTAACTTCAAAGATATTGATGTACAAAAGTTTCGATTCGAATTTAAGATTTTTAGCTTCTCCACATTTAAGATGTGCGAGTTTTAGCCATTAATTAGACTATTTGACAAAAAAATTATAATATTAAATATGTTAACAATTGATTTTATTTTTCAATATTTACCCTTTATGAACAAGGACCCGCTTTTAATCATTGTTTTAGACTATTTTTTTTTTTCCAGTAAATATCACCATAAACTAACACACAACTGTGAGGTATCGAGTTCGAATTTGAAATAAAACTTACAACCTAATAATATTGACATTTGTCAATTGAACTAAAATTTAAGACGGATTCAGAATACTTTATTATGAAGGTTTTTGCTAAATCTTGGCCCCAAATAGTTTCATTTGTAGCTAAAGTAGTGGGCGATGGCCGTTCAACTAGCTTTTGTATGACAAGTGGGTTGATGCTAATACTAGACTTGGAACTATTGTTGATTGTATTTCTATATGCATATGGTGGCTTTGTAGGTTTATGATATGGATGGCTTAGATAGTAATTGTAACTTGGATCTTTTGAGAGAAAACTATTGTTGGTTTCTTGGATGGATTTCGAGCTCTTCTCCCTCCATCAGTTGAAGTCTAGTGATTCTTTAGGAGCTTTTTGTGTGTCTAGTGTTTATTCTTTGTGGACTAATGACTGGTTTTTGGGTAGTTCTACTTCCTAGAGCATGTGTGGAAGCTCTTAGTATCAAAGAATCAAGACCTTTGTTTGCTTTTGGACGATACTTCTTACTAATAATAAAAAAATGTTTCATAGAAATCAAAAAAAAATTTATGCATTTTTTTAAAAATAAAAATTTAAGTGCAATAACATCACATGAAAGAATTAGACATCTAAATTTTTCTACGCCTATGACACCTATTAATTACATGTAAAATTGTGATTGATTCGGTTGAATAGTTGTTTAATTTTTAAATTACGTTTAAAATTGTAGTTAAATAATGTAGTTGAATTAATCTCAATTTTGACAGTGAATTGAATCAACCATCTTTTAACTGAGTTAACCATATTTTTTAATGCGATTCACCAGATGTGGTTGGTGTAGAAAAAGTGAGTATATGAATATCATTAGTAGGGTTTGGGTAGTCCCTACTATATTCAATTAATAATAGGGGACATTATTATGATTTGGGTGGTCCCCGCAATATTCAATGTGATGGTGCGCTTGGGATTACTCTTTTGTGCCTTGAAAATTTTGTAAGTATTATTTGAATAAGAAGATCTTCACTATTTTAGATTAGACACTAGACTTTCACCCTAAATTTTTATTCTAAAACAATTGTTCTAAGAAAACTTTTATTTGGAATAATTTCGTTTAGCCAAAGTGGCAAAGGAGGTTCTTCTATGGTAACTTTGTATAATTAGATCATTCTTAATCTCAAGAGTAGAATTGGAACTAAGTTATAGAGAGAATTAGGTGTCCGCCGTAAAAAAAATGGTTTTTCACCGAATTTGAATTTAGAGAAATAGTAGCTCCCATTTTACTCCGGTGAGGCTAGCTAGTGTCCAGATTTAAATCCTCTCAATTCAAATCTCCCTTAATCTCTCTCAATTTCTCTTAGTTTCATGTTTTTTCCACACACAAAATTTAATCAAGATTGAAAGTTTATATCATATAAATTATGTATGTAAAATTTTACACAAATCTAAAATCATTTGATATGTTATTGAAATACATTAAAATTAACGTCTTATGCACTTTTATTTAACATCGTTAATTTTCATAAGTTTCAATAACATATCAAATGATTTTAGATTTGCATACAATTTTATAAGCATGATTTATATGATATAAATTTGTAATCCAACAAAATGAAATTGAAAAAAAAAATTAAAAAAAATAAAGATGATTAAGTGAGATTGAGAGAAATTTAGATCGATAGGACCAACTCATGACAAAGTTTTTGTGATGACCATGATTTTGGTTAACATCAAGTGGCATTTTTTTTTATATATAAAATTTTTCATTGAATGTGTTCAACTCAACATCATTATGGAAAAGCTCTGTTCATTATCTATGAAAAGTTGCAGACAATCCACCAAATCATGTCCTATAAAGTTAAATTAAAAACCTCTTGTAAGGAATAAGGACCATTTCGAGGTCTTAGGATTACACCTTCTATTATCTAAAGACCACCCTATCAACAACAAATGACTCCAAAATCTAACACCAAACTTTATAACAAAAAGAAAGATCAAAAGAAATTAAACCTCAAATCCTCATTAATACTCCCTAATCTGTGTCCAAACTTCACTGGCCAACATAGATTCACGAGGACCCAACAATAGGAAAAGATCCATGTCATGCGTAACCATAATTTTACGAGGATAGTCAAGAAATATAAAATAAAATAAAATATGCTCTAAAAATAATACTATAAACTTAACTTATAAGTTAAAAATTATAATAATTTTTACTTATATAAAATGTAAATTAAATTAGCAGAAAAAAAATAACTAACAAATATTATTTAAAAAAGTTGAGTTGCAGTAAAAAAAATAATAAAAAATTTGAGTTCAAAAACACTTTAAATAGTCAAATTTATTTATAATTAATTTTGTACTAAATAAACTAGGAATGTATTTTTCAAGGTAAATAATTATGTTTTTTTTTAAAAAAAATCCATCATCCATTTTATTTATGAATCTTATATTTATAATTTTTAATATTGACAAAATTTTCTTTATAGTTTTTATAGAGATTAAAAAACTCAAAATAACACGAATAAATTTATCAATTGAGTAATAATTATTTAATTGTCGGGTTGCTATAAAAAAATAAATTTATTTGACATAACTAAATATAGAAATATACTAATGATGATGATAGTTTGATTTGTCTTACCACTGATGGTGCTTCTATTGAGACAGGTGTTGGTTATTGAGCTCCCTTCCTATGTGGAGAAAAGTACAAATATTGTAGTCCATGTGTCTCACTTATTTAAGTGGAGAGTGGTCTAATTAGGGTTGTAAGAGAGAGATTATTTTGAGAGAAAAGGCAACCACCAAAAGAGAAAAGAGAAGAGTAAACCCTATTCCCGATTTTGTTAAATAAGTCTCAGAAAAACATCGATTGCGCATTCGTTAACCGTTGGATCAGGCTGAAAGTTTGACAGTAGGTTCGCAACATTCAGAGCTTCGTTTTCAACGGTCAGATCAGCGAAACGACTTCTGGAGTGGGAGGAATCGAGCTCGCACAGTAGAAGGTTTTTAGATGTTTTACTTCTTCTTGCTTTTCATTTGTAAGCTTTAGTGCTTTGTTATTTTGGCTGGTTGTAGGCACACTTTGTGCATCTTTTTGAGACTCTCATGTACCCTTATTTGATTATAGTGGAGCTATTTCTTTGGTCTGGACGACCCGTGGTTTTTACCCTTGCATTGAGGGGTTTTCCACGTTAAAATATCGGTGTTCTTTACGCTCTTTTATCTTGATTAATTTGCTACCATATATTTGTTGTTGCTCCTCACGGGTTCTTGCAAGTTGGGGGAATTTTATATCCGCTGCGTATTACTTGTTATTGTGTTTCTGTGTTTATTCCCCATCAGAGTGGCATCAGAGCTCTTGGTTAAAGGGTTATTTGACTTGCTTGAAGGATGGAGGCAAATATGAATATAAAGATGGTATGCTTGAATGGTACTAATTACCATTTGTGGAAGGGCAAGATGAAAGATTTGTTATTTGTGAAGAAAATGCATCTTCCTATTTTTGGTTCTAAAAAGCCGGATAATAAATCTAAGGAAGACTGGGAGTTTGAACATCAACAGGTATGTGGTTTTGTTAGGCAATATGTAGAAGATAATGTTTATAATCATATTGCTAATGAGACAAATGCAAAAACTATGTGGGATAAGATACAGACTTTGTTCGCCTCTAAATCAGGGAATAATAAATTATTCTTGCTAAATAGTTTCATAAGTTTGAAATATAAGGAGCGAACGTCTATTTCGGACCACTTGAGTGAATTTCAGGGGCTCCTTGATCAAATGTCTGGAATGGGTATCAAGTTTGATAATGAGCTATTGGGACTATTTTTACTGTTATCTTTACCACTGCTATTGGGACTATTTCGGGTTTCTATAACGAGTTTAGCTCCTAATGGTGTTGTTTCTTTGGAAACGGCTAAGGGTGGTGTTTTGAATGAGGAGATGAGAAGGAAGGCACAGGGTTCTTCATCTCAATCTGAAGTTCTTGTCACTGAAAATAAGGGGAGAAGTCATAAAAAAAGAACCGAAGGGTGGTAGAGAAAACAACAGAAGCAAGTCCAAGTCTAGATACAAAAATGTGGAGTGTCATTATTGTCATAGAACAGGGCACATACAGAAGAATTGTTTTCTGTGGAAAAAGGAGAACAAAAGCAAGAAGGGTAAGCAGAAACAAAGGGGTCGTGATGATGATAGTGATGATGACTATGTTACTACTGCTACTAGTGATGATCTTGTTATTCTCCGTGACTATGAGTCAATTAATCTTGTATCTGATGAGAGCATGTGGATAATTGATAGTGGTGCTACACTACATGTTACACCGAGGAATGAGTTCTTCACATCTTATACTTCAGGTGACTTTGGAGTTTTGAAGATGGGTAATGATGGTGTATCTAAGGTAATTGGTGTTGGTGATGTATGTTTGCAAACCAACATGGGAATGCAATTGTTGCTTAAACGAGTCAAACATGCTCCAGATGTTCGCTTCAATTTGATCTCTGTGCATATGCTTGATGAAAGTGGTTTTGATAATCATTTTGCTTCTGGAAAGTGGAAACTCAGTAAAGGTAACTTGGTTGTTGCTAGAGGGGAGAAAATTAGTAAACTGTATTGGACAAAAGCTTTAGTTGCAAAAGACAGTGTGAATGTTGTGGATATGGAATCATCTTTGTGGCACCGAAGGCTTAGCCATATCAGTGAAAAAGGGTTAAATTGCTTAGCTAAAAAGGATGTGCTTCCAGGATTGAAGAATGTAGATTTGGAGAAATGTTCTCACTGCATAATTGGTAAACAAACTAGAGTATCCTTCAAAAGGCATCATCCCTCTAGAAAGTCAGAGTTGCTTCAGTTGGTGCATTCTGACGTCTGTGGCCCTTTAAAGGTAAAATCTTTTAGTGCTGCACTTTATTTTGTTACTTTTATTGATGACTGTTCCAGGAAACTATGAGTTTATGTTCTGAAGACAAAAGACCAAGTGTTGGAGAAATCCAAACAATTTCATGCTTTGGTTGAGAGGCAGACAGGCAAGAAGCTGAAACGTGTTCGTACTAACAACGGTGGTAGGTATTGTGGACCCTTTGATGTCTATTGCAAACAGCAGGGTATAGCACAAGAAAAGACTCCTCATAAAACTCCTCAGCTGAATGGTTTAGCAGAGAGGATGAATCGGACACTTGTTGAGAGAGTGAGGTGTATGCTCTCTGAAGCTAAGTTGCCTAAACATTATTGGGGTGAGGCATTGTACACGGCGGTGCATGTTATTAATCTTACTCCTACTGTCGCTTTGAATAGTGAGGAACCAAACAAGGTATGGTTTGGGAAGAATGTCAAGTATGATTACTTGAGAGTCTTTGGTTGCAAGGCTTTTGTGCATGTTCCGAAGGATGAAAGATCCAAGTTGGATGCAAAGTCAAAGCAATGTATCTTCATTGGTTATGGTGAGGATGAATTTGGCTACAAGTTGTACGATCCTATAAACAAAAAGGTTATTAGAAGTCGTGATGTAGTGTTCATGGAAGACCAAACTATTGAAGACATTGATAAGGTGGAGAAGACTACACCTGAGAGAGATAACGCCTTAGCTGATGGTGATCCAGTTCGGTCACCTGTTCCTGATTTGGATACTAACGATGGTAATGTTCAGAATAATGAGCCACATGATTGTGTTGATGATCATCGACTTAGAGATGAGGTAAATATTCCAACCAGTGAAGATCATGAGTTTTCACACGATGAGAATCTTAGTGATGCTTCTGAATCATCTCTAACCCAACTCAGGAGGTCTAAGAGGCAAAGACAACCATCTACAAGGTATGTCTCTGATGAGTATGTGAATTTGACTGATGAAGGGGAACCTGAGTGTTTTCAAGAGGCCATGGAGAGTGAAGAAAGTCAAAAGTGGTTGGATGCAATGCATGATGAGATGAAATCCTTGCATGATAATCACACTTATGATTTGGTGAAGTTGCCAAAAGGCAAAAGGGCTTTGGAAAACAGGTGGATCTATAGAGTGAAACTTGAGAGTAACTCAAAGTCTCCAAGGTATAAAGCAAGATTAGTGGTGAAAGGTTTCCGTCAAAGAAAGGGTGTTGATTTTAATGAGATTTTCTCACCTGTGGTAAAAATGTCATCAATTAGAACTGTGTTGAGTTTGGCAGCTACTCTTGACTTAGAGGTAGAGCAAATGGATGTAAAAACGGCTTTCCTTCATGGTGATTTGGAGGAAGAGATTTACATGAAGCAACCTGATGGTTTTCTTGTTGAAGGCAAGGAAGACTATGTGTGTAGACTAAGAAAGAGTCTATACGGTTTGAAGCAAGCTCCAAGGCAGTGGTACAAAAAGTTTGAGTCTGTAATGTGTGACCAAGGATACATGAAGACTACTTCTGACCATTGTGTATTTGTTATAAAATTTTCTAACGATGATTTCATTATCCTGTTATTATATGTTGATGACATACTTATTGTTGGGAAAAATATTTCCAAGATTGACAAGTTAAAGAAACAATTGGGCGAGTCATTTGCCATGAAAGACATGGGAGCAGCTAAACAGATTCTTGGCATAAGAATCATGCGTGACAGAAAGGAGAAGAAACTTTGGATGTCACAAGAACACTATATTGAAAGAGTGTTGCAAATGTTTCAAATGGAAAACTGTAAGGCTGTAAATACTCCTCTTGCTGCTCATTTTAAGTTGAGTTCTAAACAAAGTCCTTCTAGTGAAGATGAGAAAAGATACATGGAACGAGTTCCTTATGCTTCTGCTGTGGGTAGTTTGATGTATGCAATGGTGTGTACAAGACCAGATATTGCGCATGCTGTTGGTACAGTCAGTAGATTTTTGTCAAATCTAGGTAAAGAGCATTGGAATGCTGTAAAATGGATTTTGAGGTATCTTCGTGGTACTGCATGTATGAGGCTTTGTTTTGGAGGTGACAAACCTATTTTGGTGGGGTACTCCGACTCAGATATGGCTGGAAATATTGACTCGAGAAAGTCAACTTCAGTCGAGATTACAGAAATGTGTAGCATTGTCTACAACTGAGGCAGAGTTTATTGCCATTACCGAAGCATGCAAAGAGTTGATTTGGTTGAAGAAATTCTTGCAGGAGCTTGGGTTTATTCAGGATAAATATGTATTATTTGTCGATAGTCAAAGTGCTATTCATCTTGGTAAGAATTCAACGTTTCATAGCAGGTCCAAACACATTGATGTGAGGTATCATTGGATACGTGATGTTTTGGAAGCTAAGTTGTTGGAGTTGGCTAAAGTTCATACTGATTATAATGGTTCTGATATGATGACTAAAACATTACCAAGAGAGAAGTTTGAAACTTGTTGTGATATCGCCGGTTTGGCGATAATCTCAACATAGTTGTGAGGGGGAGATGATGATAATAATTTTTAATAGAGATTAAAAAACTCAAAATAACACGAATAAATTTATCAATTGAGTAATAATTATTTAATTGTCGGGTTGCTATAAAAAAATAAATTTATTTGACATAACTAAATATAGAAATATACTAATGATGATGATAATTTGATTTGTCTTACCACTGGTGGTGCTTCTATTGAGACAGGTGGTGATGTCGGGTGTGGAAACCTTTTGCTATGAGTTTTCTAGCAAAATCCATGTAGTTTGATTCAATAGTGCTTTGCAAGAATTCATCGGTTGTACACTACAAGCAAAACATATATTATTGACCAACTTTAAAAATATTATTGACGACTTCAAGTACCTTAATAATTACTAACAAAAAAGATAACTCAAAATAGCATATTTAGTTGTTTGTTTGGTAACATTTGTGGCGGGGTATAAATTGAATTTTCTAGTAAGTGCATAAGTATTAGCAAGGACCAATATTTTGATTGACATTTAGTGGCATCTACCAAGGATATTTGATTTATTTTAATAAAAATGGTGTTTCTATTGAGACGGGTGGTGATTTCGGGATTGAAGACCTTTTGTGATGAATCTAACAAAATATATGTGATTTGATGTATGGATTGTAGATAATTCTCTAAGCATGTTTGTTTTGACGATGAGTCAATTCATAACGTAAGTTGATTGCGAAGCTACATCTTGTAGATTTTAGTAGTTGTTTGGATACACGTCCATGCATCTGTATGTTAGTCCATGGTGAATTGACTTAAAGTTAATATGTTTGGTTTCAATGGAGATGAATTGATTTAGTGCCAATATTTTTTGAACAAGGGTAGAGATCACTTTTTCGTTTTATTTTTTGGTACAGAGGTAACTTTTTTGTGTGTACAAGAGATCACTTTTTTTTTTGGTACAAAAGAGGGCTAAAAGCCTAAAGAACATGAAAAACTAAACAACTAGACGGATATTCCTTGACATACAAGTTTCAGAAATATCATCAAAAAGCAGCTTGTAAAGATCACTCCTCGGATTCTCCATAGTAGTACAAGAAAAAGAATTTAAAGATAAGTTGAGGTTAGCAAGCCAATCAGCACATCTATTTCCTTCCAGTCAAGTATGGATGACTTGAACATTCAAATTAAGGGACAAAATCTCACGAATACAACGCACCAAAGGGGGAAAAGGCCCATTTAAATTGCAGTTCCCAGTGAGCTTATCTATTAATGTTTTGGAGTCATTTTCCACTATGAGGTGGGCGATCCCCTCCCTCCTCGCCATATCTAAACCAAAGTACATTTCCCATATTTCTACAAGCAGAGCGTCACATGTCCCAATCTTGTTGATGTACCCTTTGATCCATATCCCGTCAGCATTGTGAAAAGACCCCCACAACCTGAAAGTTGCTCGTTGTTCTTGCAAGTTTCACCGCTATTGAGTTTTATCCAATTCCCCGTCAGATACTTCTAGCCATAGTAGGTTGTCTCTCTATGATGAGACACTTGATGGATCTTCTTAAATATGCAGTCATCAATGTGTTTCGTGAAGTTCCATATCACATGCACCAGATTGTTCGGCCACTGGAAACCCTCCTCGAAAATAGCTTTATTCTACCACGTCCACAATCAGCAGGTACACATGAAGATTGTCTTTTATTGAGTGTTGGACGCTCCGTTACTCTGGTTGTTAAGGTTGCCAAAGATCTAATCCCTATAATTTAAAGAAAACAAATTAGAAGTCATATTAGAAGGAACGAGACAAAACCATACCTAGGTAGCATAGATGCAGTCATGCAATACATGTAGAGTTATTTCTTCTTCTCTATTGCACCTAGAGCAAGTGGGTGATATACTCACACTCCATTTGCTTCTACGATAGTTGGTGAGGATATGCTTGTGCGCTACCAACCACATGAAGGTCTGGATACGATGGGGACCATTTCAGGCCCACAAATGTATAGTGTCGTAACTGCTACTTTATTGCATCTTATAAGCACTTTGCACCGAGAACTGGTTAGTACAAGTATACCCTCACACTACAATATTAGGATCATCAAAATTAGAAGGAGGGGAAGGGCCACCACCTTGTTGACGATGTGCATAGGGAGGCTATGATTTAGGAAGTCTATATCTTAAGTTTCCTCATTATTCAAACCGGTGGTTCATAAAAAACAAAGGTTTTAAATAAAATAATTGATAAAACATTTGAGACCACTATAGATCAGTCAGATTAGACGATTTATCTTATTAACATACCATTAATAAGTTCTGCGGATGACATGAGCCACTACAAATGAAACGATTTTTTTTCTGTCCTAAGCGGATGTGTTAATCTTAATAAGAAAGAAATGAGGAAAATGAAGAATGAAAAACAGATATGAGAGCATGAGAAGTTTTATTAGCTTTGTGAAGAAAAAAAATGAAAGATCGAAGACATCCTAGTACTAATATAAGCCTAAATAAATGTATGTGAAATGAAATGTTTAAGAAAGTCGGTACAACTTTCACATGCTTTGGTCTTGGAAGTTGGAATGGAGTTATGCTTTTTTCTTATTTTAAAAAGATGGAAGCATAAAGCGAATTTTAATATGAGCTCTAAAGAAAATTTTAATATAAGATTTAAAATGAATTTTTTAAATTTTAATATGATATCACTAAATTAATATAATTGATGTCATGTAATTTTTTTTTTCAATTAATTTAATATTGTTGACACAATATTAAATTTAAAAAAGATTTATATATTTTAATTTTAAAAATATTAAAATATGAGACATTTTTATTAAATAATTTTTTTCTTTTTAGGTTTTTAGATTAAGTAAAATATTTATTTTTCATGGAGACATAGAACAATTACTTTAGTAGCCTTATCATCAGATCGACCCTGCTACTAAAATTTTAATTTGATTTACTAGTGGTACTTACCCTAGAGCTATCAAATCCTACCTATTTAGAGTTGACATTGACGAATTACAAGCTTGACAAGGCTAGATTAAAAAACTTGTTTTGAAAAACGTTCATAAAAAATATTATTTAGATTTGGTCTTAAACACATTGCGGGATTTTAGGTTAATCTATTATTTATTTACTTTTATATTTTTTATTTATATTTTATAAAATTCAGTGTTATAATCTTTTAATAAAAAATTTATTTAAATTTTTATGTATTCTAACATTTTTTTTAAATATTATTAAAATTATTTTAAATATTTTTAACATTTTACGTATTTCATTTGTAGTTGTATTTTAAATATTTTACATAATTTTTTTCTAAATAAAATTTATATACTATTTTTTTATGTCATGTCAGTACGTGGGTAACTCTAAACCCAACCGGACTAGTCCGCCATAAATTTTAACGATTGGGTTAAAAAGTCCTATAAAAATTTTGACTTAAAATTTTAAAGGTCAAACTTTATGTTTCATTCAGTTTTTTTGACTAGTCCATTTTAATGGTTATGTCGAAAAATAAAAGCTAAAATAAAAATGTTATAATTTAATAATATTTTTATTTAATATAATTATATATATAGACAAAATTATTTAATATAAGTATTAAATTATTTTAAAAAAATTATATTACTATATTATTTAATATAATTATTAAATGGTTTATTTATTTATTACTAGTTCAACCACAGTTTAATTAAAGAGCTATTGAATTTTAAACCGTTATTTTCAACATATCGAACATCATTATTTATACTTTTCTTTTTCCATTGTGTAGTTTATGTAACTAATGTAGGCTATTTTTAAATTTCTCCCTTGAATTAGAAAATAACTTTTTAAATGCTATCATTCATTTAAAGATATATATTATTTATATATTTGACCAAAAATTATTCATTAAACTTTTTTAATATAATTTATGTTCAAACTAATTAAACAATTATCTTATAATATATTTTACTGAACTCTAATGTCATTATTTACAATTTTTTATCATTTTATAAAATATCTTGTATTTGAGTAATATAGATTTTAAAAGAATATAATTTGTCTTTAATTGTTTATGTGTTGATTATTTATGGTATACCACTAAATAAACTTGGAGTTTTTATCAAATATGTTTTCAAACAACTCTAATCTTTAAAGTAGATTTTAATTTAAAAAAGTTATAATACCAAACAACTTTAGCTTTACTTTAAAAGCTATTATTTATAGCTTAAGCTTTATATCAACTTTTAAGCTAAAAATGAAAGAGCTGGGTCAAACGCACCCGAGTTCACCTTGAAACCGTGCGATGGCATTGAACAAATATGCTATTAAACATATGGAGGTTATAAGGGGTGTGATTATTTGAATAAATGATTACATATATTTAGAGTAAAGGCATAAAGTAAAGGTTCATTTTGATCTCTGAGAAATTTTAAGAGACTCAATTTAATTCTTAAAAAAATAAAAATAAAAATACTTTTTAGTTCCTAAAAAAAATAAATTAGGCTAAATTAGTCCATGAGAAATTTTAAAAGACCCAATAAGTCTCTAAAAAAATTAAAAACACATTTTAGTCCTAAAAAAAAATAAATCGGGACAATTTAATTATTCGCTCAATTTAGGAAAAAATAAACCCTAGTGTCATTATATCTAGAGAACCCACGAGTCTAAGATAAAAACTTTTTTGATTCTATAGTGGTCTTTACAGGGGATATTACCTGTATTGAAGGAAGTTATGCCACATGCTCGACATAGAAATTGTGTGTTGCATATTTGGAAGAATTTCATCAAGCAATGGAAGGACAAGGAATTGTGTGGCAATGTTCAAAAAGCACTATTGAACCAGAGTTTAAAGCACACATGGAAAGATTGAAACCACTAAATGAACAAACATGGAGTTACTTAAACAACATTGACCCCACAAGATGGGTGAAGGCCTATTACAGTCATTATTCTAAGTTGGATAACATCACCAACAATATGTGTGAAGTCTGGAACAGCAAGATTGTCAAGTACAGAGATAAACCTATTTTAACAATGTTAGAAGAGTTTATGTGTTATTTGATGAAGAGGATGTAATCCCATAAAAGGGTTTTAGCCATATGCAAGGGGATACTACCATTGGTTCAAAAAAAACGAATTGAAAAATTGAAGGTAGATAGCAATAAGTGGACACCTGCCTCAACAGGTGAAGAGAGTCAATTTGAGGTTCACAGACACAAGCCATCAGTTGGAGTCAACATAAAATTATGTACTTGCACTTGTCAGTTGTGGCAGCTGACAGGCATGCCTTGTGAACATGTCATTGCAGCTCTAGCATATTTGAATGAGAGGCCCGAGAATCATGTGCATAAGTGGCTGACAATGAATGCATTGAATGCTACTTATGAGCACTACATTCAGCATGTCAACAGCCAAGAATATTGGGTTTATCATTGGCTACCCAAAACCAGAACCACCAAAGCTAAAAAGGCCGATTGGGAGATCAAAGAAGCGTAGGAGGAAAGACTTTGTATCAAAAGATATGCCTAGCAGTCAACAACACAAAATTAAAAAGAGGTACAAAGTGACTTGTCCAAAGTGCAGAGAAAGTGGACATTATGAAAAGACCTGCAAAACCGAGACCTGCCAAGATGAATAGAGTCAAGAAAGCAACTAATCATGGAATAAAGATACCACAATCTACATAGATGTGTCATTTCAACTATCAATTATGATTCACATATATTTTTGTTTTGGGCACTTTTTTTGGATATTTTGTTTTGGTAGATGTTGGTACATAGATATTTTGTTTTGGTACATAGGTACATAGGTACGTAGATATTTGGTTTTGGTACATGCTAGTACCTTTTTTTATATCTTATGTTTTTTATCATTTTGGATACTGTTGTGATTTAATTTGGATATTATTGGCGTTGTTTTATTTAAATTGTATTATAATTTAGTGATTTTTTGTTGTTGTAGGGATTAAATTGTTCATTTAATTATTGTCAATGACCTAATTGTCCTTTTTTATTTATAGAAATTACACGTGTGAGAATCAAGTAGATGAGTTATCGGACAAGTTAGCAAAAAAAAACTCAAATTTTTAATTGTGGTTCACATAAAGACTAATTTGACCCGATTTATTTTTCTTAGAGACTAAAAAGTGCTTTTATTTTTCTGAAGGACTAAAGTGAGTCTTTAAGAATTTCTCAAGAACCAAAATGGACCTTTACTCCATATATTCATTTTTTTTTTCCGATTTTGTTGTCTTAGTGCGACATTTTTTATTTTCCGTCTTTATGCGGTATTTTGATTTTCCATGTTATTGCAGCCTTCGTTTGATTTAAATTAAAAGATTAGTTTCGATTCAATGCAAACTCAATCTATGACTTTGGCGTTTCCAACTTTACAGCTTCAAAGATATGAATATTTCAGACACTTCAATCTTATCATATTTATAGACATTTTACAATTTTATACTATTAATCTAGATATTGTGCGTTTCTTTATGGATTCTTTCTTTTTGTTTTAACTACTTTAAATTATGGCATTTTTATCTATGTAACTTTTATCAATTTAAAAGAATAAATACCATTTTTATCTATGTAACTTTTATCAATTTAAAAGAATAAATACCATTTTTAAATAAATAAAAGTGGTCGCGTCTACCCTTTATCAGTCGAGCGAGCTCTATTTTTCTTCCTCTAGTGTATATCTTTGGGCATTCCTCTATTAATAAAAAAATATCAATTGACAAATTTTAAAGTAGTCTACCTTAATAAACGACACCTCGTAGCTTTGTATTTAAAAATTAATTAAAATTTTAATGACAATTAATAATATTTTTCAATAATATAATTTTTATTTTATTTTTATTAAATTGATTTTGGTCAAATCATTATTTTAAGTTTAAAAGTTAAGAGAATTATTCCAAAGAATATTATTGATGTTCAGTAAAATTTCTTGTAGAAGTATACAAGACTCAATTTGTTATTAATGATTTATTCTTTACAAAAAAGATTACTAATTCACATTAATCTAGTACTTGAATAAAATAACAAAAGATAATCATAATATAAGTTACTCTGGGTTTAATTTTTTTTTCTTTTACATAAATATTTAAGTATTACTATTTAACAATATCTTAGAATTAATCTAATCTCGTCTTTATTTCATTTTGTTCTTATTAAATTTACAACTGTCAAAAAATGGATCTAGAATAAAAGTTACACTAAAACTCAATTTAATCCGCCATTTGTAAAGTATAGTTGCGTTCAACATAAAAATATCCTATCTTTCTCATCTCTTTCTCTCCACATATTAATATGCGGCCAACTATCTCCATATCTGTCTATTTATCTATTGCAAATATACCAAGTTGGTCTACCTCTTATATGAATTTGTGGGTTTAATTTTTGTTATTAATGTAAGAATTTTATTGATTTGAGAATTTTATTCGTGTTTGTGTAAGTACCTCTGTCAAAGTACCCATAAGAAGAACCTCGATGGTAGTCATAGGTTCGATTAACTCACCGGAACCCAACTCATACTTTTATTAATAAAATAAACATAAAAAAGCAAATCATGAATGTGATATTTTCCCTAATTTGCAGGGATTCCGATTCTTATTTTAACCTCTTTCATTCATTCTCTCTACTTTTTCTTTTCTGTTTGTTGCTTTCCTTCAACGACAGTTTAAGATTCGATTTACGTTTAAAACTCCATTGAAGAGTTTTAAGTCCAAATTTGACTTAATCCATAAAAAAACAAATTAATTAAAATTATTGAAAACCCTAATAAAAAAATCTCAAATGACTTAATCAGTAAAAGAACAAATTAATTAAAATTACAGAAAACCCTAATAAAAAAATCTCCAAATGCGCCAATGATTCATTTTAATTAGCAAAAACCCAGGAAACACATCGAATCACGAGAACACGCAAAGAATCACTATTAATAAATAAACAAATAAATATAATAAATAAATAAATAAAATAAATTTCAATACTAATTAATAATAATTAATTAATATTAAAAAACCCTAAATTCGTTCATTCACAAAATAAAAACTCATCCTCATCAAAATAAAAAAAATAACATCTTTCTTTTCCATAAAATCAAACAGAATAAAGAATGACATCAAAGCTACTCCCTCCCTTAAAAACCTCCGATTTACCACCGCCGCCGTTCACGGAAGCTCCGCCATGAGAATGATTCCCGTCGTTATCACAGTGCGGCGGAGGGTGATAGTACTTCCTCCCTGTTTGAGGACAGTTGGAATGAAACCTTGCAACAATCCTCACACCTTGATCAATAATCTCCACCAATTTCCCCATTGTTGATTCAAAAATCAAAAAGAATAAAATAAAACCCTATTTTCTTTTCTCTCAAATGAATTTTTTTGAGAGAAAAGAAAATAAATAAAAAAAGGGGGGGAATTGAGGAGAAAAGGTTGTGTTATAAGAAGATGAAAGACATTAAAAAATTTAGCGAGAGAAAGATGAAGAGAGAGAAAGTGAGTTTTTTTTTTTTTGGTAGGAATTGTGTGAGAAAAACATAGCTTGCTGTGGGTGTATATATAGTGGGTTGTTTAATTATGGAATTTTATTCACGCGACGTTTTCTTCGATATTTGTTTTTTGTTTGGTCATAGTTGTTGTTGACTTGTGGTAGTTGTCAGAAACCGCGTTTTGGTAAGTTTTTTTGCTAAGTGATTTTTTTCGTTTTTCTTTTATGTGGCAATTTACCATTTTGACCACTTTCAATTTGTGTGATGTTCTAGACTGTTCGCTTCATAAAAACCCTTATTTTTAAAAAATATTTTCTATTTTTTCTTAAATTTTTCTATTTTTTTAAATATGTGTTTTATATTTATGTTTAAAAATTTAATTTTGTATATTAATAAGACATTTTTTTATAGAAGTAAAAAATATAAAATAAATAATTATCAAATTTATAAAAATAATTAAAATATTAAAAAATATTTTCATAAACTAGTATTTCATCTCGTAGTGTTTCTGAAGGTCGTTAAGATGGACCAGAGCTCTGATTTTTTAGGATATCAAATCTTTTTTATTTTAGTAATTAACTAGGATATATATATATATATATATATTAAAATATATCAGTAAAATTATATTTTAATAAAAAATTAACAATTGTCCCATTTGATAGAAGATTTGAGTTGTATAGTATATTGCATATGAGAATATTTTTAATTTTGTTTAGTATTAAAAATTATATCATTATTTGATAATAACTTATATAAAAGTTGTAAACATCTTTTTTTTGAGTCAATGGTAATTCTTCTAATTTTGACCGACGATTTTTTATAGTAAAAAGAAAATTTGAATTAAAATTAAACTATATAATATTGAGCTATCTTATGACATTTATTTTTTTCTTCCAATGTATGCACATCTTATGGAATAAAATTTATTATTCATTCAACTTTTGGGTTTCATAAGAAGAAAAACTAAATTCAAATTGTTAAATTCTAATTTAAAATTTATTAATTCAGATAACTTGTTTAAATTTCTATGAATTTTTTTTTTATAAATATTAAAAATATTTATTTAAAAGTTTTAATTACAATTAGATTATTAATGATTAAAAAAATACAAAAAAATAATAGTCAAATAAGGCAAATGTATCATTTTTTTAATTGTTCAGGATACTTAGACACTGTTTAGTAACACCAATAAATTAACTTATAACTTATTAAACTAACTTATAAACTTGTTGGATTAAATGAGATGTGTTTGGTAAATAAGTTTTTCTCACAAGCTTATAGTTTATTCTGATACGCTATTTCAAATAACGTTTCAGCTTATAGCTTTTTACACTTTCTTCTATTTATAACCTCATTAATTTATTTTTATTATTTTTTATATATAAAACGTAACAGTCCCACTAACTTACTATTCACCCCACTATCTTTAGTATCTTCTTCTCGCACTACAAAAAAATGTACTTATGGTGACACTCAGATTTTTGTGTTGTTTTTTTATCTGTCACTAAAGCTACTTTTAGTTACAGTTAGAGTGTCACTGTTTCTAAAAATATTATACTTTTTTGTAAAAAACTTAAATGCACAAAAATGCTCTTTGGTCTTAATGCAATTATGCATTCGACAAACACTGATAAACCTTTTCTTTTTCTTTGCATTTCTCAAACCCTTTTCTCTCTACTATCTTCAACGAACCCTAGTCCCCAAAAACCCTAAATTCAATTTCGAACAACCCTAAATTCATCTCTCTCGTTTTACTTCGCGATCTGCAGTAGCAAGTAAGTTCTATTCTCTTTCCAAATCATTTTAGTTTTCTTGTTCGTCTTCTTCTCTCTCTCTCTCTCTCTCTCTCTCTCTCCACTCACACACTCTCTCTCTTCATAAACCAGGACACAACGAACTTCGCCGGAACTATGATCGGCGGTGGATCGTCGGGGAGGTTACCAACGTGGAAGGAGAGAGAAAACAATAAGAGAAGAGAGAGGAGACGAAGAGCTATTGCTGCTAAGATCTATTCAGGACTTCGATCTCAAGGAAACTTCAAGCTTCCTAAACACCGTGACAACAACGAAGTCTTGAAAGCTCTTTGTGCTGAAGCTGGTTGGATCTTTGAAGAAGATGGCACTACCTATCGGAAGGTAATTTCCATCAATCTCAAATCTGATTCACAAAAATTTCAACTAGCTACTTTTTACTATCAATTTTACTTGCTATATATCTTGATCTGCGTTAATTCGCGTGGTGTAAATTGAAATTAAATCTTCAAATCGACCTTAGCGTAACCTAGATTTCGTGATCTAAGTAGTTTTAATTCACAATAATTAGGATCTTTGAGCTCCAATATGTGTCTCAGATGTTGCCGAATCGGTATGCTGATGTTTTGACATGATATGACCTGCCTTTTTAGTACTGTGACTCTGATACAAAAAGTATTTTTGGTTTTTATTTTCTAAAATTTGTGGTCATTTTAAATTTATTACTATGAATTTTCAGTACTGTAGGACATCTCACTGCTTGACCAGTCTCCTTACTATGCAGACATGCTTCAATTTCAGTTCAATAATTCTTTGACCCTCTTCTTTTGTTCTCACTTTCTGACAGCTTTTTAATTTATTTTCTCTTAAGTACACAATAAGGATTAGGGAAAAAAGTTAAAGAGCATAAAATTGGTAAATAGATGTTCAGTTTGTTTAAGGAATTGTTATAGTTCTAGTTTTTTTATTTTTGTGGGTAAGAAACATAATCTCAATTCTGCTCAGTGAAGGTTCTTAACTGACGAAATAATAAAGCATATTATTAAATTGAGAGTAGGTTGAAAGGTAAGAGAAGTGGCTGAAACAGAGGCCATTGAATTGATAATTCACTGATTTCATTCTGTCTGATTTAGGTGCACTGCAGTGTAGATAGGGAGGGAAGAATAAGATACTTTGTATTTGGCATTGTTGTTTTTTGGGTAGGAATGAACGAGTGGTGAACATTGCTCTCAAAATGTAGCGATCTACTACATTCGGTGAGTTACTTGTCATTGCATTCCATTAGATTAGATGGATTTAGGGTCTCAAGAGGGTGGTTCAGGTTGAGTGTGGACAGATTGGGGATGGGGCGGGTCACACGGGAGCGGGGAATGGGCTGAATAACTCAAGTGGTTATCCATCCATTGAAAATATGATAGTGGATGTATTGGATTTTTTTTAAGAACTTTTAGTGAATTGTGAATAGATTAATGGGTTGTTTTGATTAATGGTTATCCATCCATTATTATTGTTCAATTTCGTTCGTCGTCTCAAAAAATCGTAAAAATTAAGTTTCAAATCGTTCTTCCATCTTAAGTAAATGAATATCGTTCTTCCATCACAATTTCCTCAAAATCCATTTCCTTAAAAATTAGAAATGAGTGTCTTTGAAGTTTTATCTGTTTTTAGAGAAAGAGATGAGAAGGTCCTGCTCCTATTCTAAGGTTATAATTTATTATTATTTTCACTTTTTTCTATTTGTCAATTATCCATTTTCATTTATGTATGCATGCTACAATTCGCTAAATGTTGATTCCCGTATATAATTTTGATTTGATCCCAAAAGCTTACATTTGTTTTTGCTTGATTTGTAGGGAAAGGAATTATTATAGCACGTTATAGATGAGTTTGGTGGATACAGAATGCTCAGAGGAAGGTTTAGGTCTTCTTGAGCCTTCTGATCTTGATATTATTGAAACTGTTCCTAATACATACCAACTTTTTTATTGCTATGAATTTTCGGTACTGTGTTATGTGTTTGTAACATAGCAATTTGAATTTTTGAAGCGATACAAGTATTCATTAGAAATTGATGGAAGCAAAAGATGGAGAAATGGATCATGGCAATGGCATGGTTTAGAGAATATGGAAGAAATTGAGCAATTCAAATTAATGTTATCATTGCCAGAAATACCTGAGCCACCGACACCTTTTGAGCCTATGGAGTTTTTATCTAGATCATGGAGTCTCTCTGCTTCTGAGAGGGTATTTGAATTGCTCATTTTGCTATGTACCAAAAGAAAAAGTAGGCACTAGGCAGTAACTCCTTTAAGATGAATTTAAGTTCCAATTCCAGTTGGGAGGATATTTTTGCTTATATTTGGTGTAGGGTCCACTAACAAAATAACTGAACAACTAACTGTAGGGTCCAGCTGTGATTGTGATTGTATTGTTGATTCTCTCACAAGTCGCAATGAATTTGATTGTGTTGTTGATTTTCTCAGTTTATAGTTTGAGATTATTTCAGATTTAAAGACATATTTCAAAAGTTGTATGAAGAAAGATGCTGCTAAAGTTTTCATAACACTCCATATGGTTAGTTTTGATGTTCATGATGTGCTTTTGGTTTTCAATTCAATGCGATTGTTCACATTTGTAGATATACAATTCTAATCCACTCTCTATTGCAAGTTTGAAGTCATTGGAGATAAATGCATCAAGGAACAACACTTCACAGTTCAAATGAGTTTGGTATAAAACTTTCTGTTTTAAATTCTCTCAAATTTTAGGTACTTTATCTGCAAGAGATGCTATTTTATACTTGATCATTAATTTCTCACTGAAATTGTTCTCTCAAATAATCTAGCATTGTCATGCAGGTATAAATTGAAGTTGTGGACTCAGAACGGTATAAATTTTATACTGTAGCAAGTTAGTTTATTTTCTTTCTAATTCTTGTTTTAATAATTATTTTGAAGCCATGACATCAATATTAGAGGGCCAACAAAAGAGTCTAAATACAACAATGTGAGTGAACAAGCTCTAGTGTATTATTATTACCTATATAGTATAGTGGAACAAGTCTATAAGATTTATTAATTCTAAAAAATAATTAAACATTGATTATGGTTTGTAGAATAACAAAGCAGAGGTAGTTCTTTTCAACCTGCCAAGGAATTTGTTACCATGATAAATGAGATTGATCACCTTCACACACCTCTCAATCTTAATATACTTTGTTCCAAAAACTTATAATAAGCAAATTCAATTTCTTTGTTTAACTTTGTGTTCAATTTTCAGGTGTACCAACAATAAGTTGAGAAAATAAATCAACTCCTGGTGCCAGAATCGAGAACCACAAGTACTGCACCTCTGTTCACTTTAGTTGTGTTATTAAAAAGGTATCTATAAGTTTAAAGCAATATTCAGTGTTAATGCTTAATATGATTGCTCTATTATGCTTAATATTCAGTGTTAAGCACATTAGTATCTCCATACTTAATATTCAATGTTATCTCTTTTCTACAGTTCTCATAGCTCTAATGTATGAGTACTATTGCTTGAGAGAATGTTGAAACACTTACAGGTTCAAAGAAGATAAGGAAAACTATATCATAAATTGTTAAGAAGAATTTAAATTGAATGACATTTCATTTCAATGTTTCATGATAGGATATTTTGACGTTGTATGATCTAGGTAGCCACTTTTCAAAAGGACGTTGTTATGAAGGGGCATGGCACAAGGGTCATAGGCAAGGTATTGACACCAGCATGCATTGAACTCAGATGTATTGATTTTTTTTTACAAATGGATTTTTTCGCTTATTGTATTTCTGGTGTAGCTATTTTTTGCCTGGCATTAATACTTGTTGGAACAACCATCCTTTAGGGGCTTATTACTGATCATCTTGTCTTGTTTATTATTACAATAATTGAGGTCTGAGGCTGTCAACTTCTTTTGGCCCAAGCGTTCTTTACCGTCAAACTTGAGTTCATCGCTGTCAATAAAGAAGTTCGTCTTTACATTAAGGTTTGCATTCACTTTTCTATCTTGAATTTGAGTATGGTGTTTTAGTTTTTACCCTATGTTTTTGGAGCTGTTTTTGCTATCTAGCAACACTGAGTTCTGTTTGATTTGTTAATTGTGTTGAAGTTTGGTTAATTTATTAATTGTGTTTGTATGTTTGCTCTGTTGCAATTTTGAAGATATATTAACCAAAATTTGGTGTGGGTAAGGATTAGAAAGAGATGGGGTTGAAGACAATGCAAAGAATGAACGATGAAACTACGATGAAACTACCTTCTAGATCATGGAGTCTCTTATAAGAAAATTAGCACGCTTAGGAGGTTTTTTGTTGTTCATTAATGTACAGGAACTTCATCTTGTCCAACAGGGAAGTTTTATTGCAGAAACCAAGGAAGCAAGCCACAATTCATAGTTTCTTCCCATGTTAATGATCGTTATTGTGGTAAACATTTTCTCCTTTAACTGTTCGTTGTCGTGTTGGATTTGGATATCCATATATGTGCAGTCTCTGTGGAGAGGTGAAGTATTTTAAAAATAAAATAGCTTAAATCATTTGTTTGGATTGGTGCAATATTGTATGGACTTGCCTATATAGAATAGTGTATCTCAGTACTGTAGGACATCTCACTGCTTGACCAGTCTCCTTTCTTTTTACATATATTTCACATGCGTAATATGTTCTGTAGGAAGACTTGCATGTAAACTTTATCAACACCGGAGAAGGGAGGAGGATGCTGTGAAAATTCAGAAGCACGTATGCAGACATGCATCTTGGAAAGCCTACATTAGACTCCATGCATCAGTGCTTAACTTTGCAAACAGCTTTGAAGGCAATCACTGCCCGTAAGGAGTTCAATTTTAGGAAACGGACTAAAGCTTCGATCACAATTCAGGTTATAGTTGACTCTTGTAGGATTAGGACCATCTACTAAAGACATATGTATTCAATCTTTAAATTTTCTCTCAAAAAATTCAGACTTGCTGGCGATGCTACAGGGCTTCATCATATTATAAGAGGCGAAGAAAGGTTCAATTCGGACACAATGCCGATGGAGAGGGCGTGTAGCCAGAAAAGAACTTAGGAACCTGAAAATGGTAAGTTCCAAACTTAGGAGCCTCAGATATAAAAATTAAGTTGCTTTTATATGACTCATCAATTAATATTTAAGCAGCCTCATTTTTTCTTATTCTTGATTTTTGTGTTTCTCTCTACTCTCAGTTGATATGTTTCCATTTGCTTTAGGCTGCAAGAGAAACTGACGCACTTAAAGAGGCAAAGGATAAGCTTGAAAAACGAGTAGAGGAACTCACATGGCGCCTCCAACTAGAAAAAAGTTTAAGAGTGAGATATATTTTTTGGCAGTTAGATAAAATATCGAGGATGTTATTGTTTTTTTATTTTTCACAATCACGGTTCAAATATTTTGTTAGGAAGATGATTACTGTTCTTTATGATATTAGTTTGCAGTTTATCACAATTAATGTTAAGAAACTCATTGTGACTTTTGTTGAAAGTTTATTGAATCTTTTAGAGCAAAATAACTATTTATTGTATATTTTAATAGAATTAGTAAAATTAAATTATATTTTATTGTATGTTTCAATGGCATTAGTTAATAAAAATAAATTAGAAATTTAAATTTAATTTACTGGTATTAATAATTTAGAATTACAATTAGTAGGGAGATAAAATAAAATAAATTTAATTTAATGAATAATAATAAGTTTTAGTGACAGACAATACCGTAGGCATAGATTAATTCTTTATTTATATTTTTCTAGGTTTTAGTGACAGACAATACTGTAGGAATAGATCAATTTTTTTACTTATATTTATCTAGTTTTTAGTGACAGTCACTGTTGTAGGTAGATATCAAAAACATGTAGTGACAATCTTCAGAACATGGAGTGACCGTCCTCAAAGTGTAGCATGACGCCCCCTTAAAATTGACACTAAATTTGGGTGTCACTCAAAGTATTACTGAACTTTACCTACAATTTTTGACATTTAGTGACAAACTTTGTGTGTCACGATAAGTCAATTTTTTTGTAGTGTCGGTGTTATTACTTTTGTTTTTTTTTTGTTCAGAGTGGTACTATTACTTCTACATAACACATTCATTCTTTCAATCCTTGTCAAAAGAATTCACAGCAAAAATTTTAACTTCATGTATGCCAAAAATCTCTGTCACATAACACAAAATTGACTAAGGCATACATGAATAGAGCTTGACTCAATTTCTTTAATTCCTTGACAAAATAACTCATAAAATCTTTCATCTTACTCATCTTACAAGAAACTCATAAAGTTAAATTTACTTTTTATGCCAAATTGTAAATCATAAAATGAATTATTTTTTACGATTACTATTTATACACATGAGATTTGTTAAACTTTTAGAGAACTCTTCAAATTTATGTTTATATTGTAATAAAAAAAAGTAACTGATGTACCCAAAAAAAATCAATTCCATAGTTTTTTATTTTATTTAAGAGTTTTGTTACATTTTTTGGATTTTCTACCACAAAAGTCATAGATGAGAGAAATATAGTAAAATAAAGAAAGGAGTAAACATGAGATATTTATCATGTGAATTGGACAATAACATTGGGATAAGCAGAAGTTTGGGAGAAAGATGAAACCTATAAGATAACATCAGCTAACTAACGACATTGAGAAGAAGAAAACATAAAAAAATAGAGTTTAACGACATGGAGAAGAAAAAAATATAAGAAATAAAGCGAAGTAGGAAAATTAATTAAGTACAAAAAAAATTATAGATCGACTAAAACAATAAGCAGAAGATTGGATAAAAATGTCACTTTTTGATTTTAAATTAAATAATCCTGTCCTTTTATGTTATTTTATATTATTAAAAGTTAAATTTACCAAAAACTTTAATTTCAATTAATTAATTTTTCAGTTATCAGTTATCAGTTATCAACTATCAATTATATATCTTTTAAGCTATCAATTAACTTTTCATCTATGAACTAGCTTATAGTTTAATTTTATCAAAAAGAGTCCTATATTCCAAGAACTGAGAACCGGCTGTAATTTCATCATTCACTTTAAGAGTGTTTTATCATACTAAAATAAATATATATTTTAAAAAATTAAAACATAAATTATTTTTTTATAAAATAAATGAGATCTAAATTTTAAAATATTTAATTATTTATACTTCTTACTCAATGGAGTGCATGTACCTGTTCCAACAGATGTTGGATGGGTTTCAAGTCAACCTTTTGTGTAGAAATGAAAAGTGTAGAAATATTTTCATTTGTAATTTTTCAACAGATGTATCCTGTGTGTTACGTGTAGTGCTGTGTGGTTCCAACTTTGAAGGTTCCGGTGACTATGCCAACTTTTCTTGGGCTGTGGATCCTTTGCTACCCTCAATGTGGTGCAAAAACTTTTTTAGAGTGTCTTTGGAGTTTAAGAGGAGAAAAGAAGGGATAATTTTGAAAAAAAGATGAAGCCGACAAAATCAAGGGCTTTGGAAGAAGAGAGTTTTGTGGGTTAATTATTTTTTATGATATAATTTTTTTTTAATTTGAAGAATTCAAAAATTGCATTAGAGAAAATTTTTGAGGACTTAATAAATTCTTTAAATCTAATATATATTGTTATACTATCTTTAATATTAAAAATATATTAATTTTAAGCATATATTTTCTATATGTATAAAAATATTTTATAAAAATTAATGATATATTTTGTATCACTGTTAGTGATGGAGCTTAAAAAATATTCATGGAAGGGCTAAAACAAAATAAACAATGTATGAATATAAAAAAATATTTATATATGAAATGTAATAACTTGAAATTGGTTAGGTGATTAACATAGTTATTTTTTTAAGGAAGAAAAATGCAGTTCAAATTTTTCATTTGAAATTTTAATCTATATCTTGTTTAAAAATATATAAATGTATTGTAAAAATATTATTTTTAAATGTCGAATTTGTAATCTGATTCTCTTTCAAAAGATTCACAACTTGATTCTCTTTCAAAATATTAGTTAGCTATTCTAAAAACGTGTAAAATTTACACATATATCAGATAATATTACATATTCTATCTAATCTCAAATATAAGCAACAATAAAAAATTGTAATATTAAATATAAATTTTGATCAATTCTACTATATTTAATGTTATAATTCCTATAATATCATTTTCTATGATTCATTTTACTCTCATTAAATAAATTCTCATGTAGGATAACTTAAAAAATACAATAATTTTTTTTGTTTATATGTAAAATTGATAGAGTATATATATTAAATATTGGAGATTGAGGAAGTGTCGCAGCTCTCTTTAGTATACATAAGATCCGCCACTAATAATGGTAAATGCAGCGATAAAATTTTGTACAAATTTATTTGGTTTTCTCTATTATAACAACATTATACATTTATTTCTTATAAAACATGGGACAAAAACTATTTTTTATTTGAGGCTTCAATTACAACATTATTACATTAGTTCCGCCACCGACTATCCTAGTGTATTTCTTTAAGAGTTAAACATGGTGTTCCCTTATATAGATTTTATGTTGGCTCCTTCTTCTAAAGCATCCTCCAATGGTACGAATCATATGCCACAAGATTTCTCTACATCAAAACATATTGTTCCATTAGAATCAGCAATATAACAATAATGATGATCGATCAAGAAGATTAGTATTTCTTGATATATGAAGACGTTTTGATAACAAATCCAAAGTATAAATGCATAAAAATATAAGAAAATTAAAATAAATAAATAAAAGGCAGATTTAGGGAAATAGATTGAGAAAAAAGACGCCACAATCAAGATGATTGATAAGTCAAACAGAATCGCCACAATGTTAATAAAGTCATTTTGATAACATTCAAACAAGTTCCAATTTAAATTTTTTTTTTATTTAATTCAATTTGTCTTTTCTATATATGTGATGCACATATATATAGGAGCAATTAGTTGATTAGTAGAAGAAAGAAAATCCACAATAAACTAACATTAAATCTAGTGGCTACATTAACTTTCTTAATAATTGACTTGTCTAGTCTTAATTAAAAAATAGTTACAAAACAATCAAATGAAAGCCAAGAGACAATAAAAACAATAAAAACACTACATATTCGTTTAGCTATTATTCTAATGAGCCCATAAAACAATAAAAATACTACATATTTGTGGTCAACTTCCAACTCATTTTCTTACCATTATAGATGCTGAATAAGATCATGATGCATGAAATATAAGTTGTAGGAAATTAGGTCAACGCATCAAAGAATACCTCAATTAGACTTCAAAAATTCAAGATATTGCAAAAACAATTCAAACCCATCATTTTTAAAGAAACCCAATTTTGTTCTTCTTTTGTTGATTTTTTTTTTTGGCAGGTTTCCTTCCACATACGTAATGAACTTATGATCTCATCATTCTCGACCATTTCTACCTTTTTATATTTTTCTATAATTCAAAATATATGTGTTGCCAATGATATGCACATAGAATGACAAACCATTCATTTGGATAATCATCAACGCTGATGTTTAGAAAGGAATCGCTACTTGTCAAATGTTCTTTATTTGAAAAATTACATTTGACAAACTTATACATAAAAGCTGCCATCTTTATGGTGCAAACCTAATGCATTGAAGTGACATGGCAGTTTAATGGATGATTGTTATTAATTAAATGGAATAAATTAATTAATTAAAAAAATGAAATTAAGTAATTAAATTGATTAAAAAAGAAATGGAATTAATTTGAAAGTGTTATGTTTTAGTCCCTCCATCCAAAATCACAAACTAAGTTTGAGATTAGGTGTCTCACTCGTTGGTCTCCTATTTTCTCTATCGTCGCATCACCATTACCGGATCACCAATATCGCATCACCATTATTACATCACCATCTTCGAATCACCTTCATTGCATCACCATCATGGAATCACAATTACTGAATCAACATTGTCACAATTTCTATTTCTGTTTGTGTGGAAGATTATGGGGTTTCCTATTTCTTTTTTAAGGTTTATTTATTTTTTGTTTATGTTTGTGTGTGATGTATTATTCTCTTTAGTTCTCTTTTTCTTCTTTTGGGAATGAGTTTATTTATTTATTTGTTTTTTATGTTGTGTGTGAAGGTTGTGGGGACCAGATGCATGTGGTTTTACTGTTCATGTGGTTTATTTAATGGTTTAGGGTTTACTTTTTTGTTTTTTGGTGTGGGAAAAATGAATGTGGTGTTGACATGTGTGTTTTGCATGCATATTTACAGAGATGAGTTTTTCTGTTTGTTTTCACCATAAAGGTCAATTTGTTAGTTACTGTGTATTGTATTACAAAGGGGTAGTATTCATGTGGTTCATGACATTAATAGCGATAAGTGGAGTTTTTTGGAAGCTACTGATATTCTGAGTGAACTAGGGCACAAAGATCATTCTAAGTATAAGTTGTGGTGCTTGGTGGATGAAGACGACAATTACAAGAGAATTGTCAATGATAAAGATACTAAAGAGCTTGTTGTTCATGCTTTTAGGATGAATTGTGAAGCTAAAATATTTGTTGAGCATAATGTAATTGGAAGATAGGTTCAAGGAACGTGCCTACAAGTGTAGAAATTGAGTTTGTTGAAGATGAAAATGTTTGTGAGGAAAATAAACCTGAAGAGATGGATGAGAATGATGGGGAGGTTGAGGTTGATGTTGATGTTGAGAATGATGAGGAAAATATTTGTTATGCATTTCATGATGAATATGTTAGTGATGAATTAGGTAATAGTGATCTAGACGGTTCGGACAATGAGAATGTACTAAAGTTTGATTAGTTCAAAAGGGAAGGGTTGAATCAGGATTACAAGTTTAAATTGGGGTTGGAGTTTAAATCACTTGATGTATTTAAGGAATCTATAAATGAATGATCTGTTTTGAATGGGAGGAAAGTCAAGTTGGAGAAAATCGACAATACTAGAGTAAGAGCAGTTTGTTAGCATAAGTGTGGTTTTGCAGCACTTGTCAGTCAAGTGGGGGACAAGCACACGTTTAGAATGAAGATTTTGGTTGATACTCACATATGTGGTAGGGTTTTCAATGATACCACTGCAAATTCAAAATGGGTGTCCAAGTACGTGCTGGTAAGATGACAACTCAGGCTAATGTTAGAAGAACATTTTCTGTTAGGATTACAATTGGAAGAGCATGGAGAGCCAACAAAATTGCAAACGAGGTTGTTGAAGGTAATGCAGCAAAACAATATAACTTATTATGGAGGTGTTCTATAGAGTTGAGAAGTGCATATATTGGAAACAATTGCAAGATTACTTTGTTGTTGGAGATGGTTTCAAACTTTTTTGTTGGAGGATATATGCCAAGAAAAGAGATGGATTTTCATATCCAATCAACAAAAGGTATAATTTTTATTATTTAACATGGCATAATTTGTGTATGATTTTTCTTATTTAATATGGCTTAATGTATTATTATAATTTTTATTATTTAACATGACTTAATGTATTGTTATATTTTTGTAGGTTTGGTTCCTGTGTTTGATGAAATATTTGAAAGAGTTGAGCATTGATTATATCTTAGACATTTATATGCTAATTTCAAAAAGAAGTTTGGCGCGGAACATTAATAAAAGATTTGATAATGGGAGCTTCCTTGGCAACTTATGTTCAAGTTTGGGAGGAAAAGATGAAAGGATTGAAGACTGTTAATGTGAAGGCATGGGAATGGCTCATGGCAGCACCGTCAAAATCTTGGTGTAAACATGTTTTTTTCATTCAACCAAAAATGTGATGTATTAATGAACAACTTGTTTGAAGCTTTCAATAGCACAACTTTAGGTGCTAAGGATAAGCCTTTTTAACAATGTGTTAATGGATAAGAAACTACTTGATGAATAATAATGTTGGCAACAAAAAATTATTCCAATTCCTAGGTGGAGGTTAGATAAAGAAGTTGAGAATAGTGGTAACTAGGTTCCAAACAATGTTAGGGGAGTATGAGTTTCAAGTTGAGTATTTTCACCTAAATAATAGTTTTATTGTTAACATTAAAATAAAGACTTGTACTTGTAATTTTTTGGAGTTAGCTGGAATCCATCGTAGAAATGAACTTGTTGCATTAGGTGTTAGGTCTCTTAGGCTTGGAGAATTTGTGGATGATTGTTATTAAAAGGCAACTTACGTAGCTTGTTACAACCATAATGTAAGTCCTTTAAATGGACAATACATGTGGTCTGAGGTTGATGTTGATGAGATGTTAAGGAGATGTTAGCTCTAAATTACAAAAGAGGTCCTAGAAGGCCAAAGAAGTTAAAGAGAAAGGCCTGAGGTTGATGTTGAGAAGAAGTTACCTCCAAATTACAAAAGAGGTTTTGGAAGGCAAAAGAAGCTAAGGAGAAGAGAGCTAGGTGAGGATCCTAATTCGGGGAAAAGGAAAGCAAGAAGGACATGTTCACAACACATAGAAGTTGTGCAAGTCAAGAGGTTAACCTTAAAGCTCAACTTTGTAAGATATTTAGTCTTTCCTAATTGTTTTCTCATATTGTTGAATTTATTTTTTTATATATTAATTAATTGTTTCTTTTTATAAAGAAAACCCAAAAAGATAATAACAACGAAATCACAGCTTGTAGAAGGTACAAGTGGTGCAACTGGACATCTTACACAATCTGTACCTTTAAATTTTGATGTGGATCATGAGTATGAGGCCCTAGCTGCAAAACTTGTAGCTGCATATGAGGCTACGCAGTTACAGTTTGTAGTGCAACTTGTAGTGAATGTTGAACCAGAACCAACTGTTAAGGTTAATTTTGAATTTGCTTTTAATGTAAAAAAAAAATTATGATTATACATGCATGTGATTTTAATTTTTTTTTGTTATTTTTGTAGAAACCTAAGAATAAAAAAATCAAGCTAATGTTGGACCTACAATTCAAGTGACTGCTGCATTTGCATCTCCAGTTCAAGTGACTGCAATCAATGTAATTTCTATTACTATTGTTGTTATTCTGAATTAAGCTAAAGAATAATTTATGTTTTTATATGAATCTGCAGTTATGTAATTTATGTATGATTTTATGTTTTGCTCTGCAGTTATATAATTTTTATATGATTTTATGTTTTGTTTTGCAGAAATCTAAGACTAAAAAAATCAAAGTTGCAAGAAAGCTTGATCTTAAAAATATTAGGAGAAGTGGTAGGATGAAAATTGTGAAACCATCAAGCACAAAAGGACTTGAAGTGATGCATTGAAACCATTGAATATTGGTGATGATGATGATGACGACGATGATGATGGAGATGAAGCTATGGAAGAAGTTGGCACATCATCAAAACAAAACTTGATTTATCATAAACTTGAAACATGCTTCGGTGCTTTGTGATCATGTGATGATATTTCGAAAAGAATGACATAGTAGTTTGATGACAAGTATTGTGTTGAGATCTTCATATTTTGTGTTTTTTTGGTAATATGTTAGGATATATAACTTGATGACATATATTTTAGATATGTAGCTTGTTGTTTTGGGATATGGCTATATAATTTGATGATACATATTTTTGTTATGGTTATGAACCTTTGATGTAACATTTGATGAATATGGTTATAAAGCTTTGATATGGATATGATAACATATATTTTGGCTATGGTTATAAACCTTTGTTGTACAAAACCACACAAGTTTACATTTAACTAAAATGATTTCTTTTAATATTTTATAAGGACTATTTTAAAATTAAATAACCAATTATAACAAATTTTTAAAACATGTATGTCAACTTGAACCAACCATTTAATAGTCATGAACTACTCATGTACCAGTCATTTGCAATTTGCATTCAATTCATACAATGATAATCAATTTATACAATTATAAATCTATTATAATATATTAAAACAGAGTCTCAAATTCTATGGGCAACAACTCATCTATATCTATGCCACATATTCAAAAATTTGCCAACTCACAAGAATTCTGACGTGGCACCTCCCAAATCACACTACTTCTTTAATATTTTGCTTCCATTAGATTTTCTTTTACCAATATGTAAAGTAAAACAAACTCTTTCACTTGCTCATTCAAATACAATTATTTCATACATTTAGCAACTTTAACTCTAATCAATATACTTAAAGACTTTGATCACTTATCAAACTTTTTATTTCAATAACTCATACAAAAAGAACAATTCACTCACTATCTTCAATGCATTGTTTATCAAAGTTATATCCGTATCAACCTGTGGCACATTCTTAGTCCACAAATATTTCAATGATATTGTTTATCTGTTGTCATTATTGTTGAAGACCATATATAGGAGATGAGTATTCTCCTTGGCTATTGAATGTGTTTTTCGTAACATTTTTTTTTCTTTTCATAATTAAAAAACACATTTCATAAGTAAAATAAAATAAGATGAAGAATACTAAAGATAGTTGTTTGAAAATGAATAACTTTTAACCATTTCACTACTAGAAATTTCCTATGTCTTAAATATCAACACACTCTTCTTGCCTATAATTTTAGGTAATCAACTCTTGATATTTCTTGACCATGACAAATAATTATTTGAAAATTTCATTTCATACTCTAATTATTTATATGAAACAATAGTTAATGTAATTGACATTGCTCCATATTCAAAAGAATAGATATATATTTGGTTTGTAGTTATAGTATTAACTTGAAGTTTAAATACAAATTTCACACCAACTATTGTTTTGTATCAAATTTTTATTTGTCTTAAGAGTTTTGTTTACTATCTAAAAAATATTATTATTATTATTTAAGACTTTTGAGCCTCAAAAAATTTCTATTTTGTTTTGTAGTGTTTCTTCCATATATCTATCAACTATATTTGCATACGCGAAAAATTGTTGCAATATTTTGAATACTATTATAAACATTATTTTTAACAAACTACTACTCATTATTTTTAACAAACTACTATATTTTGAATGAATGATATAGTACACACTATGACACACATTATTATTTAATACATGTTTGGATTGACAAAATTACTGATCTACATAAATTTTTACAAAAGCTACTCTTTAAAGGTTAAACAAAATTACGGTGATTTTTCCAATTCACCACCAGTTCAAATATACACAATATTAGTTCTTCAAAAGTTTACATTTCATTTTTACAATTTAGAGTTTATCGACAAAGTTTTCTTTACTAAAATTTCTCCAACTTTACATACTTAAATTTATTAATTTTTTGAGTCGTGATGACAATTCTTTCTACTAAGAAGTAATTCTTGTGTAGACATAAGAATTTGGTCACGCAAAAAAAAATTATATTTCTTTTAATTATTTTAAAACTATATATTATTTAATTATTATTTTTTTACTTTTGTTCTTTTATGTATGTGTCTCAATTCTTGTGTCTACACAAGAATTATTCTCTAGTAAGTTATTATGAACTCTTAGAGTATATAAAGAAAACTTTGAGGGACATGTGAAGTTGTTCATTTTTTATTGCCAAGCTGAGCAATTCACTTTCGGGTTGGTGTATACAACGTTATACTGTATTGCCAATTACTTTGAGTAAGACGACATTAACTATTGCTTGACTAAAACTTATGGAGTATAATCTTTATCCTAAGAAGTGTTTGGTATACACTCAGATCTAACTACTGATCAAGACTATATACCTCTTTGTGAATCTTTATGAATTTGTATTCACATGTTCATTGAAATGGACTATCCTATTTAACTGTACACATGATTAGTCGGATGTTAACCAATTTTTTACAAAAAATAATTTTCATGATTAATTTGTAAAATTGAAAATGTCAAAAAGTACATAAATTTAAAAAATATAATGTTTCCAAACTAATATAAATCATATAAAATGAAGAACATATTATAGTTAAATATACAACTTTTATGATAAAAAAATGTTGAACTTTAACAAATTTATCAATTGAAGGAACACTTGAAAGAAAACAAAAAGCTTGAATAAACCAATTCTAAGTAGAAGAAAATGTTAAAGATAAGGACTGCATCACTAAAGTTACAAGATCTTATCAATAATATCATATTTTAATATATGTCGCATGGATTGTATTAATCAACAAGATTTTACATTTTCCTTTGAAATAAAGCAAAATTAGACTATATATACTTATTCAAAAATATATTTACCTCTTAACACATAAATGTTTTAGTATATTCTATTCTAAAATAAAAATATTACTTTTAATTTATATATTATTATTTTATATTCAATAATATATTAAATTCTACCGTGCAACACACGAGTTAACAACTAGTTTACAATGATGCCACAAGAAAATTATAAATTCACAATGACTTTTCATTAATTAAAACCATATAGTTGGAGCATTACAAACATAAACATATGATAACTAACTTACATAGTTCGAGCATTACCAAACTAAAACATATGACAACCAACTTACATAGTTGAAGGTTAACAACTACCCACAAATTCTCCATTAAAATAAAACATACATCTTAAAAACCATAAATAAATAAAAAATCACCCAAGACAAGAACAAAAGAACCATCAACCATTTCCCTTTCTTCCTTTCACTGTCCAACTTCATCTTCATATTTTGATGTGTGTCAACCTCTTTCATAACATCTTTCATAGCATCCTTCATAAGCTCATTACATTTGCATCCACATGAATGTGAAATTGGTATTACTACTGTTGTTGAAGCATTAATTGAAACATCTTGCGAAACTGATTTTGAATTTGTTCTACGTCGGAGTTGAACAAATCTGGGATCAATATCGAGTTCATCATCCCATACAAACAAATGACAACTATAAGGGGTCTACAAACAAAAACAAAAAATTAAACATTAAACTTAGTAAATGTAAACTATAACTACAAAGAATAAACATAAAAATAACAAATTTAAGAAAAATTACTCACATCCTAATGAGGAGATCTCCAAAATCGCCGTTTAGGATTTACATTATTAGTATCAGAGATGAATATACGCTTTATTTTCCTACACCCACATTCAGACAATTGTAAACGAGTTGAGTTTGTTGTAGATGAAGATTTGAGAATAACTGAGTTTTTAGGTTGTTCAAACGAGAAGAAGAATAAGAAGAATAGGATTTTAGATTTTAAGTTTTGCAAATTTGAAAATTTTTGGTTTATTCATTAATTATTGTCATATCAAAGACTGTCACGTTAGTCTTCTGTTTTTTTAATAGCAACTAATAACAGGGATAATTTTAAAACTAAATTAAATTTATAGAGTTTAAATTGAAAAAAAGAAATTTATAGCGATAAAAATGAAAAATGCTAGAACGAAACAAATATTAAAATTTTTTATTTTAACAAAATACAATTCAAACACTTTATGCTTTTCGCTCTTATTCTTTTTAGTAATAAAAAAACATTTTTGATGTAATAATAGACACGCCAATCTTGTATCACATCAACCAATTAACACTTATTATTGGACAACTGGTCATTGAAGGATAGTGTGTTTCTCGTTTGTAATTCTTTTGAGAGTTGAGATTATTTTGAGATAATTTATCAGATATAAATATTGAATATTAATAAGTTGTTATGTTTATATTTTATTGTCTTGCATCGTAAAATAGTTTAGTATTTTAAGCTTGCATTCTAAACATGCGTGATTTGGGGTCAACTATGTGTGACCAGCAAAGTAAAGGTTTTACTTCTGTATAGTTATGAGACAAAATATATCTTTCAGTCGTTTAAATTATTTAATTGAATTGTCAATAAAGTGTTAGTTTAATGTAATAAGTTTTACTTTATAACTTCAAATACAAAGTTAAAATTTCACATAAGAGAATTGTAAAATGATTATTGATGTTATTATTAATAATAATTTGTTATCCTCATTTTTTAACTTATAAAATGTGTTTATATTGTTTGTAATATATAGTTTAATTAATAAATGTTGATATTATTATATTAATCATCATATCTTGTATTAAAACCAATACATCACAATTGTATATGTGAATTTTGAGTAATACTTATCACTCTGATAGTGATGACAACATAACCCGCACTAGTAAGTACCCACTCGAACTCATCTTGATTTCGTTGAAAAAAAATCCGTTTTAATTGAGTGCAGATGCGGATTCGGGTTTCCCTAAAATTAAAATATGGGGGTTGGAACGAGGTTTGAGGGTATTGATATTCACCCACACCCGCACCTGAACCCAACTCAATAGTAATATTATTGTAATTTTTAAATTTTATATACATGCACATATTGAATATACTTAATTTTTTTTAATTATTAAAAATTATAATCTCATTTTTATAAAGTAATATTTTTTTAATTTTATTATTGTTTGATAATAATTATTTTATTATATTAATTATAATAGATATAATTTTTAAGTTTATAATTTTATATATATATATATGAATGGACGCGGATGTAGGCGAAGAAATCGGAACTCCGTTGCATTTAAAGAGGAGAGTCTAAATTTTATATATGCTAAAAAAGGAGGACGAATACAAATTTTTTCCTATTAGTGGGATATTAGAATAGAAAAAGAAAAATCTGTCTCTACCGTGTCCCGCCAACAAAACTACATTGTAGTTAATGACAAAAAGAACACGTTTCATATTAATTTGTAAAAATATTTCATTAAAAAATGCACACGTAATTATTGCGAATGAGGTGACACATTTGAATAATATTTTAATGAAAATGATATCTATTAATTAATTTAAAAAGAAATTGAAGAACCCGAGTATCTTCCTCCACCGTCAGAAGAAATTAGTCTCTATATGAAGAAAGGTACATATATCTTGTCGCCGAGTGCCTACCAAGGTTCGTTCCACTTTCCATCTTTTATTTGATTTTTTTTTTTTACTTTTTTTTTTATAGATCTATTTGATTTATTATTGCTATCATTTTAAAATGGTTTAAATATGTGTTTTTAGTTTTAGTCAATGTAAAAAATTTTGTTTGGATTTCATCTCTGTAATATTAAAAAAAATTATTTTTGGTCCTTAAAGTCAAGTGGACGTTACAAAAAACTTTAATTGAGAAAGGAAAACGTGAACCAAACGTTTAAATATGTTTTTGGTCCCTCTAAACATAACAGTTTTTAGTTTTAGTCCCTGAAAAATATTTGTTTGGATTTCATTCCTGCAATATTCAAAAACTTTATTTTTGGTTCTTAACGTCAAATGGACGTTACAAAAACGTGAGCCGAGAAAAATGTGGACCAATCGTAGCACTCCAATGGGAATATTAATTTAAATATTAGAATAATTTGTATACTTATTTCAAATAAAATAAGTATACAAACTCCAATAGAAATACAAATTTAAATAATTAATATAAATAAATTTAACCGAAACAATATTTAAATAATAAATAAAAATAAGTATACAAATTATTTTAATATTTAAATTCATATTTCCATTGGAGTGCTACGATTGGTCCATGTTTTCTTCTATTTGTTGGCTCAAGTTTTTGTAACGTCCATTTGACGTTAAGGACCAAAAATAGAGTTTTTGGATATTGCAGGGATGAAATCCAAAAAAATATTTTTCAGGGACTAAAACTAAAAACTGTTATATTTACAAGGACTAAAAACATATTTAAACGTTTGGTCCACATTTCTCTTTGTCAATTAACGTTTTTTGTAACGTCTACTTGACGTTAACGATCAAAAATAATTTTTTTTGATATTATAGGGATGAAATCCAAACAAAAAATTTTACATGACTAAAACTAAAACTATTATATTTACATATAGATATATTTAAACCTTTTAAAATTCAAATATTTAAGGAATTTTTTTTTTCAAATATAGTTTGTCTTTACGTGCGTATATTACCTACTATATTTTTTATGAGTATAATATCATCTATCTATATTCAATATTTGTTACGTGCAACGTTTAATCAAAAGAAAAGAAATGTGCATCACGATATCCAAACTTTTTCCCCTTCATAGTGCGTTGTGACGATTCGCAAAATCTTCAAACTATAGATGATAAAATTGTTTAATTTTCTTTTTCGTGGAAATTATATAATTGTTTAGGAACTAGGTTGTAGTGTGCAGACATGGAATATATATATTTTTTCAAGTAAAATTTTATCAAAAATTATTTCAGTTGAAATTTAAATTTAGATTTTTTTGAATGTTTTTATTTTTAATTGAAATTTATTAACCATTTAAACTGAATCACGTTAGACATCTAATATATTGACACACATTATTTTTTAATATTTACATTTTAAAATATTTGAAAATAGTGATAATAGGTAACACCTCGATTTGTCGTACCTCAGTAGTTTTGACCTTACTTAAGATTTTGAAATTTCATTCCTTCATGTATTAATAGGTAGGGCAAACCCACTTCCAAAGCGAGTAAAGGTAGGATATTAGACCTCCGAAAAATAATTAATTTTATATATATTTAGGTCTCAAAAAATAAAATATTACAACAAGTAAAAGATCTCACAATTATAAAAGATACAACCATTAACATATTTAATTAAAATACTTTGTATCTCATAAAACAAATTGTTATTTTTGAATTTTGAAAAAGTTTGAAAAAACAATTTATGCCACCGAAAATATTACTGGGTGATCGCGGACCAGATAACTGTATCGGAGTTCTACTACACCGTAGAAAACCGTTCGAGTTACACCCTCAATATGGCAGTCTAACAACTACCACTCGTAATATGGCACTAAGGCCACTAAAGAAAAAAGAAGAAGAAGAAGTAAGAACGGGGGGAGAAGAGAGAAAAGCCTTAGAAGCGGAGTGCTTTTGGTGTGATTTTTAACTGAGGAGAGCCCTCTATTTATAGAAGAATTCCGCAACTGGATCAGAGAAAATGGTGCGATCCATCAGTGCGCTCCTGTTGACCGTTCCAATCCTTGACCTCAGAAAACGTGTGCTCCGAAACCGCTAAGGTTAGGTTTTGACCGGGCAAAAGGGGAAGACTGGATCAGATCTTTAGGTAGACTCGGTGGAGGGCAGTCACGTAATTAACGCAACAATTAGAGATAAAACGCAAGCATTCAATTTTAAAAATTAATTAAATAATAATAATAATTTTTTTAATTTTCATTTACTAAAAAATAATAATACACCACAAGACCAAGACCAAGGCCCGAGCCCGAGCCGAGCCGGACGGACGGCGGCGGCGGCGCGCGCGTGTGGTGGTCAACTTTGCTTACGTTCTCCCTCCTTCACAAAATTGGGGTACCCCTTGGGGCACACCCCAAGGTACATACCTCCACCTTATATACCCTACTAAAGTGTGGTATCCCTCCTATGTGGGACTTCTCATTTTTTCAATTCACAACCACACTAGCTCATTAATGTCACCATTATTTCCAACAATCTTCCATTAATTTTCATCATCATTTCCAACAATCCCCCACTTGAATTTAAAAAAGAGGTTTCAGAAATAGCGTCAAACGCTTCTATAAGATTGTGCATAAACAAAGGTGTCTCTTGACTCGAACCTTTGCATAGTAAGTAAGATTCAGATTCAACAAAAGTGACTCGTAGTCTTGAACTCTATCTCTGACATCAAACCCACACACAACCTTTTCATTGGGTGTATTCTCAAAAGCCCGTGCATTTAAGGCCATGCACGTATATCCTAGTATAGTGAACGCCCTAGGAATTCTGCCTCGAAATTCCATAGGAAGCGGCCCCCACTTCCACATTCACATAGGTGAGTCTATCAAGAGTACTCCTGTAGCTAGGTACTCCACTCCACATAGAGTATATATCTCATTAAGAGTTTCTATTATCTCAACCTTATATCGCTTCAGGAATCATGCTTCTCTCATATATAAAATAGCATGTTCATCTCATATCACTATGACATGTTATTACCCATTGAACCTAATTCTTGGGATCTCCAGTCTTTTAGGTCGGGTTACCATCATAAGTGACTCATTGATCTATAGGCATTAGTCCCATCCTTTTGGATGTATTTAGGACTTTCTCTCTAGCTAATCCTTTCGTCAAAGGATCTGCTAGATTATCATCAGTGCGTACATGATCCACTATAACAGCTCCTTTAGAAAGTAATTCTCTAACTGTGCTGTGCTTACGAAGTATTTGTCGTCTCTTACCGTTGTAATAACGGTTCTCAATTTTTGCAATAGTCGCGGTACTGTCGCAGTGGATCAACACAGCTGGTAAAGGTTTTTCCCATAAGGGGACCTCAGCTAGCAAGCATCTCAACCAGCTTGCTTCTTCACTAGCAGTAGCTAGTGCTATCATTTCAGACTCCATAGTGGACTGTGCCAGTATCGTCTGTTTCTTCGATTTCCAAGATACAGCACCATCAGCTATAATGAAAATATAGCCACTGGTTGCTTTGGAATCATCTGATAAGGTGTTCCAATCAACATCACTGTATCCTTCAAGGACAGCAGGAAATCTTTGATAATGTAATCCGAGACTCATAGTCCTTTTAAGGTATCTCATGACTCTTTCGATAACGTGCCAATGCTCCATACTAGGTCTACTAGTAAACCTGCACAACAATCCCACGACATAGGCAATGTCGGGTCTAGTACAATCAGTGGCATACCTGAGGCTGCCAATGATGCTCGCATATTCAGTTTGTCTAACACTTTCACCAGTGTTCTTGAAAAGTTTCACACTTGGATGATATGGTGTGCAAGCAGGTTTACAGTCAAAGTAATTATATTTCTTTAGGATCTTTTCAACATAGTGAGATTGATCCAAAGAAATTCCCTTTTCTGACCTTGTAATTTTTATTCCAAGGATTACACTCGCTTCTTCGAGGTCTTTCATATCACAGTTGTTACTCAACAGTGATTTCACATTGTTGACGGCATGAATGTTTGAACCAAATATGAGTAAGTCGTCTACATAGAGACATATGATAGTGCAAATGCCATTTTCAAATTTGTAATAAATACATTTGTCACTTTCATTCACTTTAAACTCATTCGACAAAATCAAGTTGTCAAATTTTTCATGCCATTGCTTAGGAGCTTGTTTAAGACCATACAGAGACTTATCTAACTTACAGACCTTGTCTTCTTGCCCATGTATTACAAAACCTTCAGGTTGTTCCATATAGATTTCTTCTTCCAGGTCACCATTTAAAAAAGCTGTTTTTACATCCATCTGGTGTATCACCAGGTTATGAATAACCGCAAGTGATATGAGCACCCTAATGGATGTTATTCTAGTGACAGGTGAAAAAGTGTCGAAGAAATCTATATTTTCTCTTTGTCTAAAACCTTTGGCTACAAGGCATGCCTTGTACTTGTCAATAGATCCATCGGGTTTTAGTTTCTTTTTCAAAGTCCATTTACAACCTATAGGTTTGCAACCAGGAGGCAAGTCCACTAAATGCCAGGTCTTGTTAGACTCTAGAGAATCCATTTCATCGTTTATAGCTTCTTGCCATAAATCTGCATCCAAAGATGACAAAGCTTCCTTGAGATTTGCAGGATCCTCTTCTAAATTATAGGCCATATATTCAGGACCATAATCTTTAGCAACTCTCACTCTCTTACTCCTTCGAATTTCTGTTTCGTCTTGTTTGTTGCTTTCAGTGCTTCTTATCATAGGGGCTTGACTAGGTTCGCCGCTCCCACTATTTCTCGATTTGAAAGGGAATTTATTTTCATAGAAGTTAACATCATTTGATTCTATGATCACTTTTGCATTTAGGTCGTAAAACCTATATGCTTTACTGTTTACCGCATACCCAATGAATACACATTCATAGGCTCTACTAGCGAGTTTAATTCGCTTGGGATCGGAGATTCTGACATAAGCCAGATAGCCCCAAGTTCGAAGATAAGACAAGTTGGGCTGTCTTTTCTTCATTATCTCATAGGGAGATGTTTTGTTCTTAGATTTAGGGACTCTATTCAAAACATAGCAAACAGTCAAAATAATTTCCCCCCACCAGTGAGAGGCAGCACCAGAATTAAGCATTATAGCAACAAGTTCAGTAAGAGTTCTATTCTTTCTTTCAGCTTTACCATTCATTTCAGGTGAATATGGTGCAGTAGTTTCATGTATAATTCCTTGGGTTTTATAAAACTCATTAAATAAACTAGAATCATACTATGTTCCTCTATCACTACGAAATCTCTTAATCTTCTTACTAAATTGATTTTCAATTTCAGTTACAAAGAACTTAAACATGTCAAGCGCTTCACTCTTATTTTTCATAAGATATACAAAAGTATAGTCGGAACAGTCGTCAATAAAAGTAATAAAATAATGCTTTCCATTTCTGGTTAAAGTCCCATCAAGTTCGCATATATTAGAATGTATTAAGTCTAAAGGTTCAGATTCTCTAACTACTGATTTATGTGAACTCTTAGTTATTTTAGCTTGACTGCAAAAATCACATTTTTCAAAATCTTTTAAGGATAACTTTGGAATTAAGCCTAAGTTACTTAAATTCGAAATTACACGTTTGTTCATATGACAGAGTCTAGCATGCCAAATATTAAAATCACACAACATGTAAGCAGAAGAAAACATTTTATTGATTTCAACATTCAATTTAAACATGCCATCAGTGGCGTACCCTTTCCCAACAAAAATACTATTTTTAGAAATAGTGTACAAATCTGCCCCTATAGTCTGAGTAAACCCTACCTTATTGAGAAGAAACCCAGAAACCAGATTCTTCCTTATTTCTGGAGTGTGCATGACATCCTTCAGAATTAAGGTCTTTCCAGATGTGAATGTTAGTTCCACATCTCCAATACCAGAAACATTAGTGGTGTGGGAATCTCCCAACAACACTTTCTTATCTTCAGCAGCAGTGTATGTTTTAAACATAGCACGATCATAACAGACATGGCGGGAGGTACCAGTGTCTATCCACCATCCATCTGATCCACCAACAAGGTTGATCTCATTTATCATAGCAACGAATTGCTCTTCTATCAAGTTAGCCTGATTAGCAGGGTCAGGCTTGTTCCTGCACTTGTGTGCTATATGACCCTCTTTTCCACAACGAAAATCGAGAAAAGGGGAAGGGCCATTTCTAGGAGGTGGTTGCTGCTTTGCAATTGGGGCCTTTGGAGGGTTCCCATTCTTGTTGTTGTTCTTTGAAGAGCGATTCTGAATCTTTAGTGGTTTGCTGTTTGGCTTCAGAACTGCTCCGATGAATTTCTTTTTCTTGTTATTTGCCACAAGAAGAACTTCATCTTTCTGGTCTTGCTTATGGGATTCTTCCTCAATTCTAAGGCGAGTTATCACACTTTCTAGAGAGAATTCTTTTGTTTTATGCCTGAGAGAATTTTTAAAATCTTTCTAAGCAGGGGGCAGTTTGTCAATAATAACAGCAATTTGAAACTGTTCATCGAGGGACATACCTTCAGTGATGATTTCGTGAGCAATTTTCTGGATTTCATGAGATTGAGCTTCCACGGATCTGTCATCTGATATTTGAGGTAGCGGCTAACAACATACTTTTTAGCTCCAGCTTCCTCAGTATCATATTTCTTCTTCAGAGCATCCCAAACCTGTCTAGCAGTATTGCTGTCGGAACTGTAGTAATCATACAGATCATCAGCAAGTCCATTCAGAATATAATTCTTACATAAGTAATCATTATGTTCCCATTGGGTTAGTTCAACAGCTTTCTTATCCTTTTCTGTTTGTTCAGCATTTTCTGGAACAACTGTTGTATTCAGAATTAAGAACGGGGGGCCCGAAACCGTTCCAATCATTGACCTCAGAAAACGTGTGCTCCGAAACCGCTGCCCACCCAAAACGTGTGCCTTTGACTACCTGAACACGCAAGCATTCAATTTTAAAAATTAATTAAATAATAATACACCACAAGACCGGGCCGAGCCGAGCTGAGCCGGACCGACGGCGGCGGCGCGCGCGCGTGTGTGGTGGTCAACTTTGCTTGCGTTCTCCCTCCTTCTCAAAATTGGGGTACCCCTTGGGGCACACCCCAAGGTACATACCTCCACCTTATATACCCTACTAAAGTGTGATATCCCTCCTATGTGGGACTTCTCATTTTTACAATTCACAACCACACTAGCTCATTAATGTCACCATTATTTCCAACAATCTTCCATTAATTTTCATCATCATTTCCAACACAAACAATGTAGAATTTAAATAAAATTATATTAAAATATTGTTGTATTAAACGGGTCTCTATTTTTGTTTACCAAGACCTTGCTTTAACTTTTATTTTAGGCCTCAATAAGTGTTGGATAGACCCTGTCAGTAGGTCTCATTGGTTCCGAGTGCAGAAGAAAAAATGTCAAAGTGTAAATATGGGAATTCAGCTTAGCAAAAATCACTTTTTCGCTTAACGAGTTTGTATTGACTTAGCGAATTTTATCAACGTTCAATGCTCACACATGTCGACGTTTTTCTTCTCCAACAAGTCCCACGAATCAACCGTACATTAGGGGATTTACAGGCATCGACATGTTGTGTACTCACGTTGAATTTTTTGACGCATAACACTTTGTCAATTCTCTTAGAGTGAGTTTAGAGGAGAGAATTCAAAATTCAAGGAAATTTGAAATTTCATGGAATTTAAATATTTCATTTGAATTCCCTTCATTCTAAAATATGTTGTTTGAGTTTTGTAATTGAATTCCTTTCTTTTGGAAAATTTGTTGTCGGAATAAAAATTTAAATTTCCACTCATTTATTAAATTTCCTCTCATGATTTCTTTTAATTTTTTAATGCAATTAATTTAATTTTCTTTGCTCATAATTTTATTTTATTTTATAAATTGATTAATTTAAATATAGTAATTAGTTCTTCTTCTTTAATAATTTCTTTCATTTTTTATATCATATGTTTTAATATGATAAAACTAAATAAAAGTGTAATAATGTTCAATATCTAAAAAATTATATAAATCTCATACAAAATGGCATATTTTTCTACCAAAATATTTTATTAATAGAAAAAATGCCTTACAAGAAAAAAAATATTTAAACAAAAGATACGTAGTAAAACTAAAAAATTTGTATTATAAATATTGTAAATATACACAAATATAAACCTAATCAAAAAAAGCAAAGAAAAAATTCAAAGAATATTTATATAAGAAATGGTATATGTCACTACATCTTAAAACCCCTTCACATACATTTCTCACTATTTTATTATATGCTAATCATTATTATAAAACAATAACATATTATGTCATTTTATACTTTCTGATGCAGTTACAATCTTAAGCCATTCTCTTTGATAATATCAAAACTTTACTAACATTGTTTCATAGTCAAATAAAAAATAGGAAACAATATCTTTTATTTTAATTTTTATGATCATTCTATATTCTATTATTAATTTTAAAATTAAAATAGAAATAACAATGAACAACAACAAGAAGTATTTTCACCCTTCATCACACTCCTTTAACCCCATCTCATTTGTCTTCAACCTACATCTCATTAATAGCTAAAAATCTCTCCTTTTTCAATCCTTTATAACTTTGACATTTTAAACATAAAAGTTTGTTTCTTAGGAAAATACTAGTATTAGGATAAATATGAAAATTACATAGGAAAGTAAAACACACACAATCATAAACATATATAGAGGATGTGAAGTTTGATAATAGGAAATAATCTTTGGAAGGATGATGTAAAGAAGTTCTATCCCAACTCCTGATTGATATCAGATTGGTAGCTGATTTTCAAGGAACAAATAGAAAGAAAAACAATTAGTTGAGTAAAGTTTTGTCACACACACAAACAGTAATGAGGAGAAAGATAAACAAACATGCAATTAATTTTGTCAAAAAATGGAATCAGTTACGGAGGTGGTTGGTAATGAGGAACATCGGTGGTCGGTCAATGAACAAGGAACCGACGTGGTTGGTCGGAGGATGAGGAACTGTGGCAACGGAGGAACAAATGAGTAATGCACGCGGACAAATTAAGAGGTTGATAAATATACTGTTCTATATCACCTCTCGTTGATAATATATTTTTTTGTTTAAGTAGTCTATAATTTTTGTGTACAAATTATGTAATAAATTTTATTGACATTAAATGCATAATTTGAATCTCATAAATCAAAACCATGAATTCAATCTTATACATGATAAATAAACACTTACAAAGAAAATCTAATTGTAAAAAAAAGTTTCGTCTACACGTTTAAAATTTTCTTATACACTTTGTAGTGTTGGTACATTGTTTTCCTTGATCCTCTGAAATAAGAAACTTTACTGTTGAAATAGTCACATGGAATTGACAATGAGTAACTACAGGTCACTTCAAAATACAAACCAACAAGAGAAATAGATTAACCTTAACTCTTATCTATGGTCATTGCAAAACACAATGACAATGGAAAATTGTCTTCTCTGAAATTTAAATGGGAAACCTGGATCAAATGGAAACAAATTCATTCTTGGTATATAAATTTTATCACCGATTTTCTTCTATGATCACAGTTGCTCATATAATATTTGTACACAGTTCATTTATGAACAATCTTGTTCTATTACAGAGCCCATTGACTTGATCAATGTTCCTCAAAAGTATGACTGGAACACCAATCTTTAACTTTAATCGGTGATTTGGAATTCCTGAACATTTCATGTCATTAAAAAATTCCAGTGTGAACCAATCTCCCTGCACATTAGAATTTTCATCAGAAAGGACAGTTGAGTCCAAACTAATGTATTCCTTTTCCTCATCTGGAATTAATGATAGAATATAATCATTAATGATATCTACAAAATCTTGATTCGGAGAAAGTATTGCTCTATCTTCATAGTATTTCAAATTATCCATGTTCTGTAAAAGCAGTGAATATGTCAATTCAACCAAAGATAGTAAAGGATTTTGAGATTTTGTTACCAATAAGTCTTCAGGAATATTAATAATACTCTTTCCACACTCATTTGAGTCATGTTTACCATTTCCAATATCAAGCATCTAATCTGCAAAATCTTTAACGTCATTAGTATCTACATTAGGTTATGCAACTGTTAACCGCATGTTTCTTGACAGTGTCAAAACCTTGCAGTATTTCCATATTTCAAATGAGTTTATTGAAGCTACCACTATGTCCTGCCTACAACATTTTCTAACGATAGGTAATTGAAGGTGCAATAACGAGAAGGGGGTTGATTGTGTTTGTCTAAGTTGGATTCTTTTTAATTATTTATTCAAGAACTGGTTCGGGTTTGGTAATTTTAACTAAAACAAAGACAATAGCAATCAGACTTAAGTAATCAGGGGCAGCAATAAAGTGCAGAAGTAAAGTGACACAAGTAGATTTATCTTGGTTCACCATCAAATTGGTAGCTATATTCAGTCCCTTCACTTAGAAGGATTTAACCACTAATTCAAAAACACCTGACCCTACAAGTCAGTCTTCTCAAAATAACCTAACACCTATATACTTTTTGAAGCAAACAAACACCTTCACCCTAAAAGTCAAGTCTTCTCAATACAACATGAAAACCACATATTGCTTAAGGAACACTAAAACCACTATCGGGATGAGTTACACAAGTTTGGAACTGATTATATTTTGCTTCTACTAAGCATATTTTTACAATTGATTTCTCACACTAAAACACTTAGAAAATATTTCTTTGAGCAAGTGCTTCTGTAGAACTTAAATCTTTGAACTTTGAATAGTTAAGAAATTTGAGCTCTCAAAAGTTTTTATAAATTGTATGGATTTCTGAGTTTATGAGTTCGTGTTTTCTTCTTCAGCCTTCAGTATCTAATTATAGAAGATTAGGGTTTCACTTTGTCCTTGTAAAATTTGGATCATATCTTTCTTGAGAACAAATTCTGAATGTATATTCTTGTGAACGAATTATGAGTGTTTCTTCTTGTGAATAATTCTGAGTGTATCTTCTTGTGAACAAATTATGAGCATATCTTCTTGTGAGCAAATTCTGAGCATATCTTCTTGTGAGCAAATTCTGAGCATATCTTCATGTGAACAAATTTTGAGCATATCTTCTTGTGAACAATATTTTGATCATATCTTGTGAACAATATTTTGACCATATCTTTTTTTGAATAATATTTTGACCATACCTTCTTGTGAACAATATTTTTACCATATCTTATTGTGAACAATATTTTGACTATATCTTGTGAACAATATTTTGGCCATATCTTCTTTTCACCTTGGTGAAAGATTTCCTTCAATTATAATTCTGAATCGTATCTAATTTCAGATTGTGTTCAAAAACTTATTCACGTGAATCTTCCTTCATACTCTTGATTGATTAGAACGGGAATTGATTCAGACTTGTTCTTGAATATTCCACAAAATTTATTCGACTAAGTCTTTTCTTCAGAATGAATTCTTTCAATCAGAGTTGTTGACTTTCCATCAGAGCCATTGACTTTCTTGTTGGAATGAGATGTTGTATTTCTTGGATGACAAAAGTTAGAGGCAGAATTGCGTGACTTAGAATTTGTGACTTTTGGAAAATCACTTTGTTGAATCATCAGAGTTAGTGCAACATTAGAGGCTGCATATCAGATGCAGCATTTTGAGTATGTTGCAACTTTTGATTAGAGGAATATGAGCTTTGAATGCATGGCTTGAACAATCTCTTTAGAGTTAACGATAGCTTGCTATAAACTCTTTAGAGGGATATTGAGTTTGTGCACATCAGAGGTACATAAGGGTTTGAGAGGCATGCTTCAAATACAGGCTTCAAATCCAATTTTAGAGCTAGTCTTTAGACCCAGTTATCAGAGGCAGTCTTCATACCTTCAGAGGCACGTTGCTATTAGAGGCATATGTTCAGAGGCAGACGTGTATGCTTTTGTGTTCCTCTAATCTCATCCTCTAGTCACTTCTTTTGGTCGCTTCATTTAGTACCTTCCTCTGATTTTCTTGTTCTAACTGCTTTATAATTAATGAAGCCATTAGTCCAAAAAAATTGTTCTCACAAAACACCTTTGTTAACATCAAAATCACAAGAAGAAAACCAACTTGGTTCCATTAGTAATATTTGTCTAAAATCACCTCCAAAAACAACTACCTTCCCACCAAACGGTCTATGTAGGTTAGTCTCATCTATAGTTCTCATGATATCCTTGAAAGAAAGATCCACAACTTCAACACAAAATATATTTAGCATCGGAGCTTCATCGCATATAATAATCTTATAATGCAAGATAAGATTAGCTCTATCAGTGCACTATTTGATGTCACACGTAGATGTTTTGGTTTTAACCAAAGGAATCTTTAGTATGGAATGAGTTGTCTTTCCTCTAGGTAATAATAAAGTTGCAATCCCACTTGAAGCAACATTTAAAACAATTGAACATTGGGATCTCAGAACAGTTGATAAAGTTCTCCAAATAAATATTTTTCCTGTGCCTCCATATCCATATAAGAAGTAAAACCCTCCAAAAGTAGTCATCAAAGAAGTAATAATTTGATCATACACTGATCGCTGTTCTGCGGTTAAGGATGACAACAATGGGACATGGGTTGCAACTAACTCATCTTTGTCATAGTTTTAAGAGATTTACCATTCATGAAAAGCAATTTGTCCAACTCAATTAAACAAAGATTTTTTAAGTCATCCTCACTAATTTGAAGACCTGAATCAAAAAGAATTATTTTAATCATAGAATCAGTGTTGTAATATAATAATAATGATAACACATATTTAATAATATATATATATATATTTAATACTTAATTGCATAACTGAGTTGTTTAGCCTTTTCCTTTTTCATACAAAATCCCATCACATAAAAGTTTCCATGTAAATTCCCAAACAACAAAAGGATTTGTCATTAAATTCATGAACAATAATATAACAAATAATCTCCTCAATTGATGTCCAGAGGCCAACTGACTTGCTTTTGTAACATCATACACAAATTCATTGCCATCCTACACTAACCCAAGTGCAAAACATGCTTCCTTAAAGGTTTTGTATGTTGTGCCATCAACTTTCTTAATATCATTGTAACTTGTGCACCACTTTTGTATTGTCAATAGGAGTCTCAAAAAATAAATATCCCTCTTCCTGGAATAATATATGTATGCCTTCCAATTGAATTACCTTGCTTCCTAGGCTATCATGTTATGCTATTTTATATATAAACAAACCTAGTAGGAAAATCAGCATAAGCCAATACTCTTCCTTCAGGATATTTTTGGTTTGCCTCAAACGCAGCCAAGATCTTGTGTCAAAGTATTTCATTACGTGCCACAATAGACTGAATTGTATAATTTTCTAAATACATTATAGACGACTCGTTTTCAAGGTGAAATGAAAGTCTTATAACAGAAGGCCCCATTTGATGGATGTCATACTCAAAAGTCCTCCAAACAGCCTCACACGAGGCCAAATATCTGCACTCATAGTACTGTTTTATCTCATCCAGTACCTTGCCATTCTCAGTTTGGTTTGAAATCTCAATTGTGGCTCTATCTAGTTCTTTATTAATATACTTAAAAAATACTTTATTGATTTTCCCTTGTTGCAATACTCAACTTTCATATGTGCTTCATATCTCATGAACAAATGTGGATTGTATGAAACTACAAACCTATTGTCCAAACTTATTCCTTTTTTCAAAACAGACAAACCAGTATCTCGACGCTTGTACTTTGGATAACCATCATCGTCAACTATAGTTGTAGGTTGGTAATCCATTGGGAAATACTTTGAGCACTTGCCATCTTTCATGCATAGGGATTTTGGATTGGAAGATCCACATGGACCGTGTAGCATGAAACTTGAAACAGCTTTTGCAAGTTTTGGATATAAATTACAATCAAACAATTCTGTTGAAATGAACTTGTCGATGTCATTACCCGTCTTCAATGAATTTAAACCTTCAAGCCATAATAAATTGTGTGTGTGGCAAGCCCCACTTTTCTGAAACTCTACGGTATATGTCCCTAATAAAGAAATTTTAAATATATTAAATTGCAATATTCATAAGTTCATAAATATATATTTGTATAAAAGTAATAATAAAAGTAATACAAAATAGATAGTAAATATTACCTACAACAAATTCACTAAATATTTTTTTCTTTTGAAAATCACCCATCATGTGATCAAGCTTTGCCTTAAATACTCTACAAACAATGTTTGGACGATCACTTGCTATAAGGCCTCTAATAGAAACAAAGTTTTTTTTATTTCTAGTCAATTTGCATTGCTTGTGACGCTGATAAACAAATCAGGATACCCAAACTTTTACAAATGGCCATTGCATCTTGAAAGTTATTAAACATGTATCGTTAACTTTTATTATGTGTTTTTAGATCCTTTATTCTGTTTTGAAAAAACTTTAGACACATATTGGAGGTGTTGTTTTCTTTATAGGTGGTCACAAACTTTTCTAAAACAAAACATACTATTTTATGCTCGAATGTTTTTTTTTTTTTAAATGTTTACTCCTTGGATCCTGTCCATGTATTAAGCTCGTTAGCAACTCTAGAGCCGATTTAAGTTTGGAATATGTATTATTCCTTCCATAGTGACAACTTAGGTAAGTTGCTATTAGCATTTTTCTCAGCTCACTCCTCATACCATGTTTGAGCACTTCATTCAAAGCATTTTTCTCAGCTGATAAACAAATTAGGATACCCAAACTTTTACAAATGGTCATTGCATCTTGAAAGTTATTAAACATGTATCGTTGACCTTTATAATGTGTTTTTAGATCCTTTATTCTGTTTTGAAACAACCTTAGACACATATTGGAGGTTTTGTTTTCTTTATAGGTGGTCACAAACTTTTCTAAAACAAAACATACTATTATATGCTCGAATGGTTTTTTTTAAATGTTTACTCCTTGAATCTTGTCCATGTATTAAGCTCGTTAGCAACTCTAGAGTTGGTTTAAGTTTGGAATATGTATTATTCCTTCCATAGTGATAACTTAGGTAGCTATTAACATTTTTCTCAGCTCACTCCTCATACCACGTTTGAGCACTTCATTCAGAGCATTTATAAGAGGGATCTCCAAAGTATAATATTTATGTTGAAAAAAATGAACTCAAATTTTAGGCGATAAAGTCGTTTATGATATTATTCATGTGTTGTTGATGAAAATAGGTTATTCCGGTGTGGATCTGACCTTGTGTGTTTAGCAAGTGCAAAAAATTCACAATGGAAAGTAGTCCTTTGACCACTTGTGCTTGTACTGCTGAGTAAAAGGGTAGAAATATGGAAAGTAAATTAGAACTTGACATTCAAAATATTCGAAAATGGAACTTATTGATTAGAGAAAGGTAAAAATATACAAATAAAGGTATCGATTCAAGAACATGGTAAGGTTGAGATGCACATTTCGTAACATGTAAAGAAGTTGGAATTATTACTTCTAACATAGGAGTGTCATCCATCAATTGAGTAACACCTATACAATATAATTCGTCAACAAAAAAATGTATATTAAAATAAAGAAACACGTAATTTTAAATGTAATGATCCTTATAATTTGTAAATTTCAAAATATAGTAATAATTATCAAGAGAAAATAAGAAAGCATACATTATGAAAAGTGAATATACTAACCAAAAATATGCTTTATTAGTTGGGTTGCCTTGCTTCTCATTATTTTTTCCTACAAATTCTAGATGAAGTTGAAATACAAACATAGTTTTATCAAAGATCATTTTAGGAAAATGAATGTGAATATATATATATATATAGGAAACATTTTGAGTTGATTTTAATAATAGTGGATTGCCGAACCTGCATCAACTATATGGTCACATGAGGTTGTAGTCAAACCAGTAGGATTCTTACGTTTGTTGTTCAACATGACCGATTCAATGTCAATTGAAGTTGTGGCAATGGAGTTAATATGAGTTCTTCCATTTGTTGCTGCAAAAATTAATTGTAAAATAGAAATAATTGAAGATTGATATGAATGATTAAAAGATGAGATTATGTATGTCTATTTACCAATAGTTAACTCAGACAACAAAGTTCTTACAAACATGTGATGTATCATTTTCATCTAACAAAGATTGAGCAAAGTTTATGTTAATATCATAAACTGGATAGTTAAAAATTTAAGTCCATATGTACATCATACAAAATGAAAATAATATCTAATACATGATTTTTTTTGTTTCGATGCACTTTCATCAACATTTTTCTCCTCAATCTTGCTGAAGCCGAGTTGTTTGCGTCCATGGATAATAACTGGAGTTCGCTAGCTGCAGATTCAATTTAACTTTGTGTCCATTTTGTTGTATAGGCATATAAATTTTCAATATGTACAATTGAAGTGACAAGTCGTTGTTAGTGTTAGAATATAATTAGGCTTAGTTTATGAATAATAAGAATGTTAGTAGCGTATAAAGTAGGTCATGTTCATGAATAAAGGGTATATGGAAATTTTATTTAATTTGATAAGAGTAACATACATGTTTGAATGAATGTAACATTCATTAATAGAATTTTAATAAATTTGCTTTTTTTTTTTTTTTTATAAGCAGTTAATAAACTTGTTTTGATACTCTGAAACGACACTCATGACCTTATGACCATTTCATCATTAGCATGTAAATATCAGTTTACTTATTAATATGTGTTTGTGCACCTTATGCTCCATCACGACCATATAAATTCTTATAGTCTATACAATGTGTGGATGTGCACAAAAATAATGTAAATTGTTATTTTTGAATTTCGAAAAAAGTTTGAAAAAACAATTTATGTCACTGAAAATATTACTGGATTGAGTCGCCGACTAGGTAAAAAAAACAGCCCAGATCACTATATCGGAGTTCTACTGCATCGTAGGAAACCGTTCTAGAATTACACCCTCAATATGACAGTCGAACGACTACCACTCGTGATTAAGACCACTCAAAAGAAAAAGAAGAAGAAGAAGTAAGAACGGGGGGAGAAGAGAGAAAAGCCTCAGAAAACGTGTGCTCCGAAACTGCTGCCCACCCAAAACGTGCGCATTTGACTAACAAAACGTGCGCTAGGGCTTTGACTTTGAATATTGACCGGGCAACAACAGTTACGTGGCACCAAGGGTTAGGGTTTTGACCGGGCAAAAAGGGAATACTGGATCAGATCATCAAGTAGACTCGGTGGAGGGCAGTCACGTAATTAACGCAACAATCAGAGATAAAACGCAAGCATTCAATTTTAAAATTAATTAAATAATTTATTAATTTTCATTTATTAAAAAATAATAATACACCACAAGACCAAAACCAAGACCAAAGTCGGCCAAGGCCCGAGCCCGAGTCGAACCGGTGCGCGCGCGCGTGGTGGTCAACTTTGCATGCGTTCTTCATCCTTCACAAAATTGGGGTACCCCTTGGGGTACACCCCAAGGTACATACCTCCACCTTATATACCCTACTAGTGTGTGATATCCCTCCTATGTGGGACTTCTCATTTTTTCAATTCACAACTATACTAGCTCATTAATGTCACCATTATTTCCAACAATCTTCCATTAATTTCATCATCATTTCCCACATAAATAAATAAAGAAATTGAAGTATATTACGTGTTTATGTGAAGAATTTGAATATTTTTTCCAAAAATAAATATAAAAGAAAGGAATTCATAGTTACATGAATGAGATAAATGCATTGGCAATGATGTAGGTGATTGATATTTCTATAGGTGATTTGAGTAGGTTTGTGTGGTACTAACTTTTGTATTCTAGATAGTTTGTAAAAAGATAATGAAAGGAGTGTTGAAGGGAGTAAGAAAGGAAAGGAAAGGAAAGTAATAGATATATTGAATTTGCAAAAATTTAATGCTTCAAGTAACTAAAAATTGGTTAAGTTATCTATAAACTGTTTCCAAGACAAACTAGTTGCCAAAAATTAAGAAGAAAAAATTTACATTTAATTTTGTTACTTGATATAATTGGTAGCAAAAAAAAAAAATAGAAATATTACTTTTCACATATATGAAAATTTTAACCTAAATTGTTTTAGTAGTACGAGGATGATTGAGAAAAAGAGAAGTTAGTAAATATGCAAATTTTAATATCAAATAAAGATAATGATTATTAAAAAATTAATAGGTTAATATTTGGACATTGTTTTACCAACACAATATTTGGAAGACTAAATAATTAGATTTATTGGAATAAATTTTTGTAAATAATAGACATGGACGTTTTTAAGTAAATTAGTAAATTTAAAGAGAATTAAGTAACTGAATAATGAATTTATTTGTTATTACTCAACTTAGTTTGTAACTGATATGAAGTACGTAAACACTTAAGAATTCATATAAATTTTTCTTCGTTGGATCAAGTAGCAAAATATCTTTTATCCTAGTACTACTTCTTGTAGCTTAAATACTAAAGATAAATAAATTTTCCATTACAAAAAAAAAAATTATAAAATACATAAAAACTATTATCTAATTTAATATCCATAGTCTTTCAACCAACTTGTACGTTTTCTCTTTGAATTTTCATGTTAACCTTCGTGAACCCTTCAAATTAGTTGATTTTGGCAACTATAATACCATCTGATATGCATATACAAAAAGTAAAATAATGAGTACCATATAATGATATAAGCTAAAACATGGTTTAGAAGTATAAAGAAATTGAAAAAAAATCCATTTGCATATGTGGTGCACATGAGATTTATCATAAGTACATAAATAAAATATCAACTTTTGATATTTAACAATAACTTTAGAATGTATAATGTATAATCCATTAGTAAATTTAAAATTGAAATCCAACCATTGAAAATTTAAAAAATGGTAAAGCAATATCTTTAGAACCATAGTCTATGAATTCCATACAGAATTGAAAACAAACAAGCATAACATTAAAATATTTATAAATGGAAATTGATAGAAATTCAATGTATGAATTCAACTGTGCAAAACTGACAAAGTTCAGCCAAAACAAAGATTTCCATAGTTTAATTGAAAACAAAATAGCAAAATCCTATATTAATATGAAGCATGATTCTCAATCTTTCTCCATTTTGATATTTTTTTACATTCTTTGAATTAGCTCCATCATTGTCATCGACAACTTCCATGAATCCCCTTTTAACAACGATGTAATCATCAAAATCATGTGTAACTAGTATAGGGATAGAATTTGAGACTTGACATTTCTTCCCAGTAGCTTCTTCTTCAAACTTGGGCATCAAATCCTTCATTACACCACCTCCTACATCATTGTCAAGTCCATCAACAACCTTAATCACGAATTACCAAAATCAGGAACTAATACATATTGATTTAGATGAGTAAAACAATTTACAAAAGGTAAAAGAATATAAACCACCTCAGGTCATCAAAATAAACATTACCAAAACACATCAATAACAAAGGTTGAAGATAAAATATAGTTGTGAAAATATACTTGATCCATTTCATCAAGCAAGTTGAGACATGATTTGTTTGTCAGTGAAATTCCATCACGATCAAATATAACAAAGGTAGCAGAATCAGTGTCATTAATGACTCTAACTTTGATATGGTACCTTTTACTAAAATTAGGTAATGAAGTTAATTAACATCAATAATAGCTTAAGGAATAGATAAATAACATAAATGAAAATTTTTGTTATACAAATCTTGGCACAAATGTCCAAACATGTTTCTTACATTTTGGGCAAAAAATCCTTTTAGATCCAATAACAAATCCTTTGTTGCATACACATGTTACATACCACCAATGACCCTCACCAAGAACATGTTTAACTGTACCAAAGACCACACAAATCAGGTCCTGCAAAAAAGTATAAATTATAAATAAAATACATCATTAACAAAACTAAATGAAGTGTAAATAATGTGACATTGAAACTGTGAAAAATTCCATTTTGATAATCCTTAAGTTCCTCAATAGTCATGTGTTGGGAAAGACTTAAAAGAACATCTTCTAAATTCAAATGAGAAGTATCCTTCATGACTCAATGGTTGAGTTTGCGAGCCAAAGTAATCCCAGTTTCTGATCATGTAGTATAAAGTTAGTATTCCAATAAAAAATAAACAAAGTTGAATAAGTTAGTTGGTAGTACTTTTATTTTACCTTAAAGCCTTACTTGAGTTTGAAATAATTTAACTCGGGAATTTCAAGGTTGAATAAAAGCTTAGTACAATTCATTGCATTTTGTAGTTGGCTTTTAGCATTAACGTTTTCATTTTTAGAAACTGAGCAAGGACAACATCATTTTGGGTATAACTAGATTGCAAAGATGCATTCAGGTCATCAACATAGAGTCCAAATAGTGCATGTTCAATTCTTATGCTACATGAAGAAAATGAAATAAGTTAATAATGAATAGAGAAAGTTATTAAACACTAAAAAACTTTATATAGTAATGAAATAAGTTAATAATGAATAGAGAAACTTTTGTACAGACACCATTCCTTTCATAAACTCTCCCTTGTCCCACTTCAACTAAAACTACAACATGTCTCAATCACATGTTCTCTTTTATTTTATTTTATTTTATTTTATTTTATTTCATTTTAGTGGTTTTCAAATCTTATTTTATTTGTTTCCTGATTTCAAGAGATGAGTTGTGTTTTAATAATGGATCATGTATCTCTTAACTCTTCTCCACCGATATATTACAACACTATTTCAAAGTTCTCTTCTTTATAATTTGTTTACCACAATTTACATGAACTACTTTGGAGCATCACAATTAATAAGTGAAACATTTTGTTGCCTATTTCTGATCACTATAACATCACGTGTTTCACTATGTATATGTTAAATGGGTGAATGTAACCCAAATTATTTTCATAACAAAAATTTATTTAAAAATTAATTCCAGGATTAGTAATATAATTTGTCTCACCGTTATCCATAAGATAAATTTTTATGGTATGATGCATATTTACTTCCTTTGTTTACGATCATTCAAATGCCCTTTTTATTATAATAATAAAAAGTCTTAAAACAATTTCTCTAAATTCTTTGTATAGTTCATATTATAAACCTATTTCAATATATATATATATATATAATCATTTTAGTTAAGTAATTAATGCCTCAAATTTTTGTTTCAATTTTTTATATATGCATTTGATATTCCTTTTTTATGTCATTTATTCTTGGTATTAATTTTTATATATGATATAAGATCGAAAGCAATAAGGAATGTAGAAAGAGAGGAGTCTATCAAAGATGTGCCACATGTCGGGTCGGATCAAATTCAATATAATCTTTTGTCTATAATATTTTTAGATATTGATTCAAAATCTGTTATTTTATTTTGATCTATGTAACCATTTATTTGTAACTGTTAAATATTTATCTATTTTATGAGAATATATATATGTTATAATTATTGTCTTGTGGTATGATACCTTACCTTCCACAACTTTCTTTGGTACAAGTTTAAGAAAATGTTTATCTATTTATAGTTTATTAAAATAGAGATGTTACGACGACATAGATCAGCGACACATCAGCTCTTCTTATGTGCCTTAATCTTAGTTTTCCCACATCAAATACATTTTGATGTGACACCTTCAAAAATGCATTTTTCAGTCTTCTCTATAGTTGGCTTAAACTTACTCATGTGTTCTACAATGTAGATTTTTATTTTCTTCTTTATTTTCTTTAATTCCACCTATATTTCTCATTATTTGACAGTTACATTATGTATTAAATATTTTGTTGGTACTACCAATTTCTTCAAATTCCATCCTCACCCATTGAATTAAGTAATTTGATAATTCTCACTTGCTATTAAAACCTTTAGGTTTAATATTCTTATACTGAATTGTAGCCAAGGTCCATCATATATATTGAAAGTCATACCTCTTCCTTGCCTTCATTCTCTACTCAGGAACGAGATATGAAATTTATCTCATGTTGCTATATGAACTAAGTTTGAAATTTATCTCAATATCGCTTCTTTTTCTAAGGTAGTAAATTGTAACCTATCTCATCTTTGCTTAGACAATAAGCATAATTAGCTATAATTGTATGCTTTTAGACAATAATTTTTTTAAGAAATATCAAGCTTCATTTCTTACTCCCGTCTTCAATTCAATATATTATGAACAAATCATTGTATAAATAATTAAAATTTTGGTCATTATTAAATTTTTTTCACATAGTAAATACATCACAGTTTCTTGTTTATATTTAATAAATAAAAATATAACAACAATATATTATATTACCACAAAAGATATAAAAATACAATCCAAGTTTAAAATTAAATAAATAAAAAACATCAAAATAAATTAAATAAAAAAATAGAACAAACAAATTAATTAAAAATAAAAAATTAGATGATGAAAAAAATTGAAACTAATTTTTAATGTTAACTTATCCATTGAAAATAGTAAATATATAAAAAAATAAAAAACAACAAAAAATAAGAACGAACAATAGCTCAAAACAAGGTAAAGTCTATAAATACGAACAAGTGATTGTTCATCGCAAAATGTTATTGCTATAATTTTACTTTTTGATATTTTACATTTTCCCTTCACCTACGTATCATGTTTTTTAACTTAACTACAAAATTATGTTTGCTTTTAAGTTATGTTTTAATTTTGTTTAGTTTAATTTAAATTCAATAGTATTTCAACATATTAGTAAAAGAATCAATATTTCAACTACAAAAATTGTTACAACATTACAAAATAAAAAAATCATTTCAATTTGCACAACACGGTGTTCACAGTCTATTACAAATAAAAACAGAAACTGAAGCAAATTAACATGATTAATTGTAAGAAAAGAAAGAACAAAGTTAGAGAATTGAGAGACTAACCAGGGTCAACATTACCAGCTTTTAAGAGTTGGAGAGAAACAATTTTAAGACACAAGATACATATGCTACAAGGAATAAGTAGCTTATACTCTTATGACATTAACATCATTAATGTTATATACTTCAGATCACTTTATGTATCTAAGTAGTCTACCAAAAAGTTATTACATCAAGTATTCCCTAGCCCTCTGTCGATTTTAAAATAGAGACTTTGTTTAAATTCTCTTTTTAAAACATTAAAATTAAATAAAATGAATAATCCAAATCAATAGTCTTGTACTCTTGAACAAATTTTTTTGAAGTCAAATAAGGTTTAATATTTTAGGCTTTTATGCTATCTAATTAATCTATTGGTTGATTGTATTTTGTTTTATTTTCCCTTGTATAAAGGTTTTACTCATATTATACAAGACATAAATAAATACTCACATGTTCACTTGAATATGTTGTTGGAATTAATTTACTAATTCATCGTATTAGACATACTTTTACATATATTATATTGCAAAAACTTGCGGAAACTTAATAGTCAAGAAGTGTGTTATAAACATCAAGAACAAACATAAAATCTTGATTACTCTAGGATATACAACATGTTGATTTATCAAAGATATTAGGTTTTTTGAATATCTAGATTGATAAACCTCCTTTTGTGGTAATCTTGAATAGTGTTTAAGCATCGATCTTGAAACAGAGGGACGCATGATGAGCACCCGCTAGCTTGTGGTTCTTCCTCAAGCTAGATTCTTTATGCCCTAAGTACTCTTCAGATTGAGAGAAGATGCGATATGCAATATGTCTGGTATATTGGGGACCATAGGCTATATATAGTGTGATGGTCAATTAGGGTTCTCATTATTCTCAAATGGGCTATCAATGATATCCACTCATATTTGAGCCCATATCAATTAATTAAATATTTAAGGTTTAAATATGTCGTTGGTCTCTGCAAATATACTACATTTTTATTTTAGTCCATGTAGGTATTTTTTGGATATAGTCCTCGTAAAATCAGATACAATCGATTTTGCTCCCTAAAAATAGAGCTGATAAACTGCCATGACACGCGGGCCTATAAATACACACCAACACGTCATATTTTATGATATATTAAAAATTAAAATATTTTATATTATTAATTAATAAATTTTATTATTGATCATTTAATAATTAGTGTTATTTTATAAAAAAAAACATGAATAAAAATTAAAAGAACGATTTAGGGGTTTCTGGAAAACTCTTCATTCTTTTAATGTTGATTTGACGTTAGGGACCAAAGTCTTTGATTTTACAGGGACTAAATCCAAACAAAAAACTTACAGGGACTAAAATTAAAAAGCGTTATATTTGCAGGGACCAAATAGATATTTAAACTAATAATTAATTATAAAAATAGATATCTAAAAAACATTATTACTTAATTTGATCACTAATCAATTAAGAGTCCTAATTGATAAATAGATAATATAATTAAATAAAGATATGTATCCACAAAATAATATTGAAATATAATAATTAAATAAAATAGTTAATAAAAATATTCCGACATATGTTTCTTTCCATTTTTTAAAGTTATTTTTAGATTTCTCTAATTTTCCTTACTTTGAATAGTATCAAATTAATTTGGTTTCTGTCTCTAAACCAACTTATGACACTTCCTTTACTTTCCAAAACAAATATTGTCAATATTTTGTATCAAAATAATTATTAAACCTGAATAATAATAATAATAATAATAATAATAATAATAATTATAATAATAATAATAATAATAATAATAATAATAATAATAAAAGGAGGGAGCTGATAATAATAAAAGTAATAAGCTGTAACTTCTTAAAAGTTTATCGAAATCCATATATATATATATATATAAGATATGAAGATTGGGTAATTTTGTAATAATGAACTAAGATATAGTTATTCTGATGAGTTATTAGGTAATATTGGAGCTAAAGGAAGTAATTTGTCAAGAGGTTTAGAAAAGCTTTGAGGCAAGGGGTTATGCTAATAATAAGTTTTGATGAGCACAAAAAATGTGATGTTTGTAATATATATTACTAGTTATATTTAGGTGATTGTGTGAGATTATGTTTGGGGATTGATTGAATCCTTTTAGTAAGTCTCAAATATAAAAATATATCTTGAATATATTAAAATTTATGAAAATATTATTTTGACTATACTTAAGTAATGATGCGACTTTTGAGTAATTCACGAATGTTTTCAATTAATTTTGGATTATTAGTTCTTAATATTATTTTGAATAAGTTATATTATAAGGACAAAGTTTTATAAAGAAAATTATTTTCTATGATTTAATTTATTTATGATAGTAAAAATTGTTATAATTCTTTTTCTTTTAAAAAGGGTGTTTTTAATTATTAATTTGCTCAGATTAATTTGAAGTGATTTTTCATAAGTTGAAGTTTGTGGATTATGTATCCTACTATAAAAAGTTATTAAAGTTGAAATATTCTTGAGTGTTTGTTGTGCAATTGATTAAAGTTGAACTGGATTTTCATAATTTGCTTTATGAGTTATCAGCATTAATTTGCTAAATTGATTGTTGATAAAAATAACTAAAGTTGAAAATGAGTAAAGTTGATTATTTTTTTAAAAAGCTTAACATGTTGTTTCTTATACTACGATGAAGTACATAAGGTTGAGGATATGTTCAACTGGGTCGACTACAGACCTTATGGGGATCACCAATCAGGTTTCAGGCTCTTGCCAATAGTTAGTGATAGTCACTCTGATTGGAGAAAATCGTACTACCCGATAACGGTGAAACCTAACAGTGCAGAACTATCTAGAATAAGGTGCAACATTTGAGCCAAAATGATTGGAGTATAAATTGAATATCTTCTAATTGCGAACAGTCATGTTATGGTTGCCAAAATGGTTTTCATAATTTGCTTTATGAGTTATCAGCATTAATTTGCTAAATTGATTGTTGATAAAAAATAACTAAAGTTGAAAATGAGTAAAGTTGATCACTTTCCTAAAAAGCCTAACATGTTGTTTCTTATAGTACGATGAAGTACATAAGGTTGATGATATGTTCAACTGGGTCGACTACAGACCTTATGAGGATCACCAATCAGGTTTCAAGCTCCTGCCAATAGTCAATGATAGTCACTCTGATTGGGGAAATCATACTACTCGATAACGGTGAAACCTGACAGTGCAAAACTATCTAGAATAAGGTGCAACATTTGGGCCAAAATGATTGGAGTATAAATTGAATATATTCTAATTGCGAACACTCATGTTATGGTTGCCAAAATGGTCTTACTCTCATGTTGAAATAGAAGTCTGCATGAAGTAGATTTAATAAAGATATTATTAATAAACTGAAAAACTAACATTTGTTGATAATCGTGACTAACTGTTATATTATTTTTATCTGACTAATTTTTGATGAGTGATGATTTATGTATTCCTGATTAATTGATCTTATGTGATTATTTGATTTTATATGATATGATTGGGTGTATCATATGATGTGCATGTACCCTATCTAGTAAAATATTGCATGTGATTGTATATTATTATGTGTAACCTTGTGACATAATTACTTTGGTAACTTATGTACGAGTATTTTACCATTGCAACAGTTAGATGACATTTATTTAAGCTAGCAATGAACCTCGGAAGCTACGTTAGGGAATGTATTATTGTGAAGCCCAATCTTGTTGATTAGGAGCCTAGTTTTTTGTGGTAGAGTTATAAGATGATAATCTCTCTAATAATTCAGGTAATAATGAAGTCATGGGAGCACTCTCAAGTGACATATTTAATATTTGACCAACTATTGATGGTGTGTGGGTTAGAGTTTTTTGTTTTTGCCTAATTGCACTTTCGGTCCATATGTTTGTGAATTTTCTGGATTATGGTCCCCTATTTCTAAATAAGCGATTTTAGTCCCTTAATTTGACCAAATTCTGAAATTGCACCTCACATTAAAAAACAAGCTGATGTGTCATTTTTTAATACGATGTGGCAATTATTATTTTCTTTCTGTTATGCCATGTGAGATTAATATGAAAATAAAAAAATATTAAAACATATTTTATTATATATATATATATATATTATTATATTGTTATTATGTTTATTATAAAGTAAAAATTTGATTAAAACCCTAAATCCCTAGGGGATCAAATCATAATCAGATTGAAAGATGATTATGAATTAAATGTTTGAATTAAATGAAAGGTGTATATTGAGAATAATAGTATTAAATGAGTTAAAAGTAGTTAACTTTTACTTATAATAGTGACCAAAATTTAAATTTTTGTTTTGTTTTTAATAGTGACTAGAGGGAGTATATTGCAACATGTTACAAGTAACATTTTCAATTCATTATTTAATTTAATTTATTAATATTAAATTACTTCAAAGAGGTCAATATGTTGTTAATTAATTTAATTTAATTACTTGATATAGGAAAACAACCTTCATGGCAACATATTCGCACATCATCAAAGCTTTCAAATGGACCAAAGCTTTGGCCTATTATAAATAGTGAGCCAATACTTCCATCGCGAATGGCAAGAGCACACTGAGAAGACTCAAAAAAACAAATAAATAAGAGTAACGATGAGGCCCAAAAAATGTATTACCGAGGCACCTTCCGACTGTGAAATGTAAGAAATTGGCCACAATGTGATGACATGCAAAAAGTAAAATTGCAATCGATAGAGTGATACTTAAAGGTGGAAATAAGGTATGCTAATTTATGTTAAAATCGAATTTTCAAATTGTATGTTGTACCTGTAAATGTATGATGAAATTGCAGCAATAACATATGTTAAAATTGTATGATATTTTAAGATAAAATAATTCACTATTTATGCTGAAATTGAATGTATGTTGAATGGTGATTTATGTTGAAGCTGAAATTGTATGCAAGTATATTGATTTATGTTGATTTAAGACACTATGTATGCTTAAATTAAATGGCGATTTATGTATTTTTGTTATCTATAATTTATGCAGAAGCATAAACAGTCACAAGCTACTGAGAGTTCTCAATCTGCTGGGAATGCACGATCTGTTGCACGAGGGAATGCACAAGCTGATGCAAGTGTTACTGCTGCAAGTGTTGTTCAATGCTCCCAATCTAACAATTGAGCTAATTAAGCGATAAAGAGAGAAAAACTTCTCTCTATAAATACTCTTATTGGCTGAAGCCACCTACAAACAAACCACCAACATTTCAGAAGAAAAAAAACTCTCTCTAAAATTACTATCGCTTTCTTTCTTTCTTCTTCCTTTTTCATTTCTTTTCATTCAAAAATGGTGACACAACAAAAAAGAAAAAACATGGGCACACACTTATCTTCTTCCTCTTTCATGTCCATGATCTAAACTTCAAAACAAAAATCTTTCAACATAAAAAATCTTCCTCTCAACACCCTCTATCTAGTAAACTAATTCGTTTGACAAGAAATATTTTCCTTCTCCTCTCTTTTTTGGTGGTGGAAACCACACACACATTTCATCAGATAAATAAAGTTTGACTTTTTCTTCTTATTTTGATGTTCAAAGATAGTTTTATCCATTAAGGTTTCATTTAAAATCTTTTTCAAGTTTTGCATGTGTGATTTAGTCCTTGCATCACTATTAGAAATTTTGGCTTCAATGACAGATTAATCGGTTGCTATTGTTTCAAAATCAGTCGGTATGACTTTTAGCGACCGAATCATCGACTTTTTAAATTTTGTTGATAAATTACTAGTTGCTAGTTGTTGCGACCAAATCAGAGATCGATATTTAGTGACCGAATTAGTGACTAAAGTTTGAGACCAATTTAGCAACCACTTTAAATTAATTTTGTATGTCATTAGCCACTGATTTAGAGACTAAATTTGTGACTTAAGTTGTGATTTTTATTAAATATTTGGTCACTAATTTCGTCTCTAAACTTTACACTTTCTTCTTCTAAATCCATTACTTTAATGCCTAAAAAAACAATGAAAACAATTTTTTTAATCTGATTTCACTATCTAAAAAGTTCATACACCAAAATCATTTAAATGCATTAAGCATATCAATGTACATAACTAAAGAACATAATATATTTAAGTAATATTTTTAAGTCCTCGAAAAAATGCATATAAAATTTTAGTTTAAACATAATATATTTTAGTCATAACAAAATGCAACATATTTGTTCTTCGGATTAACTTATCACTATCTGTCTAACTTTTCATCATCATGATCACTAGCATCATGATCACTAACATCATTATCATTAATCTCATCATTAAAATCAGCTGCATCATGATCACCAATCTCATCTTCATGATCACCAACATCATTATCTCCAATCTCATATTCATGAACTTGGTCTCAACTTCTCTATTTAGCCAATTCCTCTAGAAGTTGATCTATTTCATTTCCCATTTCTTCAAATCCATGTCTTTGTACCCAATCTTTTGATGAAAAACATGACCCACGATAATATGATCTCCTCAATAATATGGTAGATTCCATTCTAAGACCATATACCCATCCTTTTAATATTCCTGCAACCTCATACCACACATCTAATTCATTTGGTGGAGGAGTTCCTTGCAAAGATGCTTTTTGGGTCAATTCATCCAATCTACGTCTAAACTTTTTTTGTCAACATAAATATAAGGCTAATTAATATTTTAAAACAAACTAATATAGAATAAAACCAACATAAAAAATAATATACAATTTATAGTTGAAAGCTCTAACATGCACATATTTCGATCTTCTATCAACCCAAGTTTTATCCTTGTCATGTTAATATGTGTGGAGAAATAAATCTGAATGACTAGGAGCAATGTCATTCAATTCCGTCTAACAGCATAAAGAAAACTCAACATTAAAAACTTGTTAACATGTAATAATATTATGTTGCCCGTGCAGAATTTGATAGCATTAAAAAGTTGTTAACAACATAAAGAAAACTCAAAATTTGAAAGTGCATAATTTTACACAATGCAAAATTGAAATCACAAAACAACTACAACAATTAACTTAAAAAACAAAATTGAAATTACAAAATAGAATTGTTTTCAACAACCCACTTAATAATATATATATATATATATAATTTTATTTTTAAACCTAGAATTTAATTAGTGAGACTTTTAAATTAAAAATAAAGTAAGTGTTTAAAACTTATTAATTAAGAAATGGGCAGCAGGGTGATATTTGGATAAGTCCAAAGGGCAAGGAAGGGAATCCCCCTCTATACTTCCCCTAAATACCATTTTCAGTAAAAAAAAAAAAATCCCCATATTTTTCCAACAATTTTTTTCTTCTTGTGCATTGTCACTGTTCACTCCAAGCACCAATCCCTTAATTTTCCTTCCTTTCTCAAATCACCAAGAGGAAAGCTTCTTAGACTCCCTGAAACTATTCCACAGCCTTACATGTCTGAATCGACCTTGCATCCTTAAAGATCAAACTCAATCAAAGAAATGGTAGAGAACATCCAACAACTGTAGAACTTGGGTCGATGCAGCAGTTCGACTCAAGGGGGAAGCTCGAAGTTGTCCTAATCAAACCCTAACCTTCTCCCCTAAAACACCAACAGTGAGTTCTTTACATTAAAGTTTTTTATCACATGAGATTGGGGGGATTAAATCGTTTTCAAGTTTTATAACAAATTCTGAAACTGTTTGGGAAAAAGGGGAATAGAAGAAAAGAACTAAAGAGTGAGGAAAAAGAAAATTTAGCACATTGGGATTTCATTGAAAATTTTAGGCAAATAGTTTTGAAGAACGTGCATGCAGCTTATCTTTGTTTGTGTGATGTTTGCGAATAAATTATGTGTTAGAAAAATTTAATTAGATGCATAGACCTTAATTTAAGGTCAATATGCTTGTCGAGCATGATTTATGCTCGTTAATGTTGTTGCCTCTAATGCGTATGCGAAACTGTGAGTTTTGTTACATTAACTTTTTCTAGTATGAGGGTTTTGCGAATTTATTCACTGAAATTCCTTAAAGAAACTGTGTTGGGTTATTATGGGTTAAGGGAAGTAGAGTGTGAGGAAATGGAATTTTTGCATATAGGTGTTTTAAAACTACATCCAAATGATTTTTCATGACTCTGATGTTGTTATTATTTTCATGACTCTAACGTTGTTTCTATTTTTCTGCTCTGATTCCAATTTTGAATTAGGGACTTTAGGATAAAATTATTATGGATTTAGTATATTGCTAAGTTATTTATAATTGTTGTGGATGAAGGATGCATTGCATACATGACATAATAAAGACATTTCATACAAAACATCTCATGTTCATACAGTCTCATTAATCAAATCATGAATGGCCTTATTCACGGTGGGACATTCTGATTGTTTTAGGTATGAAATAACAGGTAAAGGAGATCAATCAAGATGCTGATTGGGGTTTGGCCAGACTACCTTTACCAATTAGGACTCAATTATCTTGGTGACCCACATCAAGATATTGGGAGACTTTTTCTTATTCCAAAGGAAAAGATTTGAGGTCATGCATATGTTTTTCAGAATTAAGAAAGAAAGATTATTATAAGTAAAACTTTTATGAAAGTTAAAGGTGAAGTTTTAACTGGAGATGCATAATTGTTTTCATGTTTTATACATATTTATGAAATAAATTCTTTGAGACTGCCCCTCTCTTTATTTTCAGAGCTCACTGAGATATTTTTATCTCACCCCGTTTTTTTTATTTAGCAGCTAGAGGAACATGAGATGTGGATTTAGCATTAGAAGGTCAGTTCCAGACTTGTGAAATTAAAATTAGATGTTTTATTTTATTTTATGATGTAATCAGACAATCGTCGTTATTTTCAATATGTAATATTTTATGAATCTATTGAACAAGTTGTAAACTATATTTATGAATATAGTTTTCAGTTATGTTGGTGATTCTAATTTATTCTTCATTATATTTTACCTCTGTTTTATTAAGGTGTATGGCTTCAATTTTCTTATTCTAGACATCTGGCAATGGGTCTTACAACTACAAACCTTGTTTAGATTATTTTTCATTACTCTTGCACCTCGTATTTCAAACTTCTTTCTAGCCCACACATCATCCGGTGGACAAATATTAAATTTTTTTTGTGTATATATAAACAAACAGTGGATTAACATGTGGTAATATTTTTTAAAGACGTAAGAAATTATTAGGAAAAATATAAAAGAGAGAATAAAAAACACATTGTTGTTCTAGTTTTAAACTTGTTAAAGGTGCTCTTGAAACAATATACCTTAAACTCTCCAAACCACAAGTCTCTCGTATTAATGTGTATATTTTTTCATGAGGGTCATGGCTTACTAAAATTACTCTTGATGATATCTCCAATCCCATTAGCCGCAGGATGAGAAGACAAAAATCTACAAACAATACATATTAATAGTTATGAAGTTTATATACTATACTTAAATAACTAAAATATATGTATATATTTACCTTTGTCCGTCAAGGTATAAAGTTCGCTTGCCACCATTGCTTTGTGTCTCATATGCAATAACAGTTTCACTAGATCTTGGGGTATGCGCTCCTTCAGAATGAGATGGTGATTCTACCCCTTGCATTAAAGGTGGAGGTGTGACATGGGATGTCCTAGGTAGAGGTATAACATGAGGTGTCCTAGGTGATGGGGTAATAGCAGATAACAATGAGGAAGTCCAACATTAGACGTCCTAGAAGGTGCACCATGAGAAGTGCTAGAAGAAGGTGCAACATGAGATGTACTATGACGAGGTGCAACTTGAGATGTCCTAGGAGGATGTGCAACATGAGATGTCACAATAGGAGGTGCATCATGATATGTCCTAGGTGATGGAGTAATAGTATGAGATACTGCAAAAGGTTGTACAAAAAGAGGATTTGTATTTGTACGTTTGGAATGTTGTTTTAGTTGATGAGTCTTGAGAGCTTTTTCTTTTCCTCTATCTTTACCTGTCATCTACAATTAATAATGTGATTTTCAAAGCTTGATTATCATTTTTGTAAGTGTAATTTCAAGAAATTAACACTTGATATCATCATTAAAATGTGATTTTTAGTTTGCATGTTAAATAATGAGTTTTAAGTTTGATTGATGAAAAGAAAAATTATTTGGTTAAGTAAGAGAAACCATTTCAATAAAAGGTTGAAGAACAAAAAAGGGAAAACTTTGATTTTTGTTCAATATACCTAGAAATGGGTTGATCATTATTCATTTTTCTTGAAGAAATTCATGATCAAGTCAATGATTTTGCATGCACGAAGGTATGAATGCGACAAAGAAATTTTGGAATTTTTTAAAGTAAAACAACTTCGGTGCACAAATTCTTAAACATTAATGGTTAGACATTTTTTAGAAAAATAATTTTTTTTAGTGTTTTTAGACATGTTATTTACCATCACAAAAATGATTGTAATTTTTCTACTACATTTTCGTCCTCTAAATATTATTGGACTTTCATTTCTGTAAAGTTGTTGATTTTGGAGAGAAACAGTTTTTTAAACTTGTAGGACAAAGTTGTGAAACTACTTACTATTGTACATCCTTATGGTACAAGTGCATTGATCGCAGTTTTTTTCGTTAATTTATTTAAAATTGGTTATGATTTACTTGGAGTAGAAACAATAATAAAATTAAGGAGTGCAGGAATAAAGTGATACAAGTAATTTATCCTAGTTCACCACTAACTTGGCTACATCTAATCTCTTCATTCAGAAGGATTTAATCCACTAATTTAACAACTTGAATTACAAAACTCCTGGCCCTCCAAGTCAGTCTTCTCTACACAATATGACAATCCCAAATTATTGAAGGTACACTAACACCACTATCGGGTTTGAATACAAGAGTTTGAAACTTTAGTAGTTACTTCTAACAAGCTGATTATAACAATGACTATTACACTCTAAGAAAAACACTTAAAATGTATTTCTCATTCAAACAAATGTTTCTCTTTTTGAACTCTAAGATGAATTTAAAATTTTTGAGTTTGAGGTCTTCTACTCTTTTCTAATTTTTCAATGATTTTCTTCTTTAGCCTTGAGTATCTATTTATAGATAAAATTAGGATTTCAATTTAGTCCTTGTTTAATTCTGAATTGTATCTTCATTTCTAGTTTGGTCAACAATGATCTTATTTAAAAATAATTATGAACAAAATGCTTTTTGATAATATGTTTTTTGGCCAATTATTTATGTCTGAATCCAATATGAGCAATTCTTCAAGATTGATTCTGTTCATATTTTGTTCAAATTGAGTTTGTAAATTCTTTATATTAATACTGTTCATATTTTGTTAAGATTGAGTTTGTAAATTTTTTAGATTGATATTGTTCGTATTTTGTTAAGATTGCTTTCGCAAATTCTTGAGATGAAACTTCCTTTCTATTGCTTGCTTTGATCTGGGCGAGAACAAAGTGTTGGACAGGTTCTTAAACTTTCACAAGTAGGAATATGACTAAGTCTAATTCAGTATTTTGTCCTTTGTCAAAATCTGAATCATATCTTTGCAAATAATAAATGTATCTTCTTGTGAGTGTTTCTTCTTGTAAATAATTATTGATCATATATTTTCGTAAATTATTCATATCTTCTTGTAAATAATTCATATTTTCTTGTGATAAATCTTGATCAAATCTTCTTGTAAATAATTCATATCTTCTTGTAGATAAATCTTGATTGTATCTTCTTGTAAATAATTCATATCTTCTTATTGATAAGATGTTGATCACATCTTCTTCAAATCTTGACCATATCCTCTTTTTAATTTGATCAAAGATTTTCTTTAATTATAAATCTGAATCAAATCTTATTTTAGATTGTCTTCAAAAATATGAATCTTCTTTCATATTCTAATAAGTCAAATATTATATTCTCATAGAATACTTTTGTTAAAATCAACTTGATTCTAACAATTTCAACTAGTCTCACTCCAATAGTAGTAGCGTATAGAGTTAGCTGAATATCGTTAGAGGCCTAAAACAAATTAAAAAATGAGATATTTTTTAATGAATATAAGTAATTTATTAAAATTATTATATTTTATAATTTAAGAATTATTTTAAATTCTAAGTAAAATGAAGACATCCAAAACAGTATTTTTAGGATTAAAATATTTATCCTTCATCCAAAATATAAAATATGTTAACTCGAATAAAAAACATATTAATTCCATATTTTCATAGGAACTAAAAATTATTAATATATTAATTTTAGAAATATTTTATTTTTCTATATATATTCGACCTTTTTCGTAGAAACTAAGCTAGTTTCGGGTTCTTTTTTTTTTAAATATTCTAGTTTTTTTTCCTTCCCCAATATGCCACACAATGAAAAAATATTTCGTGATTGTCATACTTTTTTAACTCAATAGGAGGTCGCAGGCCCAAGGAGCTACCAGTTGAAGGCCAAATTTTTTAGTCATAGTTAGAGGTCGCAGACCCAGGGAGCGACTTTGTACTAGGATTTGCTTTTTTTTTTCCCCTCATTTTAACAATTGTTATTAATTATTTAATAAATTAAAAATAATTAAATTATTTAAAAAATAAAAATACTAATAATAAAGTAAAATAAAATACATTAAAAAATAATAATAATAAGAATAATAATAATAATAAATAATAATTTTTTTATAATTAAAAATAATTATAATTAAAAATAATAAATTATATTATAAATTTCAAAGAAAAGACATTAAAATGGAAGGAAAAAATACATCAAATTTGAGTAGATGTGCCAGGAGCGTTTGGACGATGTTTCCTAGTATGACCAGAGACCCGACATAATCTGCACTTTCTTGGAACTCTTTCTGTAGTGTCCATTTCTGTTCTAATGTGTTTACTCTTTGGGCAAACTTTCTTGACTCTCCGCATTAGAGGATTGTAACACACCTTAACACCTTCATATTCTGGCCAATATCCTTTGTTTGGTATAGGTTTGAACATTTCGTCATAGACTTTTAGTACCGTTTCCACCTTGTACACATCAAGTATAAGGATCCAATAATCATATTTTATGCTAGAACATGATGTTATCACATGTGAACAAGGCATATGTTTAGCTTGATATTTCCCACAGCCGCACCACTTGTTAGGAAGGTTTCACTTAAATGATCAATTGGTCGCCCTTCTCTTGGATTTACTGTCTCGTGAACCATGAAAGTATGGTTGCTCCAATCAAAACTATCGACTCTATGACTATTGGATTTACGTATTTCCAATTTCATAAAATTTATGCATGTTTCTGTGTATATCTGACCAGAAGCTAAAATTGATGTGTGTTGTTTTCCCATGGTTGGAAGCAGTGTCCCTGTTTTATAATAAGTTGATTGGACCAAAGCAGTGATGGAAAGGTTGCGCGTGCCTTTTAATACTCCGTTGATCGACTCCACAAGGTTGGTGGTCATCTGACCCCAACGGTTACCTCCAACAAATGCTTGAATCCAATTTTCTTGCGGTATGTTGTCTAACCATTTCAAAGCCTCCGGGTTTACTATGCCGATTTCTCTGCGGTAGTATCGATATGTAGGCTCATTTATTGAGTAACCTGTATTGAAACAGTAGACAATGCATTATTACACTAATTATAAAAATTAAGAATGAAGTTATTAAAAATTACATTAATTATAAGAAGTAAGAATGAAATTATTACCCATAGAAATAACTTTTTTCTTCAAAGCATTATCCTTAAACTCTCTTGCAAAATTTTTGAAATATGTCGAACACAAAACACATGCCTTGACGGAGGATCTTGCCACCCATTATTCGGATTATTATAAGCACTCTTAATGGATTCGTGTCTATCTGAAATCAAAAAAATGTTGGCTTGTGGAATGACGTATTTTCTCAAATTTCTCAAAAACAAAACTCCAACCCTCTTTTGTCTCACCTTCCACAAGAGCATAAGCAATAGGAATTACATTGTCGTTCTCATCTTGTGCAACTACTACCAATAGAGTACCCTTGTACTTGTCGTACAACCAAGTCCCATCAACTTGTACAATTGGTTTGCAGAATTTAAACACAGATATGCACGGAATGAAAGCCCAAAATAGTCTATGAAAGATCCTTATCCCACTTATCAAACTATTCTCATGATAAGTGATAACTCTTCATCATATGCATATTTTTCATTATTTTTAGTCTTAGTTATCCTTTATTCATTAGTTAATTTAAAAAGTTATTTAAAATATTTTGTTAATTTTAGTTCTTTGATTTAATGAAATGTTTATGTTCTTATTTCCTTGATTAAGTATAGATTTTTCGTAGTTTTATGTTGTTACTTTGTTTTAGTGCAGTGCTGAATTTTGGTGAGAAATCAACATGATCTATGTGGAGTATTTCAGCCATAGCTGGAGTTATAGATGTCCAATTAGAGTCAAACCAAGTGCAAGTGAAATCTAAGATCCATAGCTACAATTTTCATGAAGACATCAAAACCAAATTCGAACTCAAAAGAGGAGAAGAATGCACTAAACTCCAGACATAAGATGTTGTGCGCTTAAAGCGCGCCCGAAGTGCGCCTGAAGCGCATTTCAGCGCTGAAGCCCTGCTGCTGCGTGCCTGAAGCACGCGACGCGCAGAAGAACATATTAAAACCCGTTTTTATGACTTTGGAGGCAACTTTTTGACTATTGGGAAGTTGGGAGACTTGTGCCCTAGCAGAGAAACTCAGAGACGGCTGTTCTTAACACCATTGGAAGAGTTTTATCAAGAATCATTCATGAATCCTTCTTGTAATTCTTCTTTAATCTCTACCTTTTATACCTCTGTCATGAGTAACTAAACCCTATTTGTTAGGGATGAGTGTAACGAGATGAAACCCTTATTTTTCTGATTTGATTTCTAGTTATATGAATGAGTTTATTCAATTATTTTTCTCATCTCTATGCTTAATGCTTTTTATTGCATGATCAACATTACTATGTTCTACGATTCGTATTTTGAAACGGAAGTGTACTTTACGAATGCTTGAGATGAGAAATTCATGAATTTGTAGTCTAGGGATAGATGCAGGTCATGAAACCAATTAAATTAGTTGCAAAGGCAATAGTTTAACAAGAGAATTCCTGTACGGTAAGACTTAATTCTAATCTTAAATCCACTAAGGAATTAAGGGTTACTTTGGAATTAAAGGTTCTGTCACTAAGACATTACGGTAAGAATAATAAAGAGAATTCAGTAATAATTCAATAAAGGAATTTAGTAACTAGGATCAAATTAGACACCAAGGTTGAATTCGAAGTGAAACTCATCCCTGACATCTTTCTTATTATAAAGGATCAATTTTATTACTGTTGTTAATTTTAAATATTATTTCAATCAATTTGGGAAATTTTTGTTCAATTTTAGTAATTAAATATAATTCAATAGTAAAACGCAATCCTTGAATTTGACACTCGGTACTACCATTTTATTTATTACTTGCAACGATTTAGTACACTTGCTGAAACGCTATCAATAAGCTGAGATCGTTTCCATTTCAATTTTGGTTCCTGAAGCATACATTTGCATAACCAACAACCATTGTGGGAGTTGATTGTAAGACTCTTCCCAATTGCCATAAATTTGTTCGATCGCTTTATTTTTTCTCATCGAGACCTTTCTATAACTAACTGTGTAGTTGTGTAAAGCATGAATCTGAGCAGTAATGACCTTCACTTTGATTGAAGGATCCACTTTCAAAACTTGCATTACGCTTGTACATATCATGTTAGAATCGAGCTTCTTATGATCTTGTGACAATGCAAAATTTGTGCATGTATGAGACACATTCAATTTACCAATCACCCACTATTCACTATTTTTGTGTTTTGAAGCTCTGCATCTAAACAAACAATTTGGACTTGAACTATTAATAACATACCTTTCTAAATCTGATTTTTGTACCACAAAATTCAATGATTGTTTTAAATGGTAACGTTTGATTGCATGTACGCATTCATCTTTGTTTTGAAACTTCATTCCAACTGCAAGAGTTCCATCTAATGTTGAGACTTCGTTAATGAACAAGTGATTAAATTCACTTGATTGCTCTTCAGTATCTAAATTGATGTTCTTCAGGTGAGATGGTGGGTTGAATTCAGGTAGGATAGGTTGATCTTCTGCTTCCATATCTTCGTCAACATCAATGTCATCGTCAGAATCACCAGGTGATTCATCGAAGTATGTTTCATCCTCTTCACTATAATCACCTAATTCTTCCTCGTTGATATTATATAAGACACTAACGGGAAGATCGCATTGTGGACTTGTTGGAAGAGATTCATGATGGAGTTGAAAACTTTCCAGATGAGTTTGTTCTAATTGGGTAGAGTATGGTTCATAGTGTTGTGATGGAGAATATAAGTCGGGTTGATAAGGGTTGCTTTGATCAAAACATGGGATGTAGTCAGGATTGGGTATGTTTGAGGTCGATGGTTGATCAATGTTTGTTGATAGAGGACCATACTCAAAGGTAACATATAACTTGATGGTACCGAGTTGTGACCATTGTGCATAAACATCAAACATTAGCTCAACATCTTCGTCATCGCAAACCTTCATCAGCTCAACTTTTAAATATTTTGGTTTTTATACTTGTTATAATTACTTTAGTTTATTTTCTTACATATCAGTTTTATTGGAGACTTTATCTCGGGTTCCAACATGAAGTTTCTGAAGAAGAGATGGTCACTTGGACTGCATGTACCTATCTGCATTGTTATCATATTGTTGAAAAACATCATACAGATAAAGTCACACTTCAGTTCAGTTTCCATTAACAAATACCACAACCACCAGAGGACATCAAAATGTACCATGAGGTCGACATGAGGCATGAGATTGATGATAATTGGAACTAGGTTTGGAAGGAAGAAATTAAACATTGGATTGAGTGTCAGAATTACGTGTTGCAAGGTAAGATCGTAGAAGGTGTTTTATGTCATAGCACAGAATATATGATTTGGTTTAGACAACACACCAAATTATTTATATATGTCGAACAATATCTCTGTGATCCCGTTTGCAACCGCCGTCATATCCTCATGTGCAGTCGACCTCCCAATCTACTCCACAACAACAAAACATAGCAGAATCGTCTTTATCATCACCTCACCTACATGTTCCTATAGAAGTTCCATGTTATGATCCACCACCGACTTAGTATTACGTTCCGTTGGTGCCAAATGTTATCCGACAGAACATGAGCTTTTCTATAATTTGTTTGGAACTCAGTGCACAACTCCTGAGTCGGTTTATGCTGTGTTTGATTCCATGTATAATCCTCAATCTCAAAATTTTATGGAAGCAGGTGGTACTGGTTTTAATCCACCTACAACTTACATTGAGGATAATGATCAAAATCATGATGAACCTAAAGAACCTCGTTCAAAGAGCTAGACGAGTTCGACGACATCCTAGATGTGGAACTGGAGGTCATTTAGGTGGACATCATTAATATAAATTTGATGTTTTTTTTTCTCAAATGTGATGTATTTTTTCCGTTAATTTAATGTATTTTGTTTCATGTTATTAATATAGTTTTTTTTTTAATTATTATTATTTTTATTATTTTTTAGTATTTTTTCCTTTCATTTTAATGTATTTTCTTTGAAATTTATAATATAATTACTATTTTTAATTATAATTATTTTTAATTATAATTATTATTATTTATTAATGTATTTTATTTTACTTTATTATTAGTATTTTTATTTTTAAAATAATTAATAACAATTGTTAAAATGAAGAAGGAAAAAAAAAATCCTAGTACAAGGTCGCTCCCTGAGCCTGACCTCTAACTACGACTAAAAAAATTTGTCTTCAGCTGGTCGCTCCCTGAACCTGCGACCTCCTATTGAGTTAAAAAAAGTATAGCGTAATATTTTTTCATTGTGTGACATATCGGTGAAGAAAAAAATTAGAATCTTTACAAAAAAAAATCCACTAGTTTCGCCACACTACAGTACGTTCAACTTGTGGATAAATAGGTTGTCACACGTTGGTGCAGTATCTCAATAGTTAAATTAGAAATCCAACAATCTTTTTATAAAAAAATTATTTTTTTATCATGAAATGTTTGAAAAAAGAGAGTTTGAAAAATAATATATTCTTATGATTAGCAAACTTTTTCGGTAACCTCTTGACTTACTTAAGAGACACTTAATAATTATTCAGTTTTATGAAGGGTTTTTTACAACTTCAAGCTAAAAACTATTTATTTATATTTAAGAGAGTATGAGCTTCACTATATATTGACCAAACTATATTTATTTTGTTCCATGTAAGAAGAGAATAAAAAATATGGTTAAAATTCTGAAATTTATTTATGCTGAGATTCTATTTCTTGTTGTTACACATGTTGGATGCAGTGGTAAATCAACTCTCCATTCTTTTCAAATTTTCTTATTACTTTGTAATTCGTACACAATCTTTTATCACATTTTAGTGACATTATTTTCTTATCTTTTTCCATTGTAGGACAAAGTTGTGAATCTACTTACGATTGTCCATCCTTATGGTATAAGTGCATTGATAACATTTGTATATTGCTACCGGTTAGTACCAGACAAAAATGAGTAAACAAACGCAAAATGAGTTATTGCACTAGTAAAAGATCTATGAAATATACCTTATTCTAGAACATTCCACGAGCTTTAATTTAGTTTTTGGGTTGACACCCAATTGTTTTTTTTTTTTTTATAGTTATGTTTTTTTTACCTTGTAGTTATGATTGTATACGCTATCGTTATTAGATAATATTATTATATATTAGTAGTAAGGGTATTTTAGACTTTTCTATTAGCTTGTATATATACATATTGTAATCCTATCACATTCAAATTTGGTTCATTTGTTTATGAAACCCTAGTCAAGAGTTCCTTCTCTTCTCCCTTTCTCTTCTTCCTCTTCTATGTTTATGTTAGATTATCATTGTTAACATGGTATCAGAAAGTTTTGGTTGATTTTGGGATCTACTGAAAGTGGTCCACAACTTAGTGGGGCTCGGGGATCTACTGTATAAATTTTTTTTGTGCGACCCGTTTTGCGGCTGGTACCGATTTTCTTCCTCCGTTTCCGGCACGATTCTGCTCTTTTGTTTTCGGCGTGGTTCAGTTCTTCGCTCTCCGACACGATTTTGTTTGGTTCTTTGTTGACTCTACTATTGACAGGTTATCCCTAATTTATTTTGTCTCAGTGATTGTGTTTGTCGTATTTTCCTGCCATTATTTGTTATGGCTGGTGCTAAGGATAATTCTCTTCAAACTGTTAGTGTCCACCTCAATGGACAAATTTACTCTTATTGGAGTTATGTGATGAAAAAAAATTTGATGGGAAAAGATATGTGGTGTTATGTTGATGGAACTTCTATTAAGCCTACAGATAAAAGGGACGAAACTAAATATGCAAAAGATATGAAAATATGGAATCTTAGTAATTCAAAAATTATTACTTGGATTAATAACTCTGTTGAGTTGTCTATAGGAGTGCAACTAGTAAAGTATGATACTGCTAAAGAGATTTGGGATCACTTGAAACGTTTGTATGTTCAGTCTAACTTTGCAAAACATTATCAATTGGAAAGTGATAATAAGGCCCTTCAGCAGAACAATATGACCATTCAGGAATTCTACTCGGCAATGACTAATTTGTGGGATCAATTGGCTCTTATCAACTTTTGTGAAAGGGAGGAAAATATTAGACTGTATTGTGATTGCGAATGAAGTGGTGGATGAAGCTCATATGATGAAAAATTATTTAATTCTTTTTAAGGTGGAATTTGATAAAGCTTATGATTCGGTGGAATGGAGCTATTTGCAAGAGGTGATGGGTAAAATGGGATTTCCTGAAAAATGGAGAAAATGGAATATGTTAGCTCAACATCACCTGCAAAATTAGTTAATGGAAGCCCTACAATCGAGTTTAGGTTGGGGAATGGCCTTTGACAAGGTGATCCTTCGTCCCTGTTCTTGTTTTTAATTGTTGCTGAAGGGTTGAATTCAATTATGTGCATGATGGTGAGTGTTGGTTTGTTTAAAGGTATTCAAGTTGGTTCATACCTTGAGTTCAGATTCTCAAAACTACAGTTTGCGGATGATACACTTATGTTGGTAGAAAAGAGTTGGACAAATATATGAGCAATTAAGGCTATCCTTAAATGACATTCTTGTTCTAATCCCATCAACTATATCTCTAATGATTTGATATTTGAGGATGATACCCTATTAGTTTCCAACTTCTAGGAGGAGTATGAAACTGAGATTGTTTATCAATCTCGTTTTCCTGGGGAACAATTTGCTGTGATTGTCCAGATTGTTCCTCCTCCTCATCATCTTTCTTTTTTAAATCAAGATCATCAAACTCATCAAATAATATATGCATACTTATTTCAACGGTTTTAGTTTTCAAATTAAAAGATGCAATATCCTTTAGATTCTGTTGAATATCCTAAAAATTTAGCTTTGTCTGATTTTGCATCAAATTTTCCTAAGTTATCTTTGTTGTTTAAGATATAGTAGTAGCATCCAAAGATGTGAAAATATGAAATGTTTGGCTTCCTATTTTTCCAGATTTCATAGGGTGTTTTGTTTATGATTTTTCTGATGGAAACACGATTCAAAATCTAGCATGAAGTATTTATAGCTTCAGCCCATAAATACTTTTCAACATTTGATTCTTCCAAGATTCTTCATCATATGCATAGTTTTCGTTGTTTTTAGTCTTATTTATCGTTTATTCATTAGTTAATTTAAGGAGTTGTTTGATATATTTTGTTGATTTTAGTTTTTTGATTTAATGAAATATTTATTTTCTTATTTCTTTAGTTAAGTAGATATTTTTCGTAGTTTTGCGTTTTTTCTTTGTTTTACTGCAGTGCTGATTTTTGGTGAAAAATCAACATGACCTGTGTGGAGTATTTCAGCCATACTACTCGAAAAACTGATTTTAGCGTCGGCTAACATTGATTTAGCGTCGGATTAGCGTCGGTGTCGGGCCAGGTTAAAACGGTCGAAGCTAATACTTAGCGTCGGCCAACTGCCATCCGACACTAATATAGCGTCGGCTAGGCCTACTCTAAACTGACGCTATCAACAAAAATAGAACATCCGACGCTAGTTATATCAGGTGACACATCATGTAAAAAAAATTTATTTGCGTCGGATGTCCAACGCTAAAGTCAACAAAATACTTAGCGTCGGCCCGGCCGACGCTAATTGTAAATTTATTTAATTTAATATTTTAATTTTTTTAGCACCTGCTCAATTATATTTTAACACATATGTAGCAGTTACATTTGATCACTTCTAGTTTATTAAATTATTATATGTGCCTATGTTGGTACTTCATAGGTTAAAACCCTTATTTAATACCAGAAAAAATATGTTATAATAGACAACACACCTTTGATGACATGTTCAAAATTCAAAACAAAAGACAAATTAATGAAATGAACTTAAACAACAAAGTAATGTTCAATACCCGATTCTACATGACATAGATCAGAACCACAACCTGGTTTCAAAAAAGCATCAAATCCACATGACATAGAATTTAGCATTTTTAATTTTTTGGATACAAAGTACTTAGTGTTCAAACTTATTCTTAACATGGTAAAAATTTCGTTTTGATTCATCCCCTCTACTATGGCTTTTCGTCAGAGCTGAACCATTTTCCCTCATGATACCTTCCAACAAGGCTTGTTGGGTCCTATTCTCGACGTTATCCTCCTCCTCCTCGAATTCTTCTTCATTTTCCTGATGGCAAAGGTCGACCCTACAATATTATTGTCCACAAAAGCATACATACACTTTATGAATAATTGTTTCACTATAGAAGGGTTGCTTTAAACCATTGTAGTTTCCAAGGTATCAAACAAATTATATATATGCATTAAAATTTCATTGATTGACATACCAGAACGATAGCAGGAGAAGAAATGTCGCTAAAAACATGACTTTGGGAGAGGCTGCAACAAAATTTCATTAGTAAGAATGAATAGTAAACAATCTAGTTTCAACAAAGAGACTTTGCAAACATGAATTTTGCTGCACATACGTTCATGGTTGAATAAAGCATACCCATAAGAATAAAACCGCAAGCACCGGACCAGCAATACCACCCATTACAAGCAGCAAAAACAGTACTTGTAAAATAGATACAATAACCTGTGAATACAAGGGGGGAAATAGTCAACTATGGCTATCAGTATTGCTAATGACATCAAATAAAGAATCATAGTCTTACCCAAGTTGGAAGTGCCAACCATGATATGAAGTACCTGAAAAATAGTAGCTATCATATAGTCAAAGAATCTACATTTATAAAACGCTAATATAATAATATATGACAACAACACATAGAATGCACTTCAAACACTAGCATCAATAAAGACAATTTTTTTACAAATTGATCAGATGCCACTAACTTTGTGGCGTGTCCAATCATTTTGTTTACTTCGCATATGAATCCTGAGGACCTGCAATGTGATAGTGCAAAATTTTGTCACACAAGGACAAAAGAAACAAGAAATAATTTGGATTATTGTAACCAAGCTTATGAATTTCTGGAGCAAGTAAAATCAGCACTTTAAGCAGAATTGTGCAAAATATTTTACAATATATTCATTTATACATGTAAAACCAGTAAAACACAATACTGCAACTCCAAATACTTCGACTAGTGATCAAGGGACTGCTAGTAAGTATCACATGATAAGAAGAATCCTATCCAATTCCAATTCCAATAGTCAGATTTTGCAGAATCCTATCCAATTCCAATTCCAATTCCATCATGTGACAAACCATTTTCAATTTCATCTAATTCATCATCCTCACCTAATTAACTTCATAACCACAAGAATCAACGCACTTGAAATTGACAATCAAGAATCAACACTATTAATAACATTAATAATCTGAATTGATTCCGTAAATTCGATCTCAAAACTCATTTTGATGATACTTTCTGTTAAATTTAAAGGCCTCAATAAGTGGTTTACAAGATCAAATCTCAAAACTAATGTAGATATTTCACAAACCGTTTACCACCATTACATATAGGTTAAAATAGACTTTGATGAAAATGGAGGGATCAAACCAAGTAGTATTATTTATATTTGACCTCTAGGCTCCAAAATGAAGCAAACTTAAGCTAAAAAGGGGTAGATGAGCAAAACTCCTAAACCAGAATAGTTTTTGGAATGGAACCTTTTCCAACAGCTTTATATTGCCAAGTTAAGCTTACAAATAAAAAAATCAAGTCAATTTAATGAGTATAACTCTAATTGGACCTTGAATGCCAAATACACATAAGAAATCAAAAAAGGTTGTGTAAAAAATATTCATATCTTTTTACAACATACAACACATCTTAATTTAGACATTAGATATCAAAATCAGCTTCAAATATACAATTGTTACTAAGACAGAGTAGTAGCTTTAGATATCAACATAAAGGGTTATATACAATTGTAGCTTCAAATAATAATAAAATAAGACAAAGCAGTAGCTTCAAGTAATAATAAAATAATTACTGAGAAATATATTTAACATTAACTAAACTTAAATATGCACAAAGTAAATCAGAATTGCTTCTGTATGTAGTTGCTTCTAATAAAGTTACATTACATCACTGCTACATGTTTCTTTCTGTTAAATTAGAATAAGACCCTTTGATTTGGACATTCAATATGCGAATTTTTTTTCTGGTTCTATTGTACAAATATATTTGATGGCATTCTTAAGAACTTTTGATGTTCTGCTTTGTATGAAAATAAGCTAGTATCATTGAAGGCAGTTATTTCATCCTCAAGATTACTTATTGACATCAATTTCCAGGCGGAAGAAAAGAAGAAAGTTTAGTTATAGCTTATCAAGAGACTGTTCTCGTTATGGCAAAACTAGTTTGACAATCTTCACATCAACCAACAACACATATATGCAAAGTTTTTAACATTAACTAAACTTAAATAAAGATTATTTTAAAGGAACTAAAAAATATATTTAACAAGTTATTTAGTTGTATTAAACAAGTATATAGAATGTGAGTAATTAATTTGATTATGTGGCGCATATATGCAGGAGCAACACTTGGAAAAGTTCTTGCTGAAAATTATACTAATCAATTCTCAAGTTGGTTCAGCTTCAAAACCAGTTTTCTTTCTAGTTGGTTGGTCAAAAGAAAATAGTTCTTATAGCCCAAAATCATTTTGGGTTTCTGATTAAGTGACACTACAAGAAACATATGTTACCATTTCTACTTCTGTCCTCCATTTAACTTGCTTTAGCAACATAAAGAATACAAGAAAAACCAAAATGAGATTTCAATTTCATATATTACCATTTCTTCTTTTTCATTAACATCCAAATGCCAAAGGAATTGCCCAAGTCCAAAGAATACAATTCAAACACATTAATTTATATAACTAAAATATGTGAATTAGGTCTGCTACAACCTTTGCCACATCTAAACCATCAACATATAGCTTCTAACCAAATTTCCTACGTGTTTTAATTTGATTGGATTAATTAATCAATGATTACTGGGAAGCTTGATTATATTAGGACGTAATCAGCAAACTAAGTGGCAAATGCTTATAAATGGCAGTGGCACATAACCATTATATAATCAAATTTGGTTCTACCATTTAATTAATCAACAATCAGCCACTATAATTAACCAAACTACCATAAATTCTGGACCAGAGACGAAACATTAATCAACAATCTCTCATATTTTGTAAATTCGATCTCACATTTTGTCCAAACAAATACACAACTGAAATGCAATAAAACCTAAACGATGACACTGAGAGTGAGACGGCGACACTTACATTGAGAATGGACCAGAGACGAGCGCGAGACGGCGACACTGAGAGTGAGGGTGACGGGTTCGAGAGGGTGACGGGTTTGAGATCTAGGGTTCCGAGTGGGTGCCGTGATGGAACCGGTGATGCGGCGGCGATATTGACGGCGTTGAGCGGGTTGAGCGTCGGTGATGAGTTCAAAAGCTAGGGTTACATGAGGGATACAGAGGGATGATGATCAAGTGAGAGTTCTGAGGGAGGGTTTACAAAATATGTTATTTATTTTATTTGATATTGAAAAAAAACTTAATTTTTAAAAATCATAAACTTAGCGTCGGGCCCTCCGACGCTAATTATTAAAATAAAAAATTAAAAATTAAAAAACTAAACTAGCGTCTGCCTTTTCTACTTAGCATCGGCTAAGCCGACGCTAATTATTAATCAAAACAAGAAACAACCATTTGTTCCCTTAGCGTCGGACGAGCCGACGCTATACCGACGCTACCTAGCGTCGGAGTCGGGGGCCGACGCTAAATATGGCTACCTAGATGTCGAATTGGAGTCATACCAAGTGCAAATGAAATCTAAGATCCATAGCTACAACTTTCATGAAGACATTAAAACCAAATTCGAACTCCAAATAGGAGAAAAATGTACTAAACGCCAGACCGAAGATGTTGTGCGCTGGAAGCGCGCCCGAAGCGCGCGACGCGCGAAAAACATCTTAAAACACGTTTTTATCACTTTTTAGGGATCTTTTTGGCTATTGGGAAGTGGGGAAACTTGTGCCCTAGCAGATAAACTCAAAGGCAGCCGTTTCTAACATCATTGGAGCAGTTTTATCAAGAATCATTCATGAATCATTCTTGTAATTCTTCTTTAATCCCTATCTTTTGTATCTCTATATGAGTAACTAAACCATATTTGTTAGGGATGAGTGTAACAAGATGAAACCCTTATTTTTCTGATTTGATTTCTAGTTATATAAATGAGTTTATTGAATTATTTTTCTCATCTCTGTGCTTAATGCTTTTTATTGCTTGATCAACATTAAAATGTTCTACGATTCGTATTTTGAAACGGAAGTGGACTTTACGAGTGCTTGAGATGAGAAATTCATGAATTTGTATTCTAGGGATAGATGCAGGTCATGAAACCAATTTAATTAGTTGCAAAGGCAATAGTTTAACAAGAGAATTTTTGTACGGTAAGACTTAATTCTAATCTTAAATCCACTAAGGAATTAGGGATTACTTTGGAATTAAAGGTTCTGTCACTAAGACATTAGGGCAAGAATAATAAAGAGAATTCGGTAATGATTCAATAAAGGAATTTAGTAACTATGATCAAATAGACACCAATGTTGGATTCGAAGTGAAACTGATCCCTGACATTTTTCTCATTATAAAGGATCAATTTTATTACTGTTGTTAATTTTAAATATTACTTCAATCAATTTGGGAACTTTTTGTTCAATTTTAGTAATTAAATATAATTCGATAGTAAAACGCAATCCTTGAGTTCGACACTCGGCACTACCGTTTTATTATTACTTGCAACGATTCAGTACACTTGTTGAAACGCTATCAAGTTTTTGGCGTCGTTGTCGGGGATTGCCATATCACTATTGAATTTAATTTATTTACTTAATTGAAATTTTTTGCTCTGCAATAAAATTTTGCTTTTATTTTATTTTAATTTTGAAAAAAAATCTGTTTTAAAACTCTTTAATTTCTACGTAATTATTTATCTTTCTTTATTTTAAAACTGTTCATTACTCACAATTTTCCTAACCTTGTATGCGAGACCAGTCCTCAGCTGAACTTTTCTTTGATCCAGAAATAGAAAAAACTGCAAAAGCAAATCGAAAAGAGGTTCGAGAAAGGAGAAAAAGGGAAAGACAATTAGTAATGGAAGAAGAGGATTTGGGGGACTTTTTCATATTTGCGGAAATGGCCGATCCACCACCACCTGAACGTACCCTCGGCGAGTATGGGAATCGAAATAGAAACCGTGCTCGATTGACTATCCATAACACACCGATTACAATTAACAAGTTTGAAGTGAGCCCCGCTTTATTCTGAGAGTTGAAGGAGATTCATTTTTCCGAGAGTTGAAGTGAGCCCCTGTCAAATTATTGAAACATACGGGTTGTAACTTTTGTGGGGGAGCACATAAAAATGGAGCTTGTGAAGCACTGGATGAAAATGATATAGAAGAATTAGAAGAGGTGAATTTTGTGGGTAATAACGGGAAGCAGAACAATCCCTACTCTAGTACGTACAACCCTGGTTGGAGAAATCATCCAAATTTTTCTTGGAGAGATCAACAGGGTGGATTTCAGGGTCAACAAGGAGCTCAAGCAAATCAAGCTCCACCTCAAAAAGCTCTTTGGAAGAGTGCTATTGAGAAGTTAGTAGCAAGCACAAGTTCTTTCATGGAAGAGTCAAGAGCCATCCAGAAAAATCACTCATAATCAATAAAGAATCTGGAGACCCAAGTGGGTCAACTTGCTCAACAAATGGGACAAAGAGCGCCTGGAAATTTGCATAGTGACACAGTTCTAAATCCGCGAAATAATGTCAATGTCGTGACAACAAGGAGTGGCAAGGTAAGTGAACAAGTACCATCTAAAGCCAAACAGAGTGGAAGTACTTCAACTTCAACCCACTCGGAGGAAATGGTCACCCCGACATCAGTTGAGGAGCACATCGCTTTTGAAAAGGAGGAAGAACCTGTGGTACAGAAAAAGGAGACACTGCCAAAACCAAAAATTCGACTTCTGTTTCCTCAAAGATTAAAAAAGGAAGAAACTGAAAAATAATTCGGTAAGTTTCTTGATGTTTTTAAAAAATTGCAAATTAACATTCCTTTTGCAGAAGCACTAGAGCAGATGGCGACGTACGCCAAGTTCATGATGGAGATTCTTTCAAAGAAAAGAAAAATCGGCGGTGAAACAGTGATGCTTACCGAAGAGTGTAGTGCTATCCTACAAAGGAAGCTTCCACCTAAGCTCAAGGATCCTGAGAGCTTCTCTATTCCTTGCGCTATTGGGGATAGAACTTTTGGGAAAGTCGTGTGTGATGTTGGGGCTAGTGTGAATCTTATGCCCCTTTCCATATTCAAAAGGTTAGGCATTGGAAGAGTCAAAGACACACAACTGATGTTATAGTTTGCGGATCGTTCAATGAAATGCCCATATGGGGTGGTGGAAGATGTGTTGGTCAATGTAGATAAATTCATTTTTCTAGTGGATTTTGTGGTACTAGACATGGAGAGAGACAATGATATCCCCTTGATCTTGGGGAGACCATTCTTAGCAACACGGAGAGCTATGATTTATGTGGCGGATGGCACCTTAACCTTTAAGGTAAATGAGGAAACAGTTACATTCAATATTCTAAAAGCTATAGAGCATTCAAACGAAAGAGAAGGGTGCAACCGAATTGAGATATTCAATTCGATAGTCGATGAAGAAGTTGAACATCAAGGACCCATTATGCCGTTAGAAAGAGTGTTGTGCCTATCCCAAGATGTTGTTAAAGCTAGTGAATATCCAAGAGTGAAGGATGTTTTAGCCATGTTAGAAGCATCACCATCTCACTCCCCCCGCTTCCATACTAGATGGGAGGAGTTGAAAGGGAATGAAGACGAGTATGTACAGAAAAAGAAAGAGATGCCATTGGTTGAACTCGAGCAATTGCCACCTCACTTGAAATATGTATTCCTTGGTGAGAAGGATGATGTGTTCTTCCTGTCATATATGCCACCTTGACAATGGTTGAAGCGTCAAGCTAATGACCATAAAGAAGCGCTTCGTGGGAAGCAACCCATAGGTAGAGGTAACTTTTATTTTTGCAATCTTATTTTCGTTATTTGAATTTGTTTCTTTTTGATTGTGTGTAACAACTTGAAGTTGCAAAACTGGAGGATAGGATGAACCCTAATGAGGATGAATCTTCAAAGTTGCAAAATATTCATCATCACTGAAACAATGATTTTTAGTCATGAAGAGAAGTTAAATCAGTATCAAAGAATGAATAAATAAATCAATTCAATCAATAAGGTCAGAGGCCAAATTTAACAGGTACGAGGATGGGCTATACGAGGTACGAGGATGGCCTGTACGATGTAAGAGGATGGATCTATAGTCCACATCATTCTCAAATGTTGAAAACGACCCAACACATCAACATACTGAAAGGCTATAGCCCACAAAGACAAAAATATAGCCCTACATGTCTTCCAGAAGGAAAAGGGAAAAGGACAGCTCATAACCAAGTACCTATGAGGTTTGAACCACCTGTACGAGGATGGACTGCATCTGTCCAAGGACAACTAGATGGAAATTCTGTAATTAGGATAAAAGACCTTGGACTTTTTGACCAAGTCCCCAACGGTCATAAGATGTTTGTCACATGAAAAGAGCATCACAAGATCTCTATAAAAGGCAGATAGCTCTTCATTATCAAATACACAACTACATTGCATAAAAAGATCAAGATTCTAAAAGCTATCAAGAGCAATATCCATCCTCTCTTTATACTTTCTATATTCCTACACTAGATCTTTGAAACATCTTTTTAGAAAGTGTTAAGTAAAGAGAAAAAATCATACTCATATCACTTTGTAATTTCCACGTAAGTTGCACTTGGAAATAGTTGAAACTTGTAAGAAACAAGGTTGTAAGCTTGGTGAGGCTAAAGAATACACAAAGTGTAACCAACCTCTGTGAACCACTATAAAAGTGTGTGGGGACTAGACGTAGCCATCATTGGGTGAACCACTATAAAAGTTGTCTGTGTCTTCCGTTATATTTTCTCTTGCATTTATTCAGCTCAAATCAAAAGGTTTAAACTTCTATCATCTGATTCGCATCCTCTCAGAGAGGACAGTGATTCAAAACACGTTAAAATATTTTGAACACCAAAATCCCTATTCAACCCCCCTTCTAGTGATATTTTAGCTACATCAATGTATTGCTTTGCACTTGAAGCTCTAATCTGTTCTTCATCTTGAGGCTTTATTTATAGGTTTCAAGAAGGCTTATGACAACTCATTTGGCCGTTGGGAATGGTCCAACTGTCACGAGTAAGTGAGTGGATAAGATCAGCCATAAAGCTAGAATGTTCTTGCTGAAAGCAGGAATGTTCTTGTGAACCAAGGACGAACTTCTAGTTTGCCTTGAGATGAACTGAGAGGACAGTGATTCAAAACACGTTAAAATATTTTTAAACACCAAAATCCCTATTCAACCCCCCTTCTAGTGATATTTTAGCTACACCAATGTATGGCTTTGCACTTGAAGCTCTGATTTGTTCTTCATCTTGAGGCTTTATTTATAGGTTTCAAGAAGGCTTATGACAACTCATTTGGCTGTTGGGAATGGTCCAGCTGTCATGAGTAAGCGAGTGGATAAGATCAACCATAAAGCAAGAATGTTCTTGCTGAAAGCAGGAATGTTCTTGTGAACCAAGGACGAACTTCTATTTTGCCTTTAGATGAACTGACTTTTAATCTTATCTTGATAGTTGTCTGAAGTGATCCCATGCCTTGAATCACGTGTGCATGTCTGTATGTAAGTACAGTAGAAGTGTCCTTTCCAGCCTGTCAGCCTTGTACTTTAGCTTGCTTAACTGGGAGAATGATGTTGCTTTATGACTTTGTGAAGCATAGTATTTTGCCTTTGAATCTTGCAGTGATTCTTGCGTTGGATTGATCTTTGTATATTTCTGGTGAAAGTCTGGAAGCACAGTTTTTATAGATCAATCTTGATCTGTTACAAAGTACTACATTTCTACCTAGAAAGGATTTTCACAAGTTACCTTACACTCTTCCAGAAAGGATTTTTACACAATACCTTTTAAACACAAAAGGATTTTTACAAACTACTCAAGCTATGTCAACAATATAGTCTTGAGTACAAAGTGATGTTTTTATGGGAACAATTACCAGTAAGGATTTCCAATCAATTACGGCTAAAATGGTGTGTTTGCGGTGACTTTAATGCAATTCGTTTAGAGAGAGAAAGAATATGAAGGGGTGAACATATGAGAACTAAGGATATGGTGAGTTTTAACTCGTTTATTGAAGAATTCGAGTTAGTTGATAGGTCGTTAAATGGTAAACAGTTCACTTGGTCTAGATTAGATGGATTGTCTATGAGTAGACTTGATAGATTCCTATTGTCGACAAAGTGGTGCTTCTTTTGGCCTAATTGTATCCAATTTGCTATTGATAGGGGTCTATCAAATAATTTCCCTATTTTATTGTGTGATGAGGAAAGTAACAAAACCATTTCGTATGTTGAAATGTTGGTCTTAATTCCCAAAATACCACGAGTTTGTTAGAGAACAATGGCAGCCATTTGGTGTGATTGCATGAGGGGTTATGCGTTAAAAGAGAAATTAAAACTTATAAAAGATGCTTTGAAAGAGTGACATAAGAATCATGGAAGAAACATTGAGGAGCAGGTCAATAAAGCTAAAGAGAGATTGAATTTTTTGGATAGGAAGGGTGAATCTGAATCCTTGGGGGAGGTTGATATATTGGAAAGGAGATACATTTCATCTCAATTGTATTCCTTATCGAGGGTGAGTTGCAATATGAAATGGCAGAAATCATGATGTTTGTGGTCCAAGAGGGTGATGTGAACTCCAAATTTTTTCACGGGCTTTTGGCAAGTAGGAAAAGACATAATTCAATTGCAAGCATTGAGGTAAATGGTGTCCCAATTCAAGGGGTGGAAGGTATTCATGAATTAGTGTTCTCTCATTTCTCTAATCAACATAAGTCAGTTAGTGTTGAAAGATCTGGGGTGGTTAATGTACAGTTCAATTCATCAGTGATTTCCATGCAATGATGTTGGTGAACCAGTTTAGCGAGGTAGAAGTTAAACACGCGATTTCGGAATTTGATAGTTTTAATAGTCTTGGACTAGATGGGGTAAACTTTTGTTTTCTCAAAGAATTATGAAATGATATCAAATTCGATTTCATGATATTTTTATGTGAGTTCCATGTGAATGTACAAAGTGTTGTATGTACAAAGTGTTGTCTAAAGTTCTTGCAAACAAATTGATACAAGTCATAGGTCAAGTTATTGTAGATACCCAATCAACTTTTGTGAAAGGGAGGAAAATATTAGACGGTATTGTGATTGCGAATGAAGTGGTGGATGAAGCTCACACGATGAAAAATTATTTAATTCTTTTTAAGGTGGAATTTGATAAAGATTATGATTCAGTGGAATGGAGCTATTTGGAAGAGGTGATGGGTAAAATGGGTAAAATGAGATTTCCTGAAAAATGGAGAAAATGGAATATGTTAGCTCAACATCAACTTCAGAATTAGTTAATAGAAGCCTTACAATCGAGTTTAGGTTGGGGAGGGGCCTTCGACAAGGTGATATTTCGTCCCTGTTCTTGTTTTTAATTGTTGCTGAAAGGTTGGATTCAATGATGTGCTTGATGGTGAGTGTTGGAGCTGACACATCGTTTTGGCGGAGTCCTTGGTTGGAGGGCGAAGTGCTTTGCGATAGATTTAGTATATTGTTTGGGATAGCTAACAACAAAAATCTGTTGGTAAACTAATATGTTTCGAGAGGGATGGGCTGTTGATGGTGGCAGATGGAGTTGGAGGAGATGTTTGTTTGCGTGGGAAAAAGATTTCGTGCGCGATTATTGTCTAATATTTTTGTCAGGAATCCGTTCCGAATAGGTGGTCTGGAAACTAGAACATAATGGTGTTTACTCAGTTAAAAATACATACTCAACTTTGATTATAGCATAGGAGTTAAAAATACATACTCAACTTTGATTCTAGCATAGGAGGATGACTGATCTCACATGATCAACTTCATTTGCATTTGAAAGTTGAGTTATTCGCTTAGAGATTATTAAACAATTATATTCCTACAAATGACAACTTGACAAAGCGCAGAATAGTGAATTCAAACAATTTATTATGTATATCTGCTGTGAAAAAACTTTACAACATCTTTTCTTTGATTGTTCGTTTTTTGGTAAGGTGTGGGTTGCAACATTGAAGTGGTTGGGGGTGTTTACTTTAGCATGACACCTTTAAACACATTTAACAATTTTATAATTTATATTTGTTTAACAAAACTTCCCATAAATGTGTTCATGTTATTTTCCTAACTTGCATTTGGACCATTTAAAAAGATTTAATAATTGAGTCTTTAATCAAAACATTACTTCTTTCAAATATCTTGTTACCTATTTCTATCATCTCACAATCAAACAGACTCTTGGTGCCTTCTTATCTCTTTCTATAACTGTTGTACTTGGTCTCTTTAGTTGACTGGCCAATTTCCTCACCAAAATCCCACACCTATTTGCTATCAGCGCAATTAATTCCATTCCTCTGATGTCCGATTTTCTTCAGCCAGCCTTTTCACTTGTTCAATTTCTTGCTTTGAATCAACCTACGTCTTTAACATGGTCTTCATCCATTTCCTCCACAGCACCCATAACCTGTTCGACGAAATTCCCAAACGAAAACCACTTCAATTCTTCAAAGCCACCTCTTTCTTTTCGCGTTCAATCGTTGAAGCGGGTTTCGAAGCCATCATCTGAAGGGCTTCAGAAGGACACTAAGAAGGACTTGTCACGAATTCTCCGAACTGAAGCTGCTATTAGAGGTGTAGAGAATAAAGCTAAGTCGTGGAAGCATAAACAGCTTTGGCCTAAGGCGGTTCTTGAAGCATTGGATGAAGCCATCAAAGGGTATCAGTGGAAAACTGCTCTCAAGGTTCGTCTTAATTTTAATTTTTTTTTTTTTTTTTTTGTGAAATTTTTGTTTTTAAGTATTATCCTTTATTCTGTTGAATGTTTTCTTTGGTATGGTTTAGTTGATTTTTGATGGGGTGTGCGGGTGAATTTAGTGTCATGTGCTATGAAGCAGTAAGACGGGCACAGGACAAAGGACACGGCAACAAGTAGACAATTAATTGTAATAATTTAAGAAAATAGAAGTGATTGAGTTTAACCATTTGTGTCATTCTCTTGTCGGTATCACACAGAGACAAGTCTTTAATCTGAAGTGGCAATACTACATAGTTGATGTGAATTTATTTATTTACATGTTTTGTCAATTAATTTTTGGGTTGAGTGCAATGCAATGATTCATGGTGGTATGAAGCTTTTTTGAAATGATTGAATTAACTGAGCTATTATTTGTTTTTAGGATTTTTTTTTCTTCAGGTGGATGATGAAATTATGGGTTTATGGGAGGGTGGACTTAGTGTCATGTGTATTTATTCCTTTTCATGTTTTGACAATTAAATTTTGGATTGAATACAATGCAATGATTCATGGAGGGTATGAAGCTGATTTTAAATGATTAAATTGAGATTTTTTTGGTAGAATGGAGGCTCTTGGGGTTATGGATTTTCTCGATCGCCTCTTGGTTTTGTAGATAAATTGAAAAAGTATGTCAACTGTGACATTCTGTCATGTAAATCCGAGAGTGCCTCGAAAGTGAGCTGTAACTGTTTCATGATGCTTTGGTTTTTTCTGTTCTATTTTTCGTTTTGCATGTGACTCACTGACTTTAGAAAGTTTTAATTTGGATGAAGTTTAAATGTGTTAAGAAAATCTTGAATATGACAGAAATTATGGACTTCCAACTTTAATGCCATTGGTTTTTTTTTTTGTCTGCTCATTTCCTAATTCTACTCCCATCCTTGAATCACTAATTCACCTACTACTACTTGCACGTGCAAACATAAGCATACTTTGCAAAACTAGTGACACTTTGGAATATATTATAGACATGACTGGATTTTTGTTTTAGGTCGCGAATCATGACCGAAATTGATTAACCTTTTAATCTTCAGTTGTGTCTGTGTAACGTGACCAATTTCCTTTTGCAGATTTTTGCACTTCTTCGCAAGCAACATTGGTATGAGCCAAGATGCCAAACATATACTAAGCTGTTGATGATGCTTAGCAAATGCAAGCAGCCTAAAGAGGCTAGTCAGCTCTTTGAGATCATGCAGTTTGAAGGGCTTAAACCTACTGTTGATGTCTTCACTGCTCTTGTAAGCGCTTACGGCCAAAGCGGTCTCCTTCGTCAGGCATTTTCTACGATTGAAGAAATGAAATCAGTCGTTGATTGCAGACCAGATGTTTATACATATTCTGTTCTTATAAGTTGCTGTGTGAAATTTCGTCGATTCGATTTAATTGAAAGCGTTCTTGCGGATATGTCATATCTAGGCATTGAATGTAACAGTGTGACATATAATTCCATAATCGACGGATATGGTAAGGCTGGCATGTTTCAGCAGATGGAGAGTTCATTGACAGATATGATTGAAAACGGAAACTGTCAACCGGACGTTTTCACGCTGAATTCTTTGATAGGATCGTACGGAAATTGTGGAAAAATTGATAAGATGGAGAAGTGGTACGATGAGTTTCAGCTAATGAATATAAAGCCAGATATAAAGACATTCAACATGATGATAAAGTCCTACGGAAAAGCAGGTATGTATGATAAGATGAAAACTGTGATGGATTTCATGGAGAGGAGGTTTTTCACTCCAACAATTGTAACGTATAATACTGTTATCGAGGTTTATGGAAAAGCTGGAAAAATTGAGAAGATGGATGAACACTTTAAAAAAATGAAGCATATAGGAATGAAACCGAATTCTGTAACTTATTGTTCGCTTGTCAATGCGTATAGCAAAGCAGGGCTTGTTGACAAACTTGACTCAATGTTGAGGCATGTAGAAAATTCTGATGTAGTTTTGGATACTCCCTTCTTTAATTGCATAATTAGTGCTTACAGTCAGGCTGGCGACTTAAAAAAGATGGGCGAGTTATTCTTGGCAATGAAAGAAAGAAACTGTGAGCCTGACAGCGCCACCTTTGCTTGCATGATCCAAGCTTACAATTCCCAAGGCATGACTGAGGCTGCTAAAAAGATGGAGTACATGATGATTACTGCCAAAGATAGCTTAGGTATGTTGCAATTTCCACAACTTTTTCTTTTGGTGCAATTTGCATGTTCTAGTCCTATTTTACTAGATAGAAAAATTCCTTGTTTACTAAACATCCATTGGCATGTGAGTGTACGCACTTCTCGGTGCACGACAAGTCTTACTATCTTACCCTTCTGTTAACTTTCGTGCGAGCTCTAGTAGCATCCTTTGTCATCGTCATATAGGGCCTGTCATTTTGTATTCTTGATGATTATGGCTGAGTCTTGACGCTGGAGAACAGTTTTCGCTTAGCATGGTGAAATTAGTCCCAGGGAAGCCAAAACTTGTAGCTTTCTATGTCTTGATAATTTTTGCTATTTTCAGCAATAATTATGCTTCATGAGTTTTTCTTCAAACACATTCTCTCACATTTGTACTTTCTATTGATTCTTTATCCCATGAATGATTTTTATAATATAATAATGGCAATAATAACACTGACCCTTTGTACCAAATGTTTGATTAATAGATACCAAATTGATTGGATGCTAGCATGGCCAATTTTGATTGCAGACTACACAATTATATTCATCAATTTTCACGGTGATCCCATGTCGAAAAGATTTGTGAACTTTAGCAGGTAAACATAGATTCTTCTTCACTACATGGATATTATGGGGGAAAATCATTCTTTATCTGTCAATTTGGCAGTTGTTCACTATAGGTTAAAAAAGAAGATATAAAATTATTAACTTGTAAGTGTGTAGTTATTAGGACTTAGATTAGGAGAATTAGTTACTAGAAGTTGGTTATAAGGTAGTTAGGATTATTGTGTATAAATAGGGAGCTATGTAGTTAGTTTTGGATATCTTTTAATATTGTAATCAATTGTTGAATAGAGTATAGTCTCTATTGTGAAGGGGAAACCCTTGGAGGAGAGTATTCTTTCCTATTATTTCTTATTATCTTACCTTAATGCAAGTGTTCTTCCTCTAATTCTTGGGTTCCTAACAAAGCGATATTTTGATACATTCATAACTTTGGATGAGTTCTTTCAAATGATGGATTTTCAACAGGATCTATTTTGGAAAATTTAACTGTATTTGAATATCATATGCATTAAAAACATTGTCCTCGTTGAATTTTCTTTTTCCATAGTTCTTACAGCTCCTTCGCATTCTACTATGACAAAATTCATTAATATAGTAACAAGACCATTCACAATGGTTGGATTTTGCACAATGCATACCATATTGGCACTCTCGATGGGAGAAAAAATATGGTACCTATGAGGGAGAGATGCTTTACTAAGCATTGTCTCTCTCCGCGGGTCCCACACGGTTTTAATATTAAACTATTGAAATATAATGATTTTTAGTTATTGATAGATGATATAAAATTATTAGTGAGACCCATTTAATAAATTCTTTTGAAGTGTTGGGTTGGAGGGATTGAATGCGTCTTAAGTAAAGTTTAATCGTTAAAAAGTTATAAATGAGTGATGTGTTATTTTATATTGTCAAATTACATTTTTTTATAAACTATCAAATTACTTTGAAATCATCAAATGCACACTAAAATCCCTGAAACACTATGCATGTCACCCGATTGTATCATCAATTGTGCTAACATATCTTCTTCATGTTTAAGCTCATAAGTCATGACTGTTGTGTCATTGCCTCCTGTTAAGTGGACAAGAAACAGTGGAAGTTTTGTTGATGAGTGTTTGAACCAATTACTTTTATGTTTGGTCTGAGGGTGAAATGTAGGAGAAAATTCAGGGGTGAAATTTTAAGGGAAGTGAGTTCTATAGGAGTAAAATTTCTTTTTTTTAAGGGGTAAATGTTACCCCACAAATAGGTAAAAGTTGACCCCTTACACACTTGTTCTCCTCTCCATTCTCACTCTTAAACATTTCTGTCTGTCTCTTGATTGTCAATACCCGTCAGCGCTGTCATTACTTACATGTCACCACTGCACATATCAGCACCATCTCCAGCCACTTCCACGCCAGTGTGGTGACTGGAATAAGATCTTGTCGATGTGGCTAGGGAGGGGACAATTGGAAAAGAACTAGGTGGTGGTGAAGGTGGACTTGTTGGAGTTATCTTGCAAGCAGTATGGATAGCTATGAACATTTGAATCAGTAATGATGGTGAAAAATTGCGATTGGCATGGTTTACTCGAGATGAAGGTTATGACAGCCTTGCAGTTGTGGAGAACTGGAAATGGAAAATAATGAGAACTAGGGGACATTGAAATTCAATGCCATTGATTTCCTGCTGCATAATAACTTTTCACAAGGTACAAAACTTGCAAAGCATTTTGGACTGGACCATGCAGTGAGTCCAAAAGTTCGATGGTCCAAGACATGAAGGTCAAAGGATTAGACCAGCTGCAAAGATGCCACCTCCCTTTCCAGTTGAAAAGGAGATGATTCTGTCTTTTTGTGTGTAAACTTAGACTAATCTCTCTCAAGTTAGCTGAGATCTATTTAAGAGGTTAACCTCTCTCAATATAAATTCTATCTATTTTAAAGGACAAGAAAATTCTTAATGTCGACATTTACTCTAAATTTTCTCATTTATGTTTATCTCTCATTTTAGTTGTATATCACGAGTGGCTTGTAACTTTTTTAACACTTTTATTGCCAATCCTAAAGAAGGTTAATCCTTCTTGTTAGTTGTTCCAAGTAGGAGTGTACATAAACTGATTCTATTTAAGAAAAAATTATCCTAGAAAAACTAAAAGTTGAACAAATTAATGTAGAAAAAAATGAGATTTTGTAATCGATTGGATTAAACTTAGATTTGATTTTAAAATCCAACTTGATTCAATTTTTCAAACCAAACTCCTCTATATATATATAATATAATCTATGCAATATGCCAGATTACTTACATGTGTACTTTTGTTTAAATATTAATGAAATTATCGTACTTGTTGATGAAAAATATGTTTAAATAAAGATAGAGTTTTAGTTAAACAATTAAACATTCAAGTAAAATTACATTTAAGTGCAAAAGGCAGCCATTGTAAATTAGATATGCTACTTCCTAAAAAGGATAAAAAAAATGTTCATTGTTCAGACTTAAATGAAACAATGATTCAATTAAAACAATATTATATTGCATTATAGATGAATTTTTCCTTCAAGGTTGATCCAATTAAATCCACAAATAATTTAATTGTTTCTATTGAATGCTTTTGTACCTTGTTTAACAAACACTAATTGTTTTCTTGTGTGTGAAATGCATGTCTTTATCACCCATCTGCAGTGTATGCTGAATTTGGAAATTTGTATATACTCTGCAGGGAATCTATATCTCGTTCTAACTCAGAGATGACAACAATGGGGTGGACATTGGACTAATGGTATGTTTGAGATTTGAGTTTGAGGAAAAGGGAGGGGAATGCTTATTTTTCATTTCTAATATGTTTTTAAAATCAATTAAAAGAGTAATTGAAATATAATATGTCATGATATACGTTTAGCCCTCCAAAACGTCCCCCTCTAAAACCCAACCCAACTCAAACATACCCCAAATGCTTGGGTTGGCTTGCTGCAAGCCAAAATGCGCATCTTTCACCGCGCATTTGCTTCTAACAAACTCCCATAAATCCATAATTTAGGAGGTGTGCATTTGGGCTGCACAAATTTGATGGTTTTTTTTAATGCATATATCTGGATTGATGTTCGGGGTGGGAAAAGTAGACCCCATTACTATGTGTAGTCCACAAAAGTATTTGAATCAATGATGATTTAAACGAGATGTATATGAGCGTAAATCACCAATATAATCTCTAAAATGGTATGGGTCCTGCAATTAGCGAAATTTCAAAATGCTTCTTTATTAAAATTGTTTTATCACATTAATCTTTGTGTAACAATTTTATGGATTAAGTTGACGCACATAACATATTGGATGTAATTGATGATTTTAATTGTATATTATTTAGAATTTCGCTAATTTTAAAAATTAAATTGCTTGATCCATAATTTAGTTTCACTTAGAATATTATTTTTGTAGCTATATTTTTGGGTCTAATTGAATATAACTATTTTTGTTTTCAATTCTATAAATTCCAATAAACTATCATTGAAATAGTGATAATGTTCTTTAACTAGTGACAAGAACTAGCTAAAAGGGATGAGGGTGTCCAAACATTTATATACATCCAACAACCACAAAACCTTGGTAATGTGGGATTAAATTCTATGTTAATGTTGCTCATCTTTTATATCTTTTGAACAATATGTACATGAATTTTTTGCTTTGAATTATATATATATATATATATATATATATATATATATATATATATATATATATATGTGTGTGTGTGTGTGTGTGTTTGTGTGACTATAGTTCAAACAACTTTGGCTATCACGCAAAGCACATAATTGATGGAAGTATAAGATAGGAGGAACAACATCAAGACCGTCAATTTAGTTTATGAAATACCTTAAAAAAAGCTCACCCACTCGGATGGAGTTGAGAGAAGGAGTCATTTAGTGGTGTTGTAAATCTTTCATCCCAATATTGATAAAAGAAAACCTAACACCAAGACAGGTAAACAAATTTAAACATATAAAAAAGAGTTTTTTCTATCATCTTCTTTTGCAAACCTGAGAGGACTAGGACTAGATAATCAAGAGAAAAATCATTACAACCGTCTCTATGAGAAGAAGTGGTTAAACTAAAGTTTTGTACTCTTCCACATTCTTCATCTTAAGACCATTTTTCTCCGTTTGTTTACAATCATTGCTCAACTCATCTAATAAATCTTCTTATGCTTATCATCACCTCCCCACAAAAATTGACTTGAATCCTACGGATTGTATTCAAAACTTTCCTTGAATTTGTAAAATAATAAAAGGGATACTACTAATGTAACAATCCCACTCCTAAATTTTTTTATAAGTTATTTTGTTAAAATTATTTGAATGATATGTTTATTAAGTAAGTAAACTAATTGTTTGGTAATGGATGCATTATACTTGAGCTAGTAGTATAATTAGACAATGGACCAAACACACACTCACCCTAATTTTTTCCTCTTAAAAATTATGATCCCATCTCTCACTCTTCGTCTCTTTCATTTTTATTTTTCTATTCAAAATCCATTTATTTCATCTCTTAAACATCAGTTCAGAAAATTCTCCCCTTACTCTCATTAAATTTCTTTATCCTAACCTAACAATAACTCTACAAATTTTTTGGAAATCTAACCCCATCTTCTTATCTAATCTATTTTACCTCCCCCCAATTTCATTTCCTTTTATAAGTTTAAAATTTGGCATGCACAAGTAGCAAAAACCCTCCCCTCATTTACAACTTGAAGAAAAGGGAAAGAAAAACAAACACCCTAGGAATTAGCAAGAAAAATTAGTGAAAAATCTGCCAAAGGAGCCTAGCAATGAATTCATTTCCCTTCAAAAATATCTTTGTATGTATGAGTGTTAGGGTTATTTGGGTTAGAGATAGTGATTAAATACTATAAATGGAGTTTTCTAAACAATCATGAGTGCGAGGAACCTTTTTTGCATGCATCAAATGAGAATGATTTATGTGTTGTTGAGTTGTTTGATGTCTTGTTAATTTCTTGATTGTTGGAACTGAATATGTGTTTATTGATGAATGCATGTATGAAATATTGTCTGATAATTGATGAATGTGAGTTATGTTTTTTATTAGTGAGTGTTTGAGGACTAGATTGTGAAAATAGAAGGAATTCCTTGAATTTCGCAGAATTTCGCTAAGCCAAAATGAATTGGCTAAGCGAAAACAACCCTAGGACCAAAATTGTAGCTTCAAACTTAAATTCACTAAGCCAAACAAAAATTCGCCGAGCAAAATTGATAAAAATTGAAATTATTTAACCTCTGACATAAACTGGCTAAGCAAGTTATTTTTGGTTGAGCAAAATTGACATACTGAAGTTTTCTAGTTTGGTTTGGTAAAATGGTTGAGCGAGTTTAGTTTAGCTAAGTTAAAATTTTGGTATTTTTTTTATTTGCTACTTATTCATACTTTGCTTTGTGAGTGATGTTTATTGACATAGTGATTACGTATGTATGTTTTACGAATAATACTTGTGATTTATGAATGAAGTTTAAGATTTATACCTTGACCCCTTACCTTCATTCGAGTTTAAGATTAAGGATGGTCATCACCAACAACCTACTTCATCCCTTACCTTATTATGATGCTTTCACACTCCACTATGAGTCCATAAGCAAAAAGCATTTGTTCCTTTGATTCTTCGTCCTCCGATCGATATAACTCAACAAATTATGCATAAACGTACAAAAATAAAAATATGATAACACGTTCTAAAGGAGTCAATTTCAAAATTGAGTCAAAAAACTTACCTTAAATCAGAAAAATAAGTTGTGGATAAATATAACCATTGTTCGCATAGTCGTATTGGCGCTGATTTAACTCAAATCAGAATTACAGTGAAAAATAGAAAATTTTATAAATAGAAAAGAAGTATTTTAGACAAAAATTGTGATGATTAAAATTCTAGAAAAGTATGTTAAAATAACTGACTAAACAAGGAAAAAAAGATATTGAAATTTAGATAAAAAATTCTGAACAATTATCAATCACTAGAATTGATTTTCTCCACTCTCGTGCACTAGCTCTCAGCTCTTTGTTTCTCTCGCGGTTGTTTCTTTTGCTACAACGTAGGCCGCCTCTTTCTTTTCTTATTAGGTTATTAATTAATTAATTAATTCCCTTCACTCAACCACAAATGGGCCTAGCTCATTAAACTCAATTTTACTTTCTTACACCATTTCTTTCTAACACAACACCCAATTAATTACACATTTAATTATTTTATTTTAGTCATCCAAAACTAAAATATTATCTCTAAAATACTATTATTATTCAAGAATAATTAAGATAATAAAAATAAATAATCTAATATCAATATTTAATACTGATCACTAAATCATAACAAATATATATAAAATAACTACCCCATAACAAACACACATATTAAGGAAATTAAACACAATATTATTAATATACCGAAACGTCTCAAAACTTTTGATTCTAAAAAAATAAAATAAAAAACTTGTAAATAACATTAAAAATATTAAACTTTTAATTCTATTTATTTTTTGTCAAAAAATCTGAACACTTTTTTTTTTGTTCATAAAATATGTTTCTGGTAGTATAGTACGTGTGAATTTTATTTTTAAGTAGTATTTTTTGAGATCCCTATAATTCTCATAAACAAATTTAGGCCTTGTGCAGTTGGTCTGCATGCAAAGGTCCATGGCCGGCCATGTTAATATATATCAAGATAATCATTCACATACTAAATAATTGAAATAAGAACATTGCTAAAAAAATTATAATATAACTAAACATATATTTATCATTATTCTAATACACACAAATACCACAACAATTACTGATGCCCATAAAACATGTAAAATCACCTAAAATATTATTCTCTACAAATTATTATTTTTAGAAAATCATTAAATATATTTATAATTTATATTATTCATTAAATTAAATAAGTTTAATTGCAGTTTTGGTCTCTCTATTTTTACCAATTTACAAAATTGGTCCCTCTATTTTAAAAGTCGACAGTTTTAGTCCCTCTTTTAGATTTTTGAACTAAAAAATGACGATTTGACGTATTTTGAATAACGTGAGATACAATTCTATAATATAGAACCATCTAGATCCATTAATTATTCATATATCATTAATTAAATTACAAATATGAAAAATTTCTGAAGTTGAAAGTTAAGTTTTACGGTGTTTTATTTTGATTTTATGAGTGTTAATCATTATACATCATCGTATTATATGACACGTTATTTAAAGTATGTCACGTTGCCATTTTTTAGTTGAAAAATCATAAGAAGGGACCGAAATTGTCGACTTCTAAAATAGGGGACCAATTTCGTGAATCAGTATAAATAGGAGGACTAAAACTGCAATTAAGTCAATCAAATATGTATAGAATTATCACACCATAGCAAACACACATATAAAGAAAATTAAACACAAAATTTATCAACATATATTCTAACACATTTTTAATACCAAATTAATTTTTTAAAATCTTATTTAATTAATAAAGTAATTAATTATAAAACTTGGGTGTTACACACTTAAAATTCAAAATATTCATAGTTCTTCAAGAAAAGCTTCATCAAAGGTTACTGTGTGTTGGAACTTGAACCCAACAGTCATATGAAGGCCTAGAAACATCACTTAGGCTCCACCTCTTGCTTATAAATAAAGAGCTTACAACTTGAAGATCACAAACTTACATCAAGTATTTAACACTCTTGTGTTAAAAGAGTAAAACTTGATTAAATGTTCAATCACATTTAGAGTTCATCATAGGTCACCAAATCTAAAGAATCCAAGAGTGTGGAGTTCTTGTTCATCCCATTCAAGTTATAAGAACTTGACTCAAAATAATTATTTTAATTGTAAACCTTATGAAGTCATCTTTCAATTTGTAAAAGAGGCTCAGAGTAAGTTGTGTTTGTTGTAAAGACACTAAGAAGAAGAACTGTAAGCCTGCTAATGCTTAGATGATATAGGAAAGAAAGGTCAAGCTAATAGACTTGTGTAAGTGCATACATTGAGAAGGTGTCAATCATTTTTAGTGAAAAAAAATTATCAATGATGAGGGCTGGATGTAGCTCAAGTTTGGGTGAACCAGTATAAATTGTGTGTGTATGATTTCATTTCTCTTTGTCTTTTATTTAGATTCACATAGTACACACACTTAGTTACTTAACTTATCATTTTAATTCTAATCAAACTTTAAACCTTCTGAAGTCCTTAGGATAACAATTTGAGAAACTTGAGTAAAGATTTTTGAAGAACAAATTCAATTTAAAAAGAGTCACAATTCAAAATCCTCTTCCTTATGACATTAAATTCTACTTAACAATAGTATATTTTATCTTTAAAAAATCCAATATTAGAGAATTTTATTTATTATTTTTCTTTACTTATTATTTGAAAAAATATATAATTAACTATATTAGTTAATTAATTAAAAGAACATACTTTATATGAAAATAAAACAATTTATATTATATTATTAATTAATGATTAAAGGAACGTGCTAAATATACCATACATGTTCCATCAACACATGATTGACTCCTTCTTCAACCCTAAAAAATTTGTTGCCAGACCCTATGAGATGGCTTTGACAACAGTGTTCAAACACTTCAAAGTTTCATTGAAAAATGAAGACAATGAATTTTCTTTTAAAAGATTCACTGAAATCCATTCTGAAAATGATACTATCTCTAATCTGACAAATCAACCATCTCAATCTGATGAAATTGATGTTGAGGTCCTAATGGCCAATGTTCTAAAAGAAATTCATAGCACAAGAGAAATCTATACGGAAATTGATAAAGACATGAGGATTTACTACATACATTTTGACTCTGAAAATATTCAGGGTGTAGAACATTTGGTTGAAGAAACCATTCAAATTCTCAATGATTCACCATTGCAAGTTATTCCCATAGATGATCTTCCTATCTTTCAAAACAACTCCCTTCCTATTTAAGTTCTTGACCAACTTCAGAAAGTTGCTACAGATATATCCTTGCAAACACAAGTGGTTATTGAAAGTTCTCAACCTCAACCAACAATATATGTTGCTCCAACCCCTCTCACATTTGCCTCCTTACATGATGTTGCTGTCAAAGAGTTTGCAGTCATAAAATTCATGACACTCAACTCTCAAAATCCTCAACCAACTTTTGAGATCATGAGCAAACTCCTTCCCATTCCACTTGAATCACTACAAGACATTTCCATACTAGCCACAACCTCCATACTTCAAAACATGACACATTTGTAGTGGTTATTGAATCACTACATGACACATTTGTCTCCTATGAAGGTAAAACCTCTTCCAAAAGAGGAACCCATTGTAGACAACCAAACAAGAGATCATGAAGATTTCTTGTTTATGTCCTAATATTTTGTTTTGTTGTAATAATTTTTGATGTAATTGAACCAAGGATTTTTCATCTCTATACTTTGAGCATGATTAAGTAATGAAAGTATGTTTATTTGGTTCAAAAATGCATTTGACTTTAATTTGGACAAAAAATACATAAAAGCATAAATTGAGGGGGAGTTCTCCAACTAAGGGGGAGCCCAATTGTACTGTTTTCAAAATTAATCAAAATCTACAATCCTAAATCATTAAGTTTTTCATCATAAAAAAGAGGGAGATTGTTGAGGCAAAATCCCTTATGAAGTTTTAATGATAACAAACCTTAATGATTAAATGATTTAGAGATTTTGATAGTAAGTCTTGTGTGACTAAGAAGAAGAATCGTAACACTACAACATTTTTGTTTTTCGACAATATTAGAAAAATGTTGCCAAATGGAATAGGCAACATTTTTTGCACTTCTCATATGTGAGCGTTTCCAATTATCTAAGTGCGAAAATAATGCTGGCAACAAACATAAAATGTTTCCTTATCGAATTTAAGCAATATTTTATACATGTTATTTAAAAAAGTGTTGCTAGAGACCATAAATGTTGTAGTGTAAGCATGCTAAAGCTGATACAATATAGGAGAGAAATATCACGTTTATAGACTTGTGTAAGTGTTGGAATTGAGAAGTTGTCTCAAGCATTATATTGGAAAATCTCACCATGGGTGAGGATTAGACGTAGCCCAAGTATGGGTGAGCCAATATAAATTTAATGTGCATTTTCCTTACCATTACTTATCTTTTAATGCTTCACAAATCACACACATACTAACTTATTCAAACCCCCTTCCTTGTAACATTGAATTCTAATTCACACTGAACACCTACTAGTCAATGTGACTGTGTTCAAGTCTCCTCAACATTCTAGCTTAGTAAAGTCAAGATGTTGAAAGCAACAACCACTATTGAGCTAAGTTGTAAAAAGTGTTTAAGGTTGTCTTCTGAATAACTCTTACAAGAGAGTGTTTACAAGGTATACTCTCATAATGTATTTGATGTTTTTCAACGTTAAAAAATAATACAAAGTTTTTACACGTTGATGTATATGTCTATAGTAGGTTTCTCGTATGTGTTATATTTTGCAGTGAAGATCACAAGTTCTTTTTTAGAGAAACTCCAAAATAATTAGGGTTTCTGACTGTTGCTGTGATTGCATGAAATCAAAATGAAAAGCGTGGATCGTATAGAATCTTTAGAGATCTTGAATCAACATTTAAAACTTGTCCACATACGTCTCCATAATTGATTCAGTGTATCTTGATAAAGGTGACAAGAAAACCAGATGATAGAATTATCACAGGATGTCATGTCTTTCTTGATTCAAAGGATAGGTCCAACTTTGATGAGCAAAGAATGTTGAGATCTTGGCTTCTTTAGAGTTCTGGGCTCAGATGTTTCACTTACAAAAGTTGAATTTGTCATAAAGTTGACTTACAAAATTTAGCTTTCCAGAATTATCAGATTGAACTTGTATTATCAGATTCACTAGAGGCGCGTTGAGAATCCTATGATCAGAGTCTGGCATAGCTTTAACAGATTCTTCAAAACATTGCCATGATTTCTTAATTTATTTTCTTTAATCAATAGAAGATGCAGCGTAAAGCCTTTAAAAAATTTCACAGAAGGTCTGCATTCTTAAACAAATTCATTACCACAATAAATGGTTCCCCAAAATAATTCTGTTATCATCAAAATAATCAAGGGTTATTGTTCTTCAAATCAACTTTGTTATAACAATCCCCCCATATTTTATGATAACAAACATATATTTTTGTGAAAAAATTTTCTTTTAAATATATAATATATGCTACATCAAGTGATTCAAAGTAAAGGCCCCCATATGAGCAGGTTAAAAGAAAGAAAGTGATAAATGATATTTTGACAAGGGAGTTTGGATTTTAAAAATGAGTTTTTAAGTGAAATAAACTCAGTTAAATTGTTCTGAAATTGTTCTCAAAACATATTCCCCCTTTTATCATCAGAAAAAAAGAGTATAATCAAGTAAAAGTAAATAACATAAGGAATACTAGAAACGATTTCCATTAAAAATTTAGAAAAGTGTACACAAGATAGATAAAAAAAATTTGACAACCAATAACAAAGGAAAAAACTGAGGTAAACTAAGGGTTTTTTGAGGCAAAATCCCTTATGAAATTTCAATGATAACAAACCTTAATGATTAAGATATTTTGATATATCTTGTTATCTAATTTGTGTTTTTAATCGACTTTATTAAGACAAAAAATTCATACAAGATTAAGCACAAAAGAACAAAGTAGAATTAAAGAAACACTCTCATAATAGACTTCAGAATGTTCAACACTGGAAGTGTAGAATGTTCTGTCTTGAACATAAGACAATACATTCACACTTAAAAGAAATAAATCAAAGGAACAAGGTCATGTTCCTGCACCGAATCAATAAGAGAATTTTACTTAAATGAGCCATAAAGATTAAGAAGGAGAATCTTCAAGACTTTTACAAGATAATTTAAGTCAAAGAAGGATGTTCACTTTGATAAGATATTAAACTCATATGCTTAATAAATAAGCTATCAAAGAAATAAATGAGAATTGAAGTCATAGAAGATCACAACAATCCAACTTGAATAAATTCAAACTGTAAATTTATGAACATCATAAAGTTGCAAGATTAGAAAGTTCCTATGAAAAAGTTTAAAAATAAAAAGTACAAATGTGACTCAAAGGTTGGTAACCTCACCGAACTTGCACTATTTGCTGATGAGAGGAACTGTCAGTATAGAAAAATGTGCATTGGCACACGTTTACTCTCTCCCCTGCACTAAATAGAACAACTTATCAAGATTCAAAAGTAAACTTTTAGCAAGACTCTGAAGTAAACTTAAAGTTCAGAATGTTCATGAATCCTCGAGATCTTTATTTTTAGAAGTTGTCACACATTGGAACTTATGCCCAATAGACACATGAATGCATTTGCAACTTACTAAATCTAATTCACATGTTATATATATATATAAGAGCTCATAACTTAACGATTTAAGAACTTACATCAAGATATAACTCACTCATCACAAAAATGTAGAAACTTGATTCAAAGTTCATCAAACTCACTCAGGGATCATCAAATCAAAAGTATACACGAGTGTGAAAGAACTTGATGCCAAATCTAAATTCTATTTGTAAACTTTATGAAGTCATCAAGAGACTCGGGATCAATTGTGATTGCTGGTTAGTCAAGAGTAACTAGAAAGAAGATTTGTAAGCTTCATAAGGCTAAGAAAATATAATAGAGAAAGGTAAAGTAGACTATATTGTGTAAGTGCAAAAATTGAGAAGTTGTCTCAAGCATCTTAGAAGAAAATCTCACCAAGGGTGATGACTGGACGTAGCTCAAGTTTGGATGAAACAATTTAAATTATGTGTACATTTCTTAACCTTACTAATCCTTTAAATACTTCACAAATCACACACACTCTAACTCACAATTTTATTTCACTGAAATAGAAATCCATCAGAACATTCTGAAGTGCATATTTTCTTAATACTTCAAGTCAATTGACTTGAGAGTTAATTTTAAAATAAAGGAAATAATTTAAAAAATGTCACAATTCAAACCCCCTTCCTTGTGACATGGAAGTGTACTTCAAGGTTAAGGTTGGTCATTCTAGTTAAGATCATTCTTAGTGTGTTCTTAATAGACTTGTGATTCTTGGATGTATGTTCCATGAACGCCTTAGTTTTAACTTCCAATCTCTTAAACTCTTCCTTTTTTACATACTAATAAGGGTCAAAAGTAGGTGCACAAGATCCTTTAGAGGAAGACTCTGCAGATTATGAAAGAACTTCCAATAAAGATATCTCAACCTATGGAATGATCATATGAAACTTCAATGGCGCCAACGGGGAAGCCACTTGTAGTTCCAAAGGATCAATACCAGGAAGAGAGGCAACTTCACATTGTGTGCCTTCTAATGTAACTGTCACTCTCTTCCTAGCCTGATCTTCTAAACTTTCTAAAAATACAAGACCTAAAGGTAGATAATCTCTGCATTATGTCTAAAAGCACTTGAAATATTAGCAGCCAGATGCCTTTCATGCTTCATGTTGTCCCTCATTCAGTTTTTTGACAAAAGAGAGAACTTGCATGACCACAAGCATAAAGGACACCAATAAATGTAACACCATTGGGCTCAATATTTTCTTCTTTCATATTATGGAAAAGGAGTATTGCACTATCAACATCTTCATGCATGGCAAATGCATTGATCATACTAGACCAAGATATCACATTTTTTTCTTGGCATATTCTCAAATACCTTTCTTGCCTCTCACAAATTCCTATGTGCCGACATGAAAACAAGCAGAAATGACACTAAGAATTGTGATCTGATTAGGCATTATTCTATGTCGTAGCATTTCATTGAACAATTTAAGAGCCTCATGAGGCTAGTCACTTTCAGCAAAACCAGATATCGTTGCACTCCAACTAACCAAATCCTTTCCAATCATTTGGTCAAATATGAAACGAGCATCCTTAACCATTCCAAGTTTTGCATAACCAAATATCATTGTAGTCGAAACAACCAAATGTTTCGACACGAGTCCATCATATACTTCCCTAGCCAACTCCATTATCAATATTTAAAAATGATCTCTAGAATTGTAGAATATTAATTGAGTTTGTCTCTTTATCTGGATATGTTATGAGATGCATAAATGACATTACTCGATTGGTTTCCAATTCATTCTAGTCCCTAAAAATACCAACCGAATATGGTTATTTAGTCGAAATATTATAGATACCCATAATGATAGTATTCCAAGCAAAAACATCTTGGTGAGACATTTTATCAAACAGTAATCGTACATCCATGATGCGGCGACAAGATGCATACATAGCAATTAAGGCAGTTTTAATAAAAAGGTCAAAAAGATAGTCGAGTTTCGAGGCGATACCGTGAATCTCCAAACCATGATTGAAGGCGGAAAGTTTAGAGATGGCCTTCAACAATGGGGGGAAGCTAAAGCGGTCGATAGTGAATGTGTTAGTTGTTCTAAGGTTGTAATAGAGGAAAAGGGTGTTGTGAGGTGTGGGGCTGCGAAAGAGATGACAAAGGAGTTGGTTTGAGAAATGGGTATGTGGGTTTGGAAATTGGGAGAAAACGGAGATAGCGTAGTTGAGGGTTGAAGAGGAAGAGGAAAAGGAAGAAGAAAGGACGAGTTTGGAAAGGAGGGATCTATAGTGACCAACTACAATTAATTGGTAGATCTATAGGAAAATTGAGATTAGGATTCTTGTATGAAGAAACATAGATACGAATCTTTCAATCACTCAACCTTTAGGTTCTTTATGCTTTCTCTTAATTATATTTCTTGTATGATCAATCAATGAATTAATTTAGGAAAAAAAATATTACATTGAATAACGAATCTTTGTTAATAGTTTTAAAGAAGGAATGATAATTCATAAAATAAATAAGAATTCATATAAAACTATTATTTGAGGTATTGATGTTACAAGTGAAACCATGACCATCGGTTTACTTTCCATCAATGCAAATCAATTTGAATTATGTGTCTAAACTTTTCATTAAAGAACATAGCACTTTCCTACGTTGTCAATAATGGAAAGTGGTGTAAAGCGCACGACCGCTATAGTAGGATTGCGGATGGCGGGATAGGAGCTATTGCAAAGACTAAAAATCAATATAGAAACTAAACATAAAATCCAAAAACATACATAAACACTAAAAAATAGAAAGAAAAAAACAAAAAATTAAATGAGAAATCATATTTTACTGTAATGAAAGAGCACAGTAACAGAGCAATAAACAAACATCGCAAGAAGAACTTTTATTGTGTTGACTTGGATTGCATAAAAATTTCAAAAGGCAGTCAAGATTTGAAAGATAAAGAACACATATTAAGTGTGCAAACCCATATGCACTCAATGTAAGAATAGAGGTGCACCTAAGAGGGGGGGGTGAATTAGGTGTTTAGAAATTTTCTTGTTTTCAGTGATTTGGTGATCGATTTGTCTGCTTTAGGACAGTATATGGCAATAAGTAAATGGCAGCAATTTAATGGACACAACAATATTATCCTGGTTCCCCTTATGACCAAGGGTACATCCAGTCCTCTTACACACTACAAGAGATTTTTCCACTATTGTCAGAAAATGTACAAATCCCACCCTAGGATCTCTACTACAAACTTCTAACACAACTTCTAAGATAGCACACCACTATCTTAGATTAGATGACTTGAAGAAAGTACTACTTTCTTTTACAAAACAATATAATCACTTTAGTGATTTTCCAACACAATGTTTTTTAACTTGGAATAAGAATATAATAGTTGTACAATGATATCAATCCAATATTATTTCAAGTGTACTTTGAGAACCTTTCTCAATGATATGAAAATGTATTGCAATCACTTGAAATATGAAAAACAACTTTGAGAAGATTTCAGAAAATTGTTCAAAGTTGTTCAAAATTTGGTAGTAGGATTGTGTTTTTTTAATCTGAAACTATGGGTATTTATACTCCATAGACATCACTTCAGAACAGTGGCCATTGTTCCAAGAGGTTTGATGAACAAATGCAATGATCTAGAACCATTTCAGATATGAAAAATTGCATTGTTTCCAGTTGTATTCGAATACAATATGTGTGTATTCGAATACACCTCTTATAACGTTCAGATTTATTCAAAATTTTCATCTTGTATTTGAATACAAACTCCATGTAGTTGAATACAACTAAGTGAACTTTGCCACTGACTTGTTGTTTGTATTCGACTACATCAGGTTGTAGTCGAATACAGATGTGCAGACTTAGCTACTGACTTAGCACTTGTATTCGACTACAGCATCTCGTAGTCGAATACAGATGTTCAGTTTTTGCTATTGACTTAGCATCTGTATTCGAATACAATATGATGTATTCGAATACGACATTGTTTTTTGTCAAAAACTTTATTTTTAAACATTGTTAATGTAATTTTGACATATGAAAATCCTTTTTACGCATATGCTAAGATGAATGGTTCTCATGTACTTTTGAAATATAGGAATATTTGATTGCATCATGTACCTTTACAATTATTAAACATCTAATATGTTTGATTATAGTTGACTTTGATATTTGGACTTCTTTTTGAGCTTTTGTTGCTTTGATCTTATTTCTTGGTCTTTGTCTTTATCAAAAACATGTGTTTTACACTCAAGACTACCAAAATTTTACATGGGACACGTAATCCATGACTAGTCTTGGAAACGGAAGTATCTAAAAAGGAAGACAGAGACATTTAAACAAAAAGTTCAATTTGAATGGTCCCGAGCTTAAAACATATTCTATGACTCAAACCTTTCCATGGTTCTTGCCATAAAACATAACAGAACATGCATCAAAACAACACTTGCGTATTCAATCAATCACAATCATTAAAAAAACGCACTAGAAATGCACAGCTAACATTCACATCATAGTTATTATAGAATGATATATGTTCATGGCAGTTTTATGTTATGATGCCTAACAAAACCATAGAAAAAAAAAAGCACTTCCACACACAAGACATTGAGTATTGGGACAAAACTCACTAGAAGTCTTCTAATCAATAATAAGGCAATATGAAAAAACAATGGATTTTAATTTAGCATGTCTTGCTTAATGTCTTGGCTAACAGAAGTTAAAGAAGGGATGTGGAAACGAATTGAGATCGAAAGAAGGGTTTTCAACGGCATTCGAAGGGTTTCTTTCTTTATCCCTTCACGAGAAAGGAATTTGTGAGAAAATGGTTTTTAGAAAATCAAAAGCTTCAACAATAGTGGAATGGAGAATAAAAAAAACCCGCTAAATTTGAAGAAACAAGCAAGGTAGAAGATAGAACCTGTAATAGCTCGTCGAAGGATGGCGATGGCAGCGAAGAAAATACGCGAGACTGAGAGACGAGAGAGAGAGAAGCGGCACGATGGGATGATAGGGAAGAGAGAAGAGAAAGATGGATCGAAGTGAGAGAAGATAAGAGAGAAATTGATGGAGAGAGAAGACACAAGGACTCATTGAGGAAGTCGAGTTTCGAGGTGAGACCTTGAATCTCCAAACCATGATTGAAGGCAGAAAGTTTATAGACGGCCTTCAACAATGGGGGGAAGCTATAGCAGTCTTGAGTGAAGGCGCTAGTTGTTCTAAGGTTGTGATAAAGGAAAAGGGTGATGTGAGGTGTGGGGCTGTGAGAGAGATGACGAAGGAGTTGGTTGGAGAAATGGGTATGTGGGTTTGGAAATTGAGAGAAAACGGAGAAAGCATAATAGAGGGTTGAAGAGGAAGAGAGGAAAAAAAAAGAAAAAAGGACTAGTTTGGAAAGGAGGGATTTTGGGTTTGAATTGGTGCGAAGGATTTCGGCATGGAGTTGTTTGAGGTGAGAAAGTGTTGTGTGTGATGTAAATAATTGATGATGATGATGATTGGACATGCTGGCCATTGCCATGTCCATCCCCGTACCAACGAACTTACTTTTATGCTCTCTTTAGAGTAAGCTCACTTCTCTTTGCAGTGGTGATATGATACTAGAATACACTGAAAGTCATAATAAATTTTCATTAAAATATCTAAATATTTATTTTAAAGTAATTTTTAATATAAATGAATATTAAGGCATGATGTAGAAATAAATAAAAAATAATTAAATACATAATTATGTGAGGCCTTATCCTTCTATTAGTCTCTATGCGATATAACTATTTTCATACACTTTTCTTTGCGATTTTACTTTTTTTTCTTTTAATATTTTAAGAGTTTAATTTGTATGCACTGTTAGTATAAAATATTTTATACAGTCGATAAATTATGACCAATCATATGAGTGACTTTATAAATAATTATGATAAAAGTCGAATGTTACTAACAATCTAACGAGTGTGATTGATTGACGGTGTAAAAACTCTTTACACTGACAATACATAAATTCAATTCAATTTTAAATTCAAACATTGCATTAGAAAACTTATGATCAATCTTTTTATGTTTTTTATTATCTAATATGATTTAAAAATAATGTTACTAATACTATACATATATGTTAAGGATTTGATTGATATATATATTTTCAATGAAAAAATAATTTATCCATATATCTAATCTATCTTATCATTTTGTCAAATGTTATATTAGTTCTTAAAATATTTTTTGTAATGATATGTGTGTAGAGTTTTGATAGGATGTATGTATAAAGTTTTTTCACCATCACACTTGATAAATCTATTTTTATAGGATTTTAAGAGGATATTTATCTTCTATTTTATCTTATTTTTTATAGTTTTGATTTTGACTTATTTTTATTTATTTATTTATTTATTTATCATATTTGCATAATTATTCCTAAGATGATAAAATAATTCAAATTGGTCAAAGTGCAAAAATATCAAGTTTTGTACTCCAACTTATAAGTGCAACTTATAAGTTTGTTGCGCACTTCAAGGAGATTAAATTTTATGATAAGAAAATTTTACCAAAGAAGGAAAAATTGTTGCCAAAGAAAGAGAAGGTTGTTGTATAAAAGAAATCTAGTCCTATCTCTCACAACAATCTCTACTTGATACACCTTCGAGACCAACTTCATAAAGGAGTGACAATCTTCACATATTCAAAGATTTTTAACTATGCCAATGCATGAATAGTTCCTCCTATTAATTAGCCATAGCAAAGTGCTAGCTTTTCACAATGCCATAGAACCAGTTCTTTTTTATCTTCCTCTTCTAAATCAATCAAAATGGCTGAGGTATTAGGTTTGTACCCGACCAAATTCCCCCAACTCAATCTCACCATGAACTTGACAGGCAAACATAAGGGATCCCCAAATGATAACATTCGACACGAACTGCATTGTTTCGATAAGCTCAATAGCTTTTCTCAAGAGATTGGCTATACAATACAAATCAACCATGCAACCGTACTGCTCACGAGTGGGAGAGATGCCATGCTCATTAATCATGGATGAAAATAATTTTTGGCCCTCCTCGACTAAACCTGAATGACCACAAGCACAAAGGACACCGATAAATGTAACGCCACTGGCATACATATTAATGAGTGCATTGTTAAACGCCACTGGCATACATATTAATGAGTGCATTGTTAACAGACAGAGCTCTTCCAAACCTATTTTTATCCGCATATGTATGAATCCATTTTGCATTAACGAGTGTGCCGACATGAGAACAAGCAGAAATGACACTAAGCATTGTGATCTGATCAGGCACTATTCTATGTCATATCATTTCATTGAACAATTTAAAAGCTTCAGGAGGCTGGTCACTTTCAGCATAACTAGATATCATTGCACTCCAACAAACCAAATCCTTTTCAATCATTTGGTAAAATATGAAACGAGCATTGTTAACAAACTCATGGATTGTTCTTCCATAGCTTAAATTTCCAGCATGACCACAAGCAGAAAGCATAGTACAAAGGATAACTGAATCAGGCTTCAAATCAGAGGTTTTCATATCTTCAAAGAGCCTTAAAGCATCATCATAATAACCATTCTGACACTATATGTTTCAAAAAAAAAATCTTATCAGAAAAGTAGTAGGTAGCATGCTGGCAAGTAATTAAAGGAAAATATTTTGAGTAAATACTCAAACTGGTCCTTGAAATTATAGAATCATGTCAACCTAGTCCTCACATTATTAATATTTAAAAATGATCTCTAGAATTGCAAAATATTGAGTTTTTCTCTCTATCTGGATATGTTATGAGATACATATATGACATTACTCAATTAGTTTCCAATTCATTCTAGTCCCTACAAATACCAACCGAATATGGTTATTTAGTCAAAAGATTATACATACCCATCAATGATAGCATTCCAAGCAACAGCATCTCGGTGAAACATTTTATCAAACAGTAATCGTGCATCCATGATGCGGCGACAAGATGCATACATAGCAATTAGGGCAGTTTGAATAAAAGGGTCAGAAAGGAAGCCGAGTTACGAGGCGAGACCGTGAATCTCCACACCACGATTGAAGGCGGAAAGTTTAGAGACAGCCTTCAACAATGGGGGTAAGCTAAAGCGGTCGAGAGTGAATGCGTTAGTTGTTCTAAGGTTGTGATTGAGGAAAAGGATGTTGTGAGGTGTGGGGCTGCGAGATAGATGACAGAGGAGTTGGTTGGAGAAATGGGTATGTGGGTTTGAAAATTGGGAGAAAATGGAGAGAACGTAGTGGAGGGTTGAAGAGGAAGAGGTAAAGGAAGAAAAAAGGACGAGTTTGGAAAGGAGGGATTCAGGTTTGGAATTGGTGCGAAGGATTTGGGCATGGAGTTGTTTGAGGTTAGAAAGTGTTGTGTGTGATGTCAATAATTGATGATGATGATGATGAGACATGCTGGCCATTGCCATGTCTATCCTAATACCAACGAACTTACTTCTATGCTCTTTTTAGGGTATGATCACTTCTCTTTGTAGTGGTGATGTGATACTTGAACACACTGAAAGTCGTAATTAATTTTCATTAAAATATCTTAATATTTAGTTTAAAGTAATTTTTAATACAAATGAATATTAAGGCATGATGTAGAAATAAATAAAAAACAATTAAATACATAATTATGTTTTGCCTTATACTTCTATTAGTCTCTATATGATTTAACTATATTTATACATTTTTCTTTGCTATTTTACTTTTTTTTTCTTTTAATATTTTAAGAGTTTAATTTATATGCACGGTTAGTAAAGACAAAAAAGGTTATAATTGTAAGGATGAAAAACATATTTAAACCTCTTATTTTTTACAGTTTTAATTTTGACTTATTTTTATTTATTTATCGTATTTGCAGAATTGATCATAAGATGATAAAATAATTCAAATTGGTCAAAGTGCAAAAATATCAAGTTCTGTACTTCAACTTATAAGTACAAGAAGGAGGTTTATTGCGCAATTCAAGAAGATTGAATTTATGATAAGAAAATGTTACGAAAGAAGGGAAAATGGTTGCTAAAGAAGGGGAAGGTTGTTTCATAAAATTAAGATTATATAAAATTAGGATTACATAAAATTAGGATTGCATAAAATTAGGATGTTCTTGTTATTACAAAAAGGAATCGCGTCTATCATAAAAGAAAGAAGAAAAGGAGAAACAAAATCGTAAAGAAAAAAATTAGAAAGAGAAAAAAGGACAACTACTTTGGAAACATGGAAGTGCTTAGAGATGAAGTAAAATGTCTCAAATTTTGGAGCAAAAATACATACTTTTTATGGTTTTATTTCTTTTCAAATGAACACTTCTATTATTTACCTTATTTTCTATACGCCAATAAGTAACTAAACTCGCTTCTAAGGTCTTTGGTAATTCTTTTGATCAAGATACCTTTTTATTATTCTTAGTTTTAATTCTAGTTTTATTTTAGATTTTTGTTGTTTCTATCAATCAAATTATTCTATCGTTTTATTTAGATGTTTGAGATTACCAACCTTTGCATGCCTTAATCAATTGACTAGTAACCAACTACAATTAATTGATAGATCTATAGAAAAATTGAAATTAGGATTCTTGTATGATGAAACATAGATACTAATCTTTCAATCACTTAACCTCTAGGTTCTTTATGCTTTCTCTTAATTATATTTCTTGTATGATCAATCAAAGAATTAATTTAGGAAAAAGAATATTACATTGAATAACGAATATTTATTAATAGTTTTAAAGAAGGATTGATAATTTAGAAAATAAATAAGAATTCATATAAAATTATGATTTGAGGTATTGATGTTACAAGTGAAACCATGACCCTAGACTTACTTTCCATTAATTCAAATCAATTTGAGTTATGTGTCTAAACTTTTCATTAAGAAGAGAACACTTTCTCCCTAATTAGGCAAATTTATTTGCAAAAAGCTACATATTTCAGTCAGCTTAAAAGAAAATCTAGTTAATTTAAAAATATTCTAGCCAATTAAGATAGCAAAGTAGCTGATAATTTGATAGCCATGAAAAATAGAGTAAAAATATTTCAAGTCAATTGAATTTGAAGGATACATTTTATTATATCCCTTGATCAGTGAATTTTAGTAGCTAAAATTAGGAGTTATACTATTTAAAATCTCAATTCTATAATGTTCAGACTTATTTATTCCCTTTATTTCAAACTATCTATCATTTATGGTAGTTACAAAATAATTAAGCAATAGCCTCAGTTATAATTTATTAAAAATATAAATGCATTTGGCATAAATACTCTATTAAAATACTCAAAATTGTTGTACTCTGTTAATGCTCTTTGCTATTAGAAGAGAACAATAGATGACTTAAAGGAAAGACTTAGACATGAGATGATATAAAACCTACGTTTTTAATGATGGAAAGTGGTGTGGAGCGCCAAACCGCTATAATAGGATTACGGATGGCGGGATAGGAGCTATTGCAAAGAAACTAATCATGAATTCCAAAAACATACATAAAATCTAAAAAATGGAAAGAAAAAAAAAACAAAAAATTAAATGAGCAATCATATTTTACTGTAATGAAAGAGCACATTAACATAGCAATAAACAAACAAAGCAAGAAGAACTTTTAGTTGTGCTGACTTGAATTGCATAAAAATTTCAAAGGGCAATCAAGATTTGAAAGATAAAGAACACATATTAAACATAAACTTGGTGCCTTCAAAAAAGAGCACTAAAGTAAGAAAAGAAGAGATGAAACTACCTTGATTAAGCAGAAACAAAACTGATGATTCAATCTAAATAATTTAAATCCCGTAATTTTATATTCGTACAAAAAGAAACTTTTATATAATAAGATAATTTTATACGAAAAAAAAAATTGACTTGTTATAATTGAGTTTGTTTGTGGATTTTTTTATTTATATCCTACTTTTTTTATTTAAGAATTTTTTTTTTATTCTTAATAGAAGGTCGCATCCTGGGATGCGACCATGTACTAGTATATATATATATTTTTTTATTCCATTTTATTTATACGGTTAATTATTATTTAATAAATTGTAAATAATTATAATATTTAAAAAATCAAAATACTAATAACAAAATCAAATACATTATTAAATAATAATAATAATAATAATAATTTTAATAATATTATTAATTTTTAATAGTAATAATAATAATAATATTAATAATAATAAAAATAAAATTATATTAATAAAATAAAAATACATTAAATTGAAAGAAAAAAATACATTAATTTTGAGCAGATGTGCCAGCAGTGTTTGGACAATGTTTCCTAGTATGACCAGAGACCCGACATAATCCGCACTTTCTTGGGACTCTTTCTGTAGTATCCGTTTCTGTTCTAATGTGTTTGCTCTTTGGGCGACCTTTCTTGACTCTCCGCATTAGTGGATTGTGACACACCGTAACACCTTCATATTCTGGCCAATATCCTTCGGTTGGTATAGGTTTGAACGTTTCGTCGTACACTTTTAGTACCGTTTCCACTTTGTACACATCAAGAATAAGGCTCCAATAATCATATTTGATGCTAGAACATGTTGTTATCACATGTGAACAAGGCATATGTTTAGCTTGATATTTCCCATAGTCGCACCAATTGTTAAGAAGGTTTACACTGAAATGACCAATTGGTCGCCCTTCTCTTAGATTTACCGTCTTGTGGACCATGAAAGTATGGTTGCTCCGATCAAAACTATCGACTCTATGACTATTGGATTTACGTATTTCCGATTTCATAAAATTTATGCATGTTTCTGTGTATACCTGACCAGAAGCTAAAATTGATGCATGTTGTTTTGCCATGGTTGGAAACAATGTCCCTGTTTTATAATATGTTGATTGGACCAAAGCAATGATGGGAAGGTTGCGTGGTCCTTTTAATACTCCGTTAATCGACTCCACAAGGTTGGTGGTCATCCGACCCCAACGGCTACCTCCATCAAATGCTTGAATCCAATCTTGTCGCGGTATGTTGTCTAACCATTTCAAAGCTTCTGGGTTTACGATGCCAATTTCTCTACGGTAGTATCGATATTTAGGCTCATTTATTGAGTAACCTGTATTGAAACAGTAGAATACCATTATTACACTAATTATAAAAATTAAGAATGAAGTTATTAAAAATTACATTAATTATAAGAAGTAAGAATGAAATTATTACCCATAGAAATAACTTTTTTCTTCAAAGCATTATCCTTAAATTCCCTTGCAAAATTTTGTGAAATATGTCGGACGCAGAAGACATGCTTTGACGGAGGATCTTGCCAGCCATTATTCGGATTATTATAAACACTCTTAATAGATTCGTGTCTATCTGAAATCAAACAAATGTTGTCTATCTTCATCCCACTTATCAATCTATTCTCATGATAAGCTGGGATTGTTTCCATTTCAATTTTGGTTCTTGGAGCAAACGTTTGCATAACCAACAACCATCGTGGGAGTTGATTGTAAGACTCTTCCCAATTGCCATAAATTTATTCGATCGCTTTATTTTTTCCCAACCAAGTCTTTCTATAACTAACTGTGTAGTTGTGCAAAGCCTGAATCTAAAGGGTCCACTCTCATAACTTGCATTATGCTTGTACATATCATGTTAGAATCGAACTTCGTATGATCTTGTGACAGTGTAGAATTTGTGCATGTATGAGGCGTATTCAATTTACCAATCACCCACAATTCACTCTTGCGTTTTGAAGCTCTACATCTAAACAAACAATTTGGATTTGAACAATTAATAACATACCTTTCTAAATATGATTTTTGTACCACAAAATTCAATGATTGTTTTAAATGGTAACGTTTGATTGCATGTACGCATTCATCCTTGTTCTGAAACTTCATTCCAACTGCAAGAGTTCCATCTACTGTTGGGACTTCGTCAATGAACATGTGATAAAATCCAGTGGGTTGCTTTGCAGTGTCTAAATTGATGTTCTTCATATGGAATGGTGGATCGAAGATAGGTTGATCTTCTACTTCCATATCTTCGTCAACATCATCGTCGTAAGAATCACCAGATGATTCATCGAAGTATGTTTCATCCTCTTCACTATAGTTGCCTAATTCTTCCTCGTTGATATTACACAAGACACTAAGCGGAAGATCACATCGTGGACTTGTTGGGAGAGATTCGTGACAGAGTTGTTGGGAGACATTATGGACTTGTTGATTTTGTTTATTTTGGCTAGAATATGGTTCGTAGTGTTGTGATGGAGAATATAAGTCGGGTTGATAAGGGGTGCTTTGATCGAAAGATGGGATGTAGTCGGGTTGATAATGATCGAACGATGGGGTGTAGTCGGGATTAAGCATGTTTGAGGTTGATGGTTGATCAGTGTTTGTTGATGTAGGAGCACCTTCAAATGTAACATATAACTCGATGGTGCCGAGTTGTGACCACTGTGCATAAACATCAAACATCAGTTGAACGTCTTCGTCATCGCAAACCTTCATCAGTTCAAACCTGGTTGTATTTTCACCAAAGAAGACAAGGTGTCGATAAACTATATCAGTTATAATCACTTTGTCGTCGAGCTGTAACTTTTTCTTAATGACATTTTTTAGACGAATAAGGTTGCTGCTAGAATGTACTTTGAACGCCTTTTTGTAATCACTTACAAATATTTTACCTTCAACTCCGTCGACAATTGAACCATTGTAATAAACAATACAAATGACTTGTTGAGCAACCATGATTAAGTAATTGATTTAATTCCGTCGACAAATTTAATTTCGGTGGTCCAAATTTCAGTAGAGTTCCTCACAACGACATAAAGGGATACTAGAATACGATCGATCATATGATGGTTCAGGAAGTAATATATTCATTCACATTTAGTTGCACTTTTTTAATTATATTTTTTTTATACCTTTTAATATTTACTTTAGCCTATTTTTAACATATCAGTTTCATTGGAGACCGTATCTCGGGTTCCAACACGAGGTACCCGAACAAGAGATGAACACTTGGACTGCATATGCCTATATGCAGTGTTATCATATCGTCGAAAAACATCATGCAAATAGAGTTGCACTTCAGTTCGGCTTCCATCAACAAATTCTGCAACCACCAAAGGATATTACAATCTACCATGAGGTTGACATGAGGCGTGGCATTGATGATAATTGGTTTGTGGTTTGGAAAGATGAGATTCAACATTGGAATGAACGTCAGAATTATGTATTGCAAGGTCAATTCGTAGAAGGTGTTTTACGCCACAGTAAAGAATATATGAATTGGTTCAGAAATCACACCAAATTTTATATATCTGTGGAAAGATATCTGCGTGATTCATGTTTGCAACCTTCAACATATCCTGATGTTCACTCAACCCCTCAATCAACCCCACAACAACATACCATGCACCAAAAACCGTCTTTATCATCACCACCACATCTACATGAATCTGCAGATATACCAACTCAGTACTACGTTCCTTCAGTGCCAACAATACCAACCCCCGTTCATCTGACAGGGAGTGGAATTTTCTATAATTTGTTTGGTACTCAATGCACAACTTCTGAATTGGCTTATACTGTTTTTGATTCCATGCATAACTTCGAAACTCAAAATTACACAGAAGTAGGTGGTAGTGGTTCTAATCCACATACAAATTATAACGAGGATAATGATCAAATTGAGGATCAACCACAACAACCTCAACCCGTACAAAAGGATAGACGAGTTAGACGACCACGTAGATGTGGAACTGGAGGACATTTAGATGAAAATAATTAATTTAATTTTCATGTATTTTTTTTTTCAATTTGTGGTTTTTTTCTCTTTAAATTAATGTATTTTTTTTCTTTAAATTTAATGTATTTTTATTTTATTTTATTAATATAATTTTCTTTTTACTATTAAAATTATTATTATTATTTAATAATTTATTTTATTATTAGTATTTTGATTTTTTTAAATATTTTAATTATTTATAATTTATTAAATAATAATTAATCGTATAAATAAAAAAAAATAAAAAAAAATATATATATACTAGTACATAGTCACGTCTCCGGGATGAGACCTTCTAATAGGAATGAAAAAAAAAAGTAGGACAATCTTATATATATTTTTCGGACCGTGGCATTTTGGTCAAATAAAAAAAAATAGAATATAAATAAAAAAAATCCTTTGTTTGTTTGTGCTCTTCCGTTATGAGGATCCGAAAAAACGCGAAGCTTTCCCCTCGTCTTTTCATTTGGTCATCTTCATTACTTGAAAATGGTTCAGTTCCTTTTGAAACTTTCCAGACTCACATTTGTCACCTCAACCAATCTCCATGGGATGTAATCCCCTTTCACTCCAACAACTCAATCCAGGTTTGTTTATCTTCTCAGATCTATTAGGGTTTTTTTAGGGTTCTTCATCTTCTTCTTATTATTCTTCATCACAGTTCTTCAAGTGTTCAACTTTCTTTCAATTAGGTTAAATGGGTTTCTCATTTTTATTTTATTTTCGTTTCTTTCTTACTTTTTCACACAGTTCGATTACCAACACGACGCTTTCAAAAATAACGATTCGTTTGAAGCTTTTGAAAGGTAAGTAAACGTAAACCCCAATCCCAATTCCATTTCTTTTTATTTTACTTGTTAAACCCATTAGGGTTTTTTTTTAATATTTTTTAGTTCGATTCTACGCAAAAGTATGTTGCTTGTTTTGTGTTTGATAATAATGCTACGAAAAAAAATGTATTAAAATAAACAATGTGGCTTCGATGATGGATACTGAAGAGGTTGATGATAATAATAAACCTGCTCTAGAGAATTTTTCTATGATGATGATTGATGATAATCAACGTGGTAAGAAGGTTGTTGATAAAGCTGCTTTATTCAAGTAAAATTTTTCTCTAATTGTGTAATTGCTTTTTTTAGTCAATATTTTTTTCTTTTTGTATAAAATTCTCTTATTATATAAAAATTTCTTTTTGTACAAATGTATAATTACGGGATTTAAATTATCTAGATTGAATAAAGTGTAGAATTCAAAATTCAAAGATTATTATTGTAATAAACTATCATTGGACCTATAATATCTCAAAATTAAAACAGTATCAGAAAGCATATAATCCTGTAATAACAACTGTATAAACCCAATCCGGTTGAAACCTGTTTCGATGCTATTTATAATGGAATCCAAATCCAAAGCGAGTGAGAAAAAGACTTTAAGTAGTGACTCTGAAGAAAAAAAAAACATTTTAGCAATTCGATGAAGCCATTTACAATTATTCTCCTCTTCGTCATTGGCTCAGCATTAGGTATTCTTCGCGATTCGTTGACTCAATTGGTCTTAGATTATTCATTCTTCACTGCTTGATCTAGATTGCTTCAGATCTCGTTAATTTCTCCCTTTTTAATTGATCAATTTCTATGATTTTTTCTCATTATGTTGCTACTTTTTCATTTTGAGTTCTGATGTTGTTTTTTGTGCGTGAATGTCAGTTTCTGCGAAGAACACTGGTGATGTAACTGTCAGTTTCTGTGAAGAACACTGGTGATGTAACGGAGTTGCAGATTGGCGTTAAGGTATGGAGATTAGGTGTTTAAATAAATAGCATTGTTTTTAGTATTATTTAATTGCGTTGGTGTTTTTTCTTTTTTTTGAATGGTTAGGAGTGAGATATAGATACAAAATCTTCAATCAGCCTTTTCATGTGAATCCATTCTCACATTTAAAGTTAGTATGCTATTAGGTTGCTTTGATGATTCCAAATTGTTGGAAAATATTTTACTGTTGTGTAACTATAAAAACATTTAACAATGAACTGGTTTTTTTATGCGTGCAGATTTTATGAAAATTAATTATGACTTTCAGTCTGTTCTAGTATCACATCACCACTGCAAAAGAGGAGTCAGCTTACTCTAAATAGAGCATAGAAGTAAGTTCGTTGGTATGAGGATGGACATGGCAATGGCCAGCATGTCCCATCATCATCATCATCAATTGTTGACATCACACACAACACTTTCTCACCTCAAACAACTCCATGCCCAAATCCTACGCTCCAATTCTAACCCAGAATCCCTCCTTGCCAAACTCGTCTTTTCTTCTTCCTCTTCCTCTTCAACCCTCCACTATGCTCTCTCCGTTTTCTCCCAATTTCCAAACACACATACCCATTTCTCCAACCAACTCCTCCGTCATCTCTCCCACAGCCCCACACCTCACAATACCCTTTTCCTCTATCACAACCTTAGAACAACTAACGCTTACACTCTCGACCGCTTTAGCTTCCCCCCATTATTGAAGGCCGTCTCTAAACTTTCTGCCTTCAATCATGGTTTGGAGATTCACGGTCTCGCCTCGAAACTCGGCTTTCTCTCTGACCCTTTTATTCAAACTGCCTTAATTGCTATGTATGCATCTTGTCGCCACATCATGGATGCACGATTACTGTTTGATAAAATGTCTCACCGAGATGCTGTTGCTTGGAATACTATCATTGATGGGTATGTATAATCTTTCGACTAAATAACCATATTCTGTTGGTATTTGTAGGGACTAGAATGAATTGGAAACCAATTGAGTAATGTCATATATGTATCTCATAACATATCCATACAGAGAGACAAACACAATTAATAGTTTGCAATTCTAGTGATCATTTTTAAATATTGATAATGTGAGGACTAGGTTGACATGGTTCTACAATTTCAAGGACCAGTTTGAGTATTTACTCATAATATATTCCTTTAATTACTTGCCAGCATGCTACCTGCTACTTTTCTGATAAGATTTTTTTTTGAAACAGGTACTGCCAGAATGGTCATTATGACGATGCTTTAAGGCTCTTTGAAGATATGAAAACCTCTTATATGAAGCCTGATTCGGTTATCCTTTGTACTGTGCTTGCTGCTTGTGGTCATGCTGGAAATTTAAGCTATGGAAGAACAATCCATGAGTTTGTTAAGGATAATGGTATTGCTCTTAACTCCCATTTACAGTCTGCTCTCATTAACATGTATGGCAATTGTGGTGCAATGGAGTTGGCTAGGGAATTATATGATGGACTCTTGTCGAAACATTTGGTTGTTTCGACTGCAATGATTTCTGGTTATGCAAAACTTGGAATGGTTAAGGATGCTCGTTTCATATTTGACCAAATGATTGAAAAGGATTTGGTTTGTTGGAGTGCAATGATATCTGGTTATGCTGAAAGTGACCAGCCTCATGAGGCACTTATATTGTTCAATGAAATGCTACGGCATAGAATAGTGCCTGATCAGATCACAATGCTTAGTGTCATTTCTGCTTGTTCTCATGGCGGCACACTCGTTAATGCAAAATGGATTCATACATATGCGGATAAAAATGGGTTTGGAAGAGCTCTGTCTGTTAACAATGCACTCATTGATATGTATGCCAAATGTGGGAATTTGGGAAAGGCAAGAAAGGTATTTGAGAATATGCCAAGAAAAAATGTGATATCTTGGTCTAGTATGATCAATGCCTTTGCCATGCATGGAGATGCTGATAGTGCAATACACTTTTTCCATAAGATGAAAGAAGAAAATATTGAGCCCAATGGCGTTACATTTATCGGTGTCCTTTATGCTTGCGGTCATGCAGGTTTAGTCGAGGAGGGCCAGAAATTATTTTCATCAATGATTAATGAGCATGGCATCTCTCCCACTCGTGAGCACTACGGTTGCATGGTTGACCTGTATTGTAGAGCCAATCTCTTGAGAAAAGCTATTGAGCTTATCGAAACAATGCCGTTCGCGCCGAATGTTATCATTTGGGGATCCCTTATGTCTGCATGTCAAGTTCATGGTGAGATTGAGTTGGGGGAGTTTGCTGCCAAACGGCTTCTTGAGTTAGAGCCTGCTCATGATGGAGCACTTGTGGTTTTGTCAAACATCTATGCTAAAGAAAAAAGGTGGAATGATGTTGGACTCATCAGGAAATCAATGAAACATAAAGGTATCTCAAAGGAGAAGGCATGTAGTAGGATTGAACTAAATAATAAGGTTCATATGTTTATGATGGCTGATAGATATCATAAACAATCCAATGAAATTTATGAGAAATTAAATGAGGTAGTTAGTCAATTGAAGTTGGTCGGGTACAAACCTAGTACCTCAGGCATTTTAATTGATTTAGAAGAGGAAGATAAAAAAGAATTGGTTCTATGGCATAGTGAAAAGCTAGCACTTTGCTATGGGCTAATTAGTAGGAAGAAAGAATCATGCATTCGCATAGTTAAAAATCTTCGAATATGTGAAGATTGTCACTCCTTTATGAAGTTGGTCTCGAAGGTGTATCAAGTAGAGATTGTTGTGAGAGATAGGACTAGATTTCACCATTGCAGTGGTGGTATTTGTTCTTGTAGAGACTATTGGTGATTCATTCTATTGAATTATTACATTGTCAAATCCTCACTTTTGTGCTTGTCCTGTACTCTGTAGATATTTGTGCATGTTTTGGACCTTAGTAGTGAAGGTACACTAATCACTACTACAAAATCATCTTAATGTTTAGTTTTGATGAAAAATACTATGAATTTGATAGGAGGTAAACTAGTTTTACACCAAGGTCTAATAAATATTGAGTATGTTGCGGTTAGTTCTAAAATACAGTTATAATATAGTACGTTTATATGACAATATGATGAGTTTGCATTGGATGTTCAATGTGCATCTTCATTAAACTTTAAAGAGTGTAGTTGGTGTATCTTCATTAAACTTTAAAAAGTGTAGTTGGATGAGAAGCTTTGACAAGATACTTTTGTGATATAGTTTTGGTTATTGATTTAAGATACTTTTGTGATATAGTTTTGGTTATTGATTTATGTTGACCCTCTTGATAAAATAATGCCCTAACTTGTTTAGTGGGGTAGTAACTTAAAGATCTTTCTCAATGATCCAACAGAATTATATTTAAAGAGTGTGGCTGTCATTTGTTATATGCTCAATACTTAACCTAACAATTAGAATTCATCAAATGTCACTTGAATTTGGTTGTAAATTAGCTTCTTTTATATTTAATATTTTTTATAAGAAAAACGGATACACTATTTTGTATTAATGTGAATCATTTGGAGATTATTGTGGTAGGTGATATTGTTGCAATGGAAATTAGAAGCATTGTATTTGAATGTTTCTTTTTAAAAAAGTAAAAAATATCATGTTATGTGTTGAATGCCTAGAAGTTTTGGGAGAGAGAGGTTATTCTCATGCAGAATGAAATTGGAATTTCTTTGGTTGAAATTAGTTATATGTCGCCAAGAAAGTAAAAAAAACAAACCGTAGAAAGAAAATTGGAAAATAAAATTAACATTTGGTGTTAAATTATAGTCCTTATATAGTAAGACAAAATGAAAAACATAGCCACGAAAAACTAACTAAATTTTTATTCCAAACAGTACTATAAAGATGGTATGTTATATTCCAACCTTTCCAATCTCCTCTGTTTTTCTTTCACCATTGCAAAGAGAAAAAAGCAGAGGAATCAGTAATCACCAACTTGGGAAGTAGAGATTGACATCATATTATGTTTGTTTGATGATGATAAACCAATTGACCTTCTCCTAAGCATTTATCTCATATCATCAACAACACAAACCACAAGATTCGAATTGCTCTTACGACAGAACGACATGCGAACTTTCACTGCTTCTTCCATTACAAACACTCTTTTTCCTATGTTAACTTCATCTCGAACAGTTTGTAAACACAACCCACATAACCATTGTCCATCAAAATTTAACTTCCCTTCACTGATGTAATCTTGGGTGCAATCCTCTTTCAACCCACAACACTCACACTTTACTGATTCAATTTCCATTTCGAACAAAAAAAGAACGTTTTTTTCTTAAATATCTCTCTGTTAGTAGTTTTATAAGGATATGTTACACATTCATCTAAACCATATAAAATCATTAAGTTTAAATAATATAATTACAACACACATTAAAAATGTTAAGACACAAAATTAGGACAGCCTAACTAAAATTTAGATATTTTGCTACCAACTTGATGAATGAGAAATGAAAGATTTTGAACTACGCCAGGCCTTCACCTCAATCATATAAAACTATTATTTATATATAAATTAAAATTAAAATAACTAATACACAGAGGCATAACACACGTGCGGAAGAATGAGGAAGATTGGCATTGCATTGCCAATAAAGTTACACCGTATGACTATAAGGGCATAAAATTAATAGGGGACAAAAAAACTTTTTTGAAAAAGAGGAATTAAACATTTTAGGCAAAATAGAAGAAAAAAATGAATTTAAATCATTTAAATATTATTCCTTCATTTGCGATGAATCATGTTCAAAATTGGATTTGAGAACAAATTATAAAGTGCAAACATGTCATTAATATTGCATCCGTATTTTAAATTTGTATTGCAATATATATTATGTTCTCTACTTGTAATTTTCTTTGATAGTTCATATTTGACATTTACTTTGTGTGCTAAATTAATATTTTTGTTGTCTAATTTATCAATATTTATTTTTATATAATATGCATTTTTTACTTTTAAAAGTTATAATAACCTACACACTGTTGTTTTATATTTGATAACTTAAAATAATAAAATAGAATAAAAATAAAGGTGCAGTGGCATTGGACTTGTATAGTGTAGTGGAAGTGACTAGTGATATGCATTTTAACTTTTAAAAGTTGTAATAATTTACACACAGTTATTTTATATTTGACAACTTAAAATAATAAAATGGAATAAAGATAAAGCTGCAGTGGCATTAGACTTGTATAGTGTAGTGGAAGTGACCAGTGATAAGTCAATACAAAATATTCAAAAATATACAATCACTTTTTTAGCTAAAATATCAATTGATATTCAACTCACTTTTAACCAAAATCAATTTTTATGATTGTATGACCAAATACATGCTCTCTTAAATCCTCACATTATACAATTTGACTCCTCCAAATTAAGAAGTTGGTAAAGTGAGCAAATCAATGCATGTTGTTGAGTATGGCTCTTAGGCAGTATCAAGTGGGCGGTTTCACCAAACTGTTTGTTATGGAGGCAACTGAGGGGTGCGGGGGGACATAGCTCCTGTGATATGGTTCAAGGGTATTGATGTAATTTGAAACTTATTATTACTATTTAAGCACAATTTATACTCTGTAAATTCTAATTCATTGATCTAATAAAAAGAAACTACAACTGCTTTGTAGTCAAATACATCATTGGCTGAACTTCGTTACTAAACGCCTTGCGTTCCTATTTGTGATTTCTCTCCTTTTTAAATATGTTTCTGATCCCTGCAAATATGAGTCATTTTGATTTTGGTCTCTATAATTTTTTTTTGAATAACACCCCTGCAAATTCTCAAATGTTTTAAAAAAGTCCTTAATGTGATTTTTTGGTTAAAAAATGTTGAAGTGGCTAATTTTGAGTGACGTGACACATGTTAACTGTATAAATATTGTTGATTGGGTAATAATTAATTAGTAAAATATTAATTATATTTAATTTGATTATTATTATTAATAAATAAAAACTAACAACTACAAACTCATCTTCAACCTAAAATCCAAGAAATTTTCCTACATCCAGCAACCAATCTTCAAAAACTCAAACCAAGAAATACATCTAACATTTGAAGCCCCTCAACTATATATTGTTCTCCATTCTCTATTTTTTTTCCTCTTCTTCATTCCTTATTTCCCTCTTCAACAAAGACTTCAACTCAACCCTAACCTCCAAATTGAAGGAAGATTACGATGTCAGAATCTTAACCCCCAATTAGTAGAGGAGAAATCAATTTGGGGGTTAGGGTTCCGACATCATAGTCTTCCTTCAATTTGGGGGTTAGGGCTTAATTGAAGTCTTTATTGTAGAGGGAAGAATGAGCATAAAGAATGAAGAAGAGAAAGAAAAAGAATAGAGAATGAAGACCAAAGTATAGTTGAGGGGCTACAATGCTCCAGCGCACACCATTTCCTCCTTTACATGTATCATTAAACTGTAAAAAATATGTGATAACTCATGGCACCGGGTTTCCACCCCAACCAATTAAAAACAGTAAACCTCCTGCGCACACCACAATTCTATTTATAACTTTTTATATAATTTTTCAAGGTATACACAATTTGATTTCTCCTCTACTATTTGGGGGTTAGGGTTCTGACATCGTAATCTTCCTTCAATTTGGGGGTTAGGGTTCTGACATCGTAATCTTCCTTCAATTTGGGGGTTAGGGTTTAGTTGAAGCCTTTGTTGAAGAGGGAAGAGTGAGCATAAGGAATGAAGAAGAGAAAAAAAATAGAGAATTGAGAACAAAGTATAGTTGAGGGGCTACAATGCTCAGATGTATTTCTTAGTTTGTGTTTTTGAAGGTTAGTTGCTGGATGTAGGAAAATTTATGGGATTTTAGGTTGAAGATGAGTTTGTAGTTGTTAGTTTTTATTTATTAATAATAATAATCAAATTCAATTAAATTTAATTAATATTTTACTAATTAATTATTACCTAATCAATAATATTTATACAGTCAACATGTGCCACGTCACTCAAAATTAGCCACTTCAACATTTTTTAATCAAAAAATCACATTAAGGACTTTTTTAAAACATTTGAGAATTTGCAAGGGTGTTATTAAAAAAAAATTACAGAGACCAAAATCAAAATGACTCATATTTGCAGGGATCAAAAACATATTTAAACCTTCTTTTAAGATAGTATTGTTGTTCTAATACATGTCCATGATTGATCACTCTTGTCCATATAATACAAATAATTGATTTGGTTATCAACAATTAATATTAATCAGTTTATTCTCTAAAGTAATCCCACATTATAAGTCACAATTTTCATAATAGGATCTTTCCTTACCTCAAGCTCCTTGCACTCAACCTCAATCCATAGTTTTAAAATCCAGACCAAACCAATTGATCGGACCCATAACCAAACTCATGTCCAGCCTAATAGGTATATTAGACAACCCCTACATTTGACTCGACAAATTTTGGTTAAACCCACTTAAACTGACTAGTCATGTCTGGTTCGTTGACAAATAATTATTTATCTTGAAAAAAAGTTATAATGAAAATAATTAGTTATAATATTAGAGGTTTGAGGGGTATGGATAAAAGGAAAGAGGTTAAAGCATTGATTCTTGCAAAGAAATCAGATGTAGTGTCTGCATGAAACTAAGATGGAGTTAGTGGATCATTTTGTTTGCAAATCATTGTGGGGTTCTAAAGAGGTTGGTTTTTCATTTCAGCCTTCGGTTTGGAAATTTGGTGGTATTCTTACGATGTGGGATGCTAATGTTTTTGAGACAGAGTTTTCTGTGAATTTGAATCATATTCTTATGGTTTATGGAAGATGGAAGAAAGATGGGGTGTGGAGTTTTATGGTGAACATATATGCTCTATGTGATAGAAGAGGGAAAATGTTTTTATGGCAACAATTATCAGTAAGGATTTCCAATCAATTACGGCTAAAATGGTGTGTTTGTGGTGACTTTAATGCAATTCGTTTAGAGAGAGAAAGGATAGGAAAGAGTGAACATATGAGAACTAAGGATATGTTGAGTTTTAACTCGTTTATTGAAGAATTGGAGTTAGTTGATATGCTGTTAAATGGTAGATAGTTCACTTGGTCTAGATTAGATGGATTGTCTATGAGTAGACTTGATAGAATCCTATTGTCGATAAAGTGCTGCTCCTTTTGGCCTAATTGTATCCAGTTTGCTATTGATAGGGGCCTATCAGATCATTTCCCTATTTTATTGTGTGACGAGAAAATTAATTGGGGATCAAAACCGTTTCGCATGTTGAAATGTTGGTCTTAATTCCCAAAATACCATGAGTTTGTTAATGAACAATGACGGCCATTGGTGTGATTGGATGAGGGGTTATGTGTTAAAGGATAAATTAAAATTTATAAAAGGTGCTTTGAAGAAGTGACATAAGAATCATGGAAGAAGCATTGAGGAACAAGTCAACAAAGCTAAAGAGAGATTGAATTTGTTAGATAGGAAGGGTAAATCTAAATTCTAGGGGGAGGTTGATATATTGGAAAAGAGATACATTTCATCTTAATAGTATTCCTTATTGAGGGTGAGTTGCAATATGAAATGGCAGAAATCATGATGTTTTGTGGTTACAAGAGGGTGATGCGAACTCCAAATTTTTTCACGGGCGTTTGGCAAGTAGGAAAAGGCATAATTCAATTGCAAGCATCGAGGTAAATGGTGTCTGAATTCAAGGGGTGGAAGGTATTCATTAATCAGCCTTCTCTCATTTCTCTAATCAATTTATTGTTCAATTCCATCAATGAAGTCCATGCAATGATGTTGGTGAACCAGTTTAGCGAGGTAGAAGTTAAACACGCGATCTTGGAATTTGATAGTTTTAATAGTCCTAGACTAGATGGGGTAAACTTTAGTTTTCTCAAAGAATTATGGAATGATATAAAATTCGATTCATGAGGTTTTTGTGTGAGTTCCATGCGAATGTACAAAGTGTTGTATGTACAAAGTGTCGTCTAAAGTTCTTGCAAACAGATTGAAACAAGTCATAGGTCGAGTTATTGTAGATACCCAATCAACTTTTGCGAAAGGGAGACAAATATTAGACGGTATTGTGATTGCGAACTAAGTGGTGGATGAAGCTCATATGATGAAAAGTTATATAATTCTTTTTAAGGTGGATTTGAGAAAGCTTATGATTCGATGGAATAAAGCTATTTGAAGAGGTGATGGGTAAAATGGGATTTCCTGAAAATGGAGAAAATGGATTATGGAATGTGTTAGTTCAACATCAACTTCAGAATTAGTTAATGGAAGCCCTACAGTCGAGTTTAGGTTGTGGAAGGGCTTTCGACATGATGATCTTTCGTCCCTATTCTTGTTTTTAATTGCTATTGAAGGGTTGAATTCAATGATGTGCTCGATGGTGAGTGCTGGTTTGTTTAAAGGTCTTCAAGTTGGTTCATACCTTGAGTTCAGAGTTTGACACCTATAATTTGGAGACGATACACTTATGTTTGGAGAAAAGAGTTGGACAAATATATGAGCACTTAAAGCTATCCTTAAGTAGTTTAAGCCAATTTCAAGGCTTAAGGTGAATTTTCACAAGAGTATGTTGGTGGGTGTGAATGTTAATAGTTCTTGGCTAGATGAGGCATCTGATATCCTTAATTTAAAAGAGTTCAAACACCATTTAAATATTTTGTCTCCCAATTGGAGGTAATCCGAGAAGGATTGCGTTTTGGGCGACTCTTATTGAGAGGGTTCGTTCTAGATTGTCTAGTTGGAGGTTTCACCATTTATCGATGAGTGTTCATGGTATTCTTCTCAAACCGGCCTTTTCTGCTTTATCGATCTATTTCCTTTCCTTTTTCAAGTCTCTGACATGTATTATTTCTCATCTTGAATCCCTTTTTAAATCTTTTCTATGAGGGGGATCTGAGGAATAAAAAAAAATTAATTGGATAAAGTGGGATAAGGTATGTCTTGGTCGAGAGAAATGAGGGTTGGGTATTCGGAGGTTGCGTGAATTTAATTATGCGTTATTAGGAAAATGGTGTTGGAGGTTGCGTTGAAGTGGTTTGTGGTTTAAAGTTTTACAATCAAAATATAGTGTGGATCGAGATTTCGTGAGGGGTCGAAGTAGTATGGAGTCTTTTTGGTGGAATGATATTAAATTAATTGGAGAAGGTGTGAACTTAAGTAATGGGGAATAGTTAAATAATAATTTGTTTAAAGTCTTGGGTAATGGGGCCGAAACATCGTTTTGGCGAGGTCTTTGGTTGGAGGGCGAAGTGCTTTGCGATAGATTTAGTATATTGCTTGGAATAGCTAACAACAAAAATGTGCTGGTAAAAAAATATGTTTCGAGAGGGATGGGGGTGTTGATCGTGGAAGATGGAGTTGGAGGAGATGTTTGTTTGCGTGGGAAGAAGATTTGGTGCGCGATTGTTGTGTTTTGTTGTTTAATGTTTTTATGCAGGAGTCCTTTCTAGATAGGTGGTTTTGGAAACTAGACATAATGGTGTTTACTCATTTGAAAATACATACTCAGCTCTGATTGACATAGGAGGATGATTGGTCTCACATGATCAACTTCATTTGGAACAAGGTGGCGCCTTTGAAAGTTGAGTTATTCGCTTGGAGGTTATTAAACAATCGTATTCCTACAAAGGACAACTTGACAAAGCGCAACACCTTTCTTTGATTGTTTGTTTTTTTGGTAAGGTATGAGTTGCAACATTGAAGTGGTTGGGGGTGGTTAGTGTGCTCTTCAGCATGACACATTTAAGCACATTCAACAATTTTGCAATTTATATTTGTTTAACAAAGTTTCCCATGCATGTGTTCATGTTATTTTGCTATCTTGCATTTGAACCATTTGAAAAGAACGTAATAATTGAGTCTTTAATCAAAAGATTAGTTCTTTCAAACATCTTGTTGATAAAATCAAATTTCAAGCTTGGTGGTAGCTTAAAGTTCATCGCAAAAGATTTACGTTTGAGTGTAATCAATGGTGGACACATCCCATTGAATGTTTGGACATACCCTCTTTTACTCTAAGGAGTTTTTTTTTTTTTCTTTTCAAATTACTAGATTGTGAGATTCTTTTGTCATCCCATTTTATGATATTTTGTGGGAGTTTGTTCTCCATTAACATTTGATTTTTTTGTATTCTCGTTAACTTTCTCTCTTTTCGCACTCTGTGTTACTTATTTCTATCATCTCACTTTCTGTCCACAACCAAACAGAGAGTCTTAGTGCCTTTTTATCTCTTTCTATAACTTGTTTTTTTTAGTTGACTGACCAATTTCCTAACCAAAATCTAGAGTTGTCAATAAAGCCCAAAAGTCCCAAGTCCCCTCTCAAAATCTCATACTAATTCCCTAATATTAGGCCCTCTATTGAAATATATTTTTTAAGGCTCCGACCCATTATTTCATTATTTTTTGTGGGCATAAGTGAGGGGCTCATAGGTCCAATGTTTTGTTAATTGAGGTATTTTTTTTGAAAAATTTTCAATATTTATTTTTCTCGAAAAAATATTAGAAAAATTTCTTAAGAAAATCTAAAATATTTTTTCTCGAAAAATTTTGTGAGCAAAATCAAAAAATTATTTTTTTTGAAAAAATTAATTTTTTTTTCTCGAATCAAAAAATTTTTGAAAAAGTGGGCCCATATGCCCACAAAATTTTTTGGGCCTTTTAAATTATGAAATTTTTGACCCCTCTAACATGAGGTAGAAACCATGCCCCCCACACCTCTACCTCCCACCCTCCATCCTACATGAAATTACATTTTTATCCTTTTTACTATATGTAAACCTTCAAAAAAATTTAACACTCATTTTTTCACCCCCTCTTTCGAAAATTTACAAAATTCTCTTGTACATTCAAAAGTATCCAAATATTCGAAATAGAAAAGTATCATTCAAAAATTTGAAATGTTCGAAATGAAGTTTTTCCAGAAATTGTTGAAAAAGGGTCCTCAATCAAAGAGGCCTGCCAAAACAAATATGATTGAGACTTGAATCTACTAACAACTTGCTACTCAGCTGCCTGTGAATTTGAAAAATATAAACAACATGAAGGGGTAAGTCACAAAGTCTTAGTGAGGAGACAACAACCACTATCAACTAGAAGGGAAACACAAAAAGGCACGAATAACTGTTTTACAATCTTGTGGTGATTATGTTATACATATAATAAAATCATTAAATTTATAATTTGGCCGTTCACATAGAAATATTAAAAATCCAATTAATAGCGAAGCGAAATCAAAATGAATAACCTTAAAATCATCATTGAAATCAAACAAGTAAAAATACAAATTCTTGAGAACCAAGAGGCGACTTCATCTCATTGATAGCCCTTTCCTCCTAAGGGTGGTCTTTCCCTTAGGGGTGGCTCCATCTAACGGATAGCCCTCTCCTCTCAATCCAGCAACGTATCATCACACATCAATTAGGAAGCTTACATCTCGTTGATAGCCCTCTCCTCCTACGGATGACATTTCTCAAAAGGGCGACTCCATCTAATGGGTAACTCTCCCTAATCAAAACGAGGTAACTAGGTGCACCTAACGCCGTTAACGATTTCATAATTATAACAACGATTTCCAAAACACATATTAAAAATCGTCTCTCATTTCATCGTAACTCATGAAAAACATATTCAACCGTATAACAATTCAATATTTAAATACTTTATAACTCATAAATAAATCAAACTACCAACATATTATATAACAAAGACCATGAAAATAAATAAACGACGAAATCAAGATAAATTCAAAGGTTGTGTTCCCCAATTTTTTAAATAAATACTTTAACATAGAAAGCAAGTAAAAAAAATAATTATAGTCTTATAAAAATATATGACGATGATTGTCGTATACTCACAACTATGGAGAATTGACTATGTTTGTTCTCCAACATCTCCCAAAGTAGCCGGCAGGACCTCAGCTGACAAATCCGAGTATTAAAAATATTCTCAAGACTTTAGAAAAATTATTCTAAAGTTTAGCTAACTCTAGGAAACCACAAAAATCATTTAAATCTACTCTAAGCACAAAATAAGATTTTTAAACGAAACTACATTTTCTAGAGATTCATTATTAGCATAAGAGTTGTGTATTTACCTTAAAGAGTCTCAATAACAACTTTCAATAAGTGGGTACCCTTATCCTTCCTTGAATCAATAATCTTAACCCCCAAAAATCCTAACCAAGAGTATTTGTAGGAGTATGAGAAGTTATGCTCTTGGGGATGTTAAATTCCTTTTAAGGGTTGAGTGTTTAAGTGTTGTGGAGTGAGAAGAAAAGAAAAGAAAAAAAAATTGAAAATGGGGGTGAGGGTGGAGAAGTAATCGAGAGAGAGAGAGAGAGAGAAGAAGAAGAAGGAAGGAGTGAGATGGAAAAAAGAAAGTGGGGGTTGGAGTTGGTTTTAATTTATTTTATTATTTTAATATTAATAATAATAATAATAATAAAAAAATTATTAATGAAACGGAGCATTTCAATCTCCTCCCATTATGAAAATTCGTCCTCGAATTTATTTGATTTTTTCTTATATTACTGACCTTGAGTTTCAAACAAGTGTGGGGTACTTTGTACGTATGACTTCTTCGGGTTCCCTAGTTGTTTCTTCCCGAGATGGACTACGCCAAAGGACTTTTACTGAAACAATATCTTTTGAGCGTAAACGTCTCACTTGGCGATCTAATATAGCTACCGGATGTTCAATGTATGATAGACTCTCATCTAACTGCACGTCTTCATGATTAATCACATGAGAAGGGTCATGAAGGTACTTCTGAAGCATCGAAATATGAAAGACCGAATGAACTCTTGAGGGATCCGGTGGAAGTGGCAAAAGATACGCTACCGGTCCGACCCTTTCTAATATTTCAAATGGTCCAATGAACCTTGGACTTAGTTTCCCCTTTTTACCGAACTGCAAAACTCCTTTCATTGGTGAAACGTGTAGGAATACATGTTCTCCCACTGAAAACTATAAGGGAAGACGCCTCCTATCAGAATAAGATTTTTGTCTACTTTGAGCTGTCACTAAGCGATCTCGAATCAGTTTAACTTTTTCAATGGCGTCTTGAATCAACTCTAGACCGACTAGTTTAGCTTCTTCCACTTCAAACCATCCTATCAGAGACCTACACCGTCTTCCGTACAAAGCCTCAAACGGAGCCATCTGAATACTAGATTGATAGCTGTTATTGTATGCAAATTCAATCAAGGGCAAATGTTGATCCCAACTACCCCCAAGATCCAGAACACAAGCACGAAGCATATCTTCCAATATTTTTATAGTCCTTTCAGACTGGCCATCTCTCTGAGGATGAAAAGCCGTGCTAAGCTTCAAATGAGTTCCTAATGAAGTTTGGAACGACTTCCAAAATTGAGCAGTAAATTGAGCCCCATGGTTAGAAATAATAGACACTGGTACACCATGCAAAGAGACAATTTCATCTAAATAAAGTTTAGCATAATGGGATGCAATATAAGTAGTCTTCACAGGAAAGAAATGTGCAGATTTGGTCAACCGATCTATAATCACCCACACCGAGTCATAACCCTTTTGGATTCGTGGTAATCTTGTGAAAAAATCCACAGTGATGCCTTCCCACTTCCATTCAGGTATTTCAACAGGTTGAAGTAACCTTGCAGGCTTTTGGTGCTCAGCCTTTACTTGTTGACACACTAAGCACTAAGAGACAAAATCTGCTACGTCTCTCTTCATCCCTTCCCACCAATACAGTTCTCTCAAGTCTTGATACATCTTATTAGAACCTGGGTGAATAGTATAAGAAGAATGATGAGCCTCCTCTAAATTTTTCCTCCTTAAGCCACCAACATTTGGAACACACAATCGAGACTTCAACCTCAACACACCATCAGAATCAACTGAATAGTCTGAAATTTTACCATTCTGAATATTATTTACCATATTCACCAAGTATAGGTCTTGGCCTTAAGCTTCTTTGATATCATCAACTATGGTTTGACGAATTTGTACATGGGCTAAAAATAACCTCGAATGATGAAGTTCAAATTGAATTCCACTTTCAACAATTTCTTGAAATTCTTTAACTATTGGCCTCTTTACTTCTGCTATATGAGAGAGACTACCCATGGATTTTCTACTCAAAGCATCTGCAACAACATTTGCCTTTCCTGGATGGTATAAGATTGTGCAATCATAATCTTTCAAGAGTTCCATCCATCTTCTTTGTCTTAAACTTAAAACTCATTGTTGAATGATATACTTAAGACTTTTATGATCGGTATAAATGTCACAAGTTTCACCATATAGATAGTGCCTCCAAATCTTAAGAGCGAAAATTACTGCAGCCATTTCCAAATCATGTGTAGGATAGTTTACCTCGTGTCTTTTGAGTTGTCTAGATGCATAGGCAATAACCTTATTGTTGCAAGAGTACACAACCAAGACCAACTCTAGAAGCATCACAATAAACTGCATAACTTTCACCACCTATGGGTAATGCCAAAATAGGTGCTGACGTCAAGTACTCCTTCAATTTTTGAAAGCTTTCCTCACATGCATCAGTCAATCGGAACTCAATTTTCTTCTGGGTCAACCTAGTCAACGAAGATGCGATTTTTGAGAAATCCTTCACAAAACATCGATAATAACCGGCTAAACCAAGAAAACTCCGAACCTCTTTTACTGTGGTAGGTCTGGGCCAATTCTGCACTTCTTCCACCTTACTTGGATCAACACTTATTCCATTTTTAGACACAACATGGCCTAAAAATGCCACACTATCCAGCCAAAACTAACATTTAGAGAGTTTGCCATATAATTGTTTATCTCTTAAGGTTTGCAAAACCAACCTCAGTTGTTGCTCATGTTCTTCTTTACTCTTGGAGTAAACAAGGATATCATCAATGAACACAATCACGAATTGATCCAAGAATGATTTAAAAACGCGATTCATCAAATCCATAAAAGCTGCTGGGGCATTAGTAAGCCCAAAGGACAACCAAAAATTCATAATGTCCATAATGCGTGCAGAAAGTTGTCTTCGTTATATCATCCCTCTTAATCTTCAACTGGTGATACCCTGATCGTAAATCAATCTTAGAAAAACATTGAGCTCCTTGAATTTGGTCAATCAACTCATCGATACAGGGTAACAAATATTTATTCTTTACAGTTACTTTATTCAACTGTCTATAGTCTACACATAGCCGCATGGATCTATCTTTCTTCTTTACAAATAAGACTGGTGCTCCCCAAGGAGAAGACACTACTAGAAAAACTGATTTTAGCGTCGGCCAAAAGTCGACGCTAACAAGCTAAAAGCCGACGCTAACGTTCATTTAGTGTCGGGGTCGGGCCCAGGATAAAACGGTCGAAGCTAATTCTTAGCGTCGGCCAAATGCCATCCAACGCTACATCAGCGTCGGCCTAGCGTACGCTATCAACAAATAAACACCATCCGACACTAATTATATCTGTTGCCACGTCATCAAAAAAATTTATGTTGCGTCGGATGACCGACGCTAAAGTCAACAACTTGTAGTCAACAAAATGGTGAGCGTCGGCCTGTCCGACGCTAAGGTCAAATAAAAGTCAACTTTATTTATACCACAGCGTCGGTCAGGCCGACGCTAGTAGTCAACATTGAAAAGTCGACAAATGATTAGCGTCGGACTGAGCCGACGCTAATTGTAAATTTTTTATTTTTTATTTTTTTATATTTTTAGCACCTGCTCAATTATATTTTAACGTTTTTTTAAATAATTGATACTTAAGAAACATTAAAAGTCATTGTATTGACAACATAACAAATGCACCATAGTATTAAATAACAACTTAACAAAGTATCATTTGTTCTGAAACTACAAAATAATATCACAGTATCAAATAACAACTTAACAAAGTTACTTAGTACATAATTGTCAACCAATGACTACAAAAAGTAAACATAACTATGAGATCAAGGTTCGTCCAGCAACACGTCGTCCAAATCATCATCGTAATGAGGATGTGAAGAAGGATGACTCGTAGTAGATGATCCAGCAACTGATTGACGTTGCAAAGCGTCAATTTTATCTGCAAAAAATTGCTTTAATGTATCAACCTCATTCTCTAACTTCTTTGAACGCTCGCTAGCCTCTTCGGCGACCTTGGTAGCTACTTGAGCTTGGGCCACTGCATCCTGAGCAATTTGTTCAGCTCTAATTCTAGCTGCCCTCTCCGCTTCTAAAGACGTCCCAGTCATAGAATTAGAAGGATTCTGGGATTGTTGTGTAAACGATATACACCCATGTCGGACGTTAATAGACAAGTCTCTCGTACCATAAACTCGACCACGAGTGTGACCCCCTGCAGATTGTGTCCATAACTTAAGTATTGTCGCTCCATCTACCTCTTTAGCACCATCTACACTTGTTTCCCCAAGTTGTGTTTGTACTTCCTCCAATTTTTTTTAAATGTTCCCTGATCAATGGAATAAATTAATAAGGTAATATATGATCCAATTTCTGAAATAAATTAAACAAACAAGTCAAGATATAGATAACATACTAACTTACACCAATACATGTATAATAAAGGGATTGCTCTTCTAGAGGGATTGCTCTTCTAGAACTATTGGTGTAAATGAGATCATATTCTTTTTTGGTTGATTTGTAATATAAAGAATTTGCATAAAGAATTTACATAAATAAAGAACATACATAGGTAGATTCTGCACGACTATCAACCCAAGCACCATTTTTCCTCTTGTGGGTCGTCAAAAATAACTCATCAGGAAGTAAATCTCTTTGAAGGTTATTGCTCTACAAATAAAATCAAGATTATTGGATCACAACTCACAAGTAGATATCATAACATTAAATTGTATTGATTTTAGGTAAATGGGAATTTAATACATACGAGCTCAAGTGCAACATCAATATGAGCCTTGCGGCCTGAGGTGTGGACAGCCCCGCCTCTTGTTGAAGCTCGATTGGTCTTATTTTGGTTGGAAATGTTCTTGAATGATATACTTTCCCAATATGCTTGAAGACCAGTCCAAGCTTCCTCACCTATCCAACTAGGTCGAGTCCCTTTTTTCCTCACCTTTGTAAGCATATCTGATAGTCTTTTAGCGGCCTTTTGTTCAAACAGACATTTCACCATATCATTATTAGAAGGATCCCACGACACCTTCTCCTGGGAATAACAAAAAGTATATATGTACTAACTACTATCAACAAAACAGATAACGCAATTCTCCCTATATATGCTAGAAAAATAAATTGAACATATAATTTTATTCAAAGGCTTACCGCAAAATTTTCAAACCAATCTTGTCTAATTATGTCAGTGGTTGCACTCCAACCATAGATAGGCTCACGAAACTGTTTTTGTATGGCATACCTAATGGCATCTGCAACTGCGTTGCTAGGACTGAGTCTGCATTAATGTATTGAAGAAATAGAGTATTAAGTAAATAAAATGTGTCTATACTTATGCTTCTAGTATAACTCATGGTCTTTTGTTGATTGATGCTAAAGAAAATATTGATTGGGTATCCCCCTCGTAGATGGGCTTGTTGGTGGATATCAACTTGTCATAAAACCGTTTTGCATCTTCGTTAGGCAACTCATCCTCAGAAAATGTCTCATTTCTCATGTTAGTGTTCACATCAAGGACATCTCGATAAGGCCTAAAAGCATCAAACACCATTTCATCCATTGCATTAAATTGGTCGTCATGATGGACATTCCTACTACTAGTCGAACCACCCCTTGTTATAATCATTGGCTTCACTTCTCCGTGTTCAGTCCAAATCCAATAATCTGGTTGAAATCCATCCCGGTACAAGTGAAGTCTAACAGTAGTTGTTGTAGATATCTTGATACACTTGCATTTTATACATGGACACCTTATCCCTCCCTCCGATATACAAATCGGTTGTTTCAAAGCCCACTTCACAAAATCTTTAACACCACTAACATACTCCTTTTTCAATCCGCGTCTATTTGCATGTAGCCTATTGTACATCCAAGTACGATCCATTTACTATAGGACAAAAACTTAACTTGTCAACCACTAAATAAGTTTGAAAAAATATAGAGATAAATAAACATGAATTCAAAAAGAATTCAAAATTAACAAGCTATACATTGATTTGAAAAGAAAAAAGTAAACTAACAACATTTTCAAAAAAGTGAACCTACCAATTTTATCCAATATATCTTAGTCATATGGAATATATTTTGTGTTCCATAATGTCTCTAGCTTAAAAGAAATGTTCAAGCTTTTAAATAAAGACTGTACCTTTAGGCATGCTTTGAGGCAAAATTATTGTGTTTGTTTCTAATTTATTTTGTGTTTGGAAAAAAATTATACTTTATTTTTTTACTAATATAGTACTCATGGATTTGCCAGGGCTGCCTATTTTAAGTATACATAGATTTTGGAGCTGTTTAACATGAATCCGGTTAGATCTATATCTACCATTTCAACAATTAACCTTTTATTGACTATAAACATATATATTAAAATTGTCATATAGATGATACGTGAACTAATACATTTTCAATAGTCTAATCAAAATAACTTAATTGTCTAATCTTAATAAGTACTACTATTCTTAAACATGATGAAGATTTCATGCAGTGAACAAAGGAAAAAGACCAACCTTTGAAACCTTTTTAGTTGTTCTTCTAGGTAAAGGCTCACACCCTTTCAATGTCACTTTAGCAATGCTGGTAAGTAAAAAAAAGAAAAATTCAAACATCAAAAAACAGTAAAAGGAAGAAAAATTCACACCATTACAAAAGTTATTATTTAAACATGATAAAATAAGCTATAAGATTAAGTATTTAAGTAGATCAAAGGTAATATCATAGGAAAATAAGTGCAGGATCAATATTGATGTAGGTCTTCACAATTGCACAGCTACCATAATTATGGTTGTATTTGTCCATGATTACAACTACAACTTTCAACCATTTTAAATCCAACAACAAATTCTGGTATATCTAAATTTATGCAATAGATTTTTGGACTAAACAAACAATGGAAGGAGAAATGACACTCCAAAAAGATGTATTCAGGCCCATAAATGCAAGAAAATTAAACTTTTAATTATAGTACCGGAAAATTACTTGTTATTAAGACTGGTAAACAAAGGATTTGAATAAATATAATCAAAACAAAACCAACATTTGTAACAGTAAGAAAAGCTACACTAGCACCAATCACATTCTGTACCAAACAAATTTCAAATCCAATATGAATCAAGAATATGAAAACCAATATGAAAACCAACATTTTTAAATTTCAAATCAGAAATCTGTCACTACACAAGGATGAATAATTGTGGCAAATTTTGTCTAAACATTGTGGTAAGAACCCTTATATGAATAATTATTCAACTACCTAAGGATGTAAATGTTTCAGATGCCTGTGCTGTATCTATATGTTTCTATATTTGCCACTGCTATATGATCAAAGAATAATTATTCAACTATCCTTGGAGGTCTGAATATGATCAAAGAACAAAACACAATAAATAAGACCACATAAAGAAACAACTAGCAACCACAAACAGCACCAACACACAAACCAGTATGAACATTGCATTGGCTTACAGGAAGTTAAATCAATATGAACATTGCAGTAATAACAAAATCAGATCAGGAAGAAACAGAAAAAACATTGCTTTACATTATATTCCTAAATTAAAAAATCAGGAATCACACAATTGAAATAACATTGGTTTACATTATATTCCTAAATTCAATAATCTTCCACATTATAAACTCAAGACACAGCAGAACTTACTAAGACACGTTACAAAAGAACTTACTAAGACACGTTACACTTTTTATTCAATAATCTTACATTACAAAAGCACGTTATAAACTAGAGATAACTAAGACACAACAGAACTTACTAAGACACGTTATAAATTTGCAATTGCTTGAACTTACTGCATACATCATGTTAATGGCATTCATCATTATCTCAATCTAATCCAGAACTAGAATAAAAAGTGTTTGAAATGAAATGTTAGGCGAGTGGCCATAATGATTGTGATTCAGTTAGCTTTTGCAGGTCTATATTCAGCTGAGCTGAAAAGTTCAAGCCATCAATTAGAAAATAACTTCTTTTAAGTTATTTGCAGGTCTAGATTCAGTTAGCTTTTTTTTTGCAAGTCAAGCCTTGCACAATTTTTAAATCACTAGCAACCACTTATATGATGTTTTTAGTTATTTGCAGGTCAAGCCTTGCACAATATTTGCAGGTCTAGATTCAGTTAGTTTTTTTTTAAGCCATTAAAATAAGAATCATTAAACATTGAGAGCTGGTAAAATAAAACAGAAATGTCTTGAGTTTTGCAAAGAGAAGACCATTATAAAACTTTCAAGAACTCAAGTTCAGAATTGTATACCATATAAATTGACTAAAAAGTAGAAACAATGAAGAAAGGGAGAAAAGCTATGACCAGATGAGTAAGCAAACAGAAAACGACCAGTTATTATGAAGGGCGGTGCAATAAAATAGATAACAATTAAAATGGATAATCCTCAGTAAATTGAAGGGTCAACTTAAACGTGCTTGAATAACTCCAATATATAGACATGTAGTTATGTAAACATATCTAATATTATGATAATAAAAAATCAAACAGAAAATATCACATCCAAACATATACATCAAAACTACTTGAACAAAAGCACCCAGTTTTCATTTAACTTCAGAAAACAAATGTACAACAGGACCTAGCCGACACTAATTAGAAAACAAATGTAGTTCCGACGCTAATTATTAAAATAAAAAATAAAAAATAAAAAAATTAAACTAGCGTCTGCCTTATTTTACTTAGCGTTGGCCTAGCCGACGCTAATTATTAATAAAACCAAAAAAAAAAAATTGTTCACTTCGCGTCGGTTGGACCGCGCTACACCGATGCTAACTAGCGTCGGAGTCGGGGGCCGACGCTAAATTTGGCAGCTAAAATGGGTTTTTCTAGTAGTGAGAACTTAGGCGAATAAAACCCTTATCAAGAAGATCTTGAAGTTGCTCCCTTAACTCCTTAAGTTCTGCTGGGGCCATACGATAAGGAGGTATGGATATAGGATGAGTGTTAGGAACTACGTCTATAGAGAACTCAATCTCCCTATAAGGTGGCAACCCAGGAAGTTCTTCAAGAAAAACATCTGGAAATTCGCATGCTATTGGAATTTTTTCCAATTTCTCCTCAGCCACTTGTGTATCCCTTACCAAGGCTAAGTACGCTTGACAACCTCTTCTCATTAACTTGCTAGCTCTCAAGGCTGAGATTTGGTTATGTGGAACCCAAAGTATACCTGTAACTACTGCAGTGGATGTCTGAGCATCCTGACGAGTCAAAGCAAACACTCAAGCCTGACCTCTTCCTGCTGGTATCTAACCTCTACCACCAAATCTCCTACCTCCATGCTGAGATGTGATGTAACTAAAATATCACTAAAAGAG
>JBBPBQ010000001.1:15390629-15414234 GCA_037974755.1 Cicer yamashitae
GGGGGGGGGTTGAATAGGGATACTGCTGTTTAAAAAATTTCTCGTGTGTTTTGAATCACTATCCTCTCTGAGAGGATGAGAATCAGAAGATATAAATTTAAGCCTTTAAATTTGAGCTGAAGAAATGCAAGAGAAAGTATAGAGGAAGACACACATAACTTTTATACTGGTTCACCCAATGAAGGCTACGTCCAGTCCTCACACACTTGTGAGTTTTTACTAATGATCAAACTGATGAACCTCTCACAGAGGTTGGTTACACTTTGTGTATTCTTTAGCCTCACCAAACTTACAACCTTGTTTCTTACAAGTTTCAACTATTTCCAAGTGTAACTCATGTGGAAGTTACAAAGTGATATGAGTATGATATTTCTCTTTATTTAACACTTTCTAAAAAGACATTTCAAATATCTAGTGTAAGAATATAGAAAGGATGGAAATTGCTCTTGATAGCTTTTAGAATCTTGATCTTTTTATGCAATGTTGTTGTGTGTTTGATAACGAAGAGCTCCCTGCCTTTTATAGTGATCTTATGATGCTTTTTCCATGTGTCAAACATCTTATGACTGTTGGGGACTTTAATAAAAAAGTCCAAGGTCTTTAATCATAATTACAGAATTTCCATCCAGCTGTCCTTGGACTGATTCAGTCCATCCTCGTACAGGAGGTTCAAACCTCCTAGGAACTTGGACATGAATTAGGGAGCTTACATCTCGTTGATAGCCCTCTCCTCCTACAAATGACATTTCTCATAGGGGCGGCTCCATCTAACGGGAAACCCTCTCTAATCAAAACGAGGTAACTAGGTGCACCTAACGCCGTTAACGATTTCATAATTATAACAACGATTTCCAAAACACATATTAAAAATTGTCTCTCATTTCATCGTAACTCATGAAAAACATATTCAACCGTATAGTAGTTCAATATTTAAATACTTTATAACTCATAAATAAATCAAACTACCAACATATTATATAAGAAAGACCATGAAAATAAATAAACGACAAAATCGAGATAAATTCAAAGGTTGTGTTCCCCAATTTTTTAAATAAATACTTTAACATAGAAAGCAAGTAAAAAAATAATTATAGCCTTATGAAAATAAACGACGATGATCTTCGTCTACTCACAACTATAGAGAATCGACTAGGTTTGTTATTCAACAACTCCCAGAGTAGCCAGCAGGACCTCAGCTGACAAATCTGAGTATCAAAAATATTCTCAAGACTTTAGAAAAATTATTCTAAAGTTTTGCTAACTCTAGGAAACCACAAAAATCATTTAAATCTACTCTAAGCACAAAATAAGATTTTTAAACGAATCTACATTTCCTAGAGATTCATTATTAGCATAAGAGTTGTGTATTTACCTTAAAGAGTCTCAATAACAACTTTCAAGAAGTGGATACCCTTATCCTTCCTTGACTCACTAACCCTAACCCCCATAAATCCTAACCAAGAGTATTTATAGGAGTATGAGAAGTTATACTCTTGGGGATGTTAAATTGCTTTTAAGGGTTGAGGGTTTAAGTGTTATGGAGTGAGAAGAAAAGAAAAGCAAAAAAAATGAAAATGGGGTGAGGGTGAGGGTGGAGAAGTAACCAAGAGAGAGAGAAGAAGAAGAAGGAAGGAATGAGATGGAAAAACAAAAGTGGGGTTGAAGTTGGTTTTTATTTATTTAATACTATTAATATTAATAATAAAAAAAAAAATTATTAATGAAACGGAGCATTTCACCAACTTTCGAAGTTCTGAAATGTTCGAAATGAAGTTTTTCCAAAAATTGTTGAAACCTTCAAACTTTTTGAAATGAAAATTTTTCAGATTGTTCAAACTTTCGAAGTTATGAAATGTTCGAAATGAAGTTTTTTCAGAAATTGTTGAAACTTTCGAAATGAAAATTTTCCAGATATTGTTGAAACTCGAACATTTTAGCAAATTTTGAAATGAAAGTTTCAAATTTTTGAACATTTAGAAATTTTCAAAATGATCCAGATTTTTCAAACTTTCGAGGATTTCAAAATTTTCGAAATGGAACCTTTGCAGAAATTTCGAAACTTTAGAATTGTTAGAAACTTTCGAAATTAACAATTTACTAAAGGTTTGGCCTGAACATGAGCGTTTTTAATTCTTGATATAAACGTTTCATTTATATATTTTTCCATTTATATAAACTTTCCATTTTTTTAATTAACAACTTTTTATTTTTTAATTTTGAAAGTTTCGAAGATTTACTGTTGCGAACATTTCACTGTTTCGAAAGTTTTGAAAAAACTGAAAATTAACATTTCGAAAGTTTCGTATTGATGAAAACTTTCGAAAATTTAGAAAAAAAAACCTATTTCAAAACTTTAATGTTGTTCTAAAGGTTTGAAAATTTCAAAAATAATTGTTTCGAAATTAAGAAAAATTACTTACTTTTTATATTTCAAAAATTTGTAAACTTTCGAATGGTGGGGTAATTTATGTAAAGTTTCGAAAGAGGAGGTGAAAAAATAAGTGCTAAATTTTTTTGAGGGTTTTATAGATAGTTAAAAAGGACAAAAATGTAATTTCAAGTGAGATGGGGTGGAAGGTTAAGGTGTGGGGTGCATGGTAGAAACCTCCTCCAACATATGGACTGGGACCAATAATTAGTGGGTTTGTGAAATTGATAGCTCGACCACACTTATTTGCTATCCGCGCACTTAATTCTATTCCTCTATGTCCGATTTTCTTTGGCCCGCCTTTTCACTTGTTCAATTTCTTTCTTTGAATCAACCTACGTCTTTAACATGGTCTTCATCCATTTCCTCCACAGCACCCATAACCTGTTCGACGAAATTCCCAAACGAAAACCACTTCAATTCTTCAAAGCCACCTTCTTCTTTTCGCGTTCAATCGTTGAAGCGGGTTTCGAAGCCATCATCTGAAGGGATTCAGAAGGACACTAAGAAGGACTTGTCACGAATTCTCCGAACTGAAGCTGCTGTGGAAGCATAAACAGCTTTGGCCTAAGGCGGTTCTTGAAACATTGGATGAAGCCATCAAAGGGTGTCAGTGGAAAACTACTCTCAAGGTTCGTCTTAGTTTTATTTTATATTTTTTTGTGAAATTTTGTTTTTAAGTATTACCCTTTATTCTGTTGAATGTTTTCTTTGGTATGGTTTAGTTGATTTTTGATGGGGTGTGCGGGTGAATTTAGTGTCATGTGCTATGAAGCAGTTAGACGGGCACAGGACAAAGGACACGGCAACACGTAGACAATTAATAGTAATAATTTAAGAAAATAGAAGTGATTGTTAGTATGGGACGCCAGACAACTCTTCAGTATGAGGTGGCAACACTACATATTTGATGTGAATTTATTTATTTACATTTTTTGTCAAATAATTTTTGAGTTGAGTGCAATCCAATGATTCATGGTGGTATGAAGCTTTTTTGAAATGATTGAATTAACTGAGCTATTTATTTGTTTTTAGGATTTTTTTTCTTCAGGTGGATGATGAAATTATGGGGTATGGGAGGGTGGACTTAGTGTCATGTGTATTTATTCCTTTTCATGTTTTGACAATTAAATTTTGGATTGAATGCAATGCAATGATTCATGGAGGGTATGAAGCTGCTTTTAAATGATTAAATTGAGATTTTTTTGGTAGAAATGGAGGCTCTTGGGGTTATGGATTTTCTCAATTGCCTCTTGGTTTTGTAGATAAATTGAAAAAGTATGTCAACTGTGACATTCTGTCCTGTAAATCCGAGAGTTCCTTGAAAGTGAGCTGTTTCATGATGCTTTGGTTTTTTCTGTTCTATTTTTCGTTTTGCAGGTGACTCACTGACTTTAGAAAGTTTTAATTTGGATGAAGTTTGAATGTGTTAAGAAAATTTTGAATATGACAGAAATTATGGACTTCCAACTTTAATGCCGTTGGTTTTTTTTTTGTCTGCTCATTTCCTAATTCTACTCTCATCCTTGAATCACTCATTTACCTACTACTACTTGCACGCGCAAACATAAGCATATTTTGCAAAACTAGTGACACTTTGGAATATATTATAGACATGACTGGATTTTTGTTTTAGGTCGCGAATCATGACCGACATTGATTAACCTTTTAATCTTCAGTTGTGTCTGTGTAACGTGACCAATATTTTATACATGTTATTTAAAAAAGTATTGCCAGAGACCATAAATGTTTAGTGTAAGCATGCTAAAGCTGATAAAATATAGGAGAGAAATATCATGTTTAAAGACTTGTGTAAGTGTTGGAATTGAGAAGTTGTCTCAAGCATTATATTGGAAAATCTCACTAAGGGTGAGGTTTAGATGTAGCTCAAGTATGGGTGAGCCAATATAAATTTAATGTGTATTTTCCTTACCATTACTTATCCTTTAATGCTTCACAAATCACACACATACTAACTCATTCAAACCCCCTTCCTTGTAACATTGAATTCTAATTCACACTGAACACCTACTAGTCAATGTGACTGTGTTCAAGTCTCCTCAACATTCTAGCTTAGTACAGTCAAGATGTTGAGAGCAGCAACCACTACTGGGCTAAGTTGCAAAAAGTGTTTAAGGTTGTCCTCTGAATAACTCTTACAAGAGAGTGTTTACAAGGTAGACTCTCATAATGTATTTGATGTTTTTCAACACTAAAATATAATACAAAGTTTTTACACGTTGATGTATATGTCTATAGTAGGTTCCTCGTATGTGTTGTATTTTGCAGTGAAGATCACAAGTTCTTTATTAGAGAAACTCCAAAATAATTAGGGTTTCTGACTGTTTTTTGATTGCATGAAATCAATATGAAAAACATGGATCGTATAGAATCTTTAGAGATCTTGAATCAACATTTAAAACTTGTCCACATACGTCTCCATAATTGATTCAGTGTATCTTGGTAAAAGTGGCAAGAAAACCAGATGATGGAATTATCATAAGATGTCATGTCTTTCTTGATTCAAAGGATAGGTCCAACTTTGATGAGTAAAGAATGTTGAGATCTTGGGCTCAGATGTTTCACTTACAAAAGTTGACTTTGTCATAATGTTAACCTACAAAAGCTAGCTTTCCAAAATTATCAAATTGAACTTGTATTATCAGATTCACCAGAGGCGCGTTGAGAATGCTATGATCAGAGTCTAACATAGCTTTAACAGATTCTTCAAAACATTGCCATGATTTCTTAATTTATTTTCTTTAATCAATAGAGGATATAGCGTAAAGCCTTTAAAAATATTCACAAAAGGTCTGCACGCTTAAACAAATTCGTTAACACAATAAATAGTTCCCACAAAATAATTTTGTTATCATCAAAATAATCAAGGGTCATTGTTCTTCAAACCAACTTTGTTCTAACAATCTTTTTGTTTTTGATGATGACAAACATCTATTTTTGTGAACAATTTTTCTTTTAAATATATAATATATGCTACATAAAGTGATTCAAAGTAAAGGTCCCCCTTAATATGAGCAGGTTAAAAGAAAGAAAGTGATAAATGATATTCTAACAAGGGAGTTTGGATTTTAAAAAGGAGTTTTTAAGTGAAATAAACTCAAAGTTAAATTGTTCTCAAAACATATTCCCCCTTTTATCATTAGACAAAAAGAGTATAATCAAGTAAAAGTAAATAACACAAGGAATACTGGAAACGATTTCCATTATAAATTTAGAAAAGTGTACACAAGATAGATAAAAAAAAAATTCACAGCAAAGGACAAAGGAAAAAACTGAGGTAAACTAAAGGTTTTTTGAGGCAAAATTCCCTATGAAATTTCAATGATAGAAACCTTAATGATTAAGTTATTAAGAGATTTTGATATATCTTGTTATCTAATTTGTGTTTTTAAGTGACTTTATTAAGACAAAAAAGTCATACAAGATTAAACACAAAAGAACAAAGTTGAATTAAAGAAACACTCTCATAACAAACTTCATAATGTTCAACACTGGAAGTGCAAAATGTTCTGTTTTAAACATAAGTCAATAAATTCACACTTAAAAGAAATAAATCAAATGAGCAAGGTTATGTTCCTACACTGAATCAATAAGAGAATTTTACTTATATGAGCCATAAAGATTAAGAAGAAGAATCTTCAAGACTTTCACAAGATAATTCAAGTCAAAGAAGGATGTTCACTTTGATAAGATATAAATAAGCTATCAAAGAAATAAATGAGAGTTGAAGTCACAAAAGATCACAATAGTCCAACTTGAATAAATTCAAACTGCAAATTTATGAACATCATAAAGTTGCAAGATTAAAAGGTTCCTATGAAAAAGTTCAAAAATAAAAAGTACAAAAGTGATTGAAAGGTTGGTAACATCATTGTACTTGCACTATTCGCTAATGAGAGGAACTATCAGTATAGAAAAATGTGCATTGGCACACATTTACTCTCTCCCCTGCACTAAATAGAAACAACTTAGCAAGATTCTAAAGTAAACTTTTAGCAAGATTCTGAAGTAAACTTAAAGTTCATAATGTTCATGAATCCTCAAGATCTTCATTTTTTTCAAGTTGTCACACATTGGAACCTGTGCCCAATAGACACATGAATACATTTGCATCTTACATAACCTTACTCACATGTTATATATATATATATATATATATATATATATATATATATATATATATATATATATATATATATATATAAGAGCTCAAAACTTAATGATTCAAGAATTTACATTAAGCTATAACTCACTAATCATAAAAGTGTAGAAGCTAGATTCAAATTTCATCAAACACACTTAGAGATCATCAAATCAAAAGTATACACGGGTATGAAAGAACTTGATGCCAAATCTAATTTCTATTTGTAAACTTTCTGAAGTCATCTTTTGGGTTGTAAAATAAACTCAGGATCAATTGTGATTTCTAGTTAGTCAAGAGTAACTAGAAAGAAGATTGGTAAGCTTGATAAGGCTAAGAAAATATAGTAGAGAAAGGTCAAGTAGACTATATTGTGTAAGTGCAAAAATTGAGAAGTTGTCTTAAGCATCTTAGTAGAAAATCTTACTAAGGGTGATGACTAGACGTAGCCCAAGTTTGGATGAAACAATATAAATTATGTGTGCCTTTCTTATCCTTACTTATCCTTTAAATGCTTCACAAATCACACACACTCTAACTCACAATTTTATTATACTGAAATAGAAATCCATCAGAACATTCTGAAGTGCATATTTTCTTGATACTTCAAGTCAATAGACTTGAGAGTTAATTTTAAAATATAGGAAATAATTTTAAAAGGGTCACAATTCAAACCCCATTCCTTGTGACATGGAAATGTACTTCAAGGTTAAGGTAGATAATCTCTGCATTACTTCTAACATGCAGAGATTACTTCTGATGTAGCTGTCACTCTCTTCCTAGCCTGATTTCATGAACTTTCTGAAAATGCAAGACCTAAAGGTAGATAATTTCTGCATTATGTCTAAAGCACTTGAATTATGAGCAGCCAGATGCCTTCAATGCTCCATGTTGTCCATAATTCAATTTTTTGACAAAAGAAAGAATTTTCTCCCACTAGATTGAAACTTCATTAGGATCCAAACTTTGAGTATTCATACTCCTAATATTATGAATTTTTAGCAATGAAAGAGGTGATGAATGAGTGTAGTTTTGGAAAGCCAGAGGGAAAAGATGGTATGAAAGAGACAAGGTCTAAGGGTACGGAAGTGTCAGGTTGAGCAGATGAGTCATCTGAAGATGTTTCAAAGAATAAATCATTGATAAAGTGAGCTACTGCCTTTGATAATGTGTGGATATGATTCACAAGCACATGTAAGCGAGGATTGTGACACCCTAAACCCCAAATTAATATTAACTTTTTATTTTAAATTTTAATTTTAAAATCATGAAATTCTTAAAAAAATAAATAAATATATAAACATTTTTTTAAGGCAAAGAGTATCATGTAATCATGAACATGTCACATTAATCCAAAATTTCCATCAAACTTAACAACTCGAAATCATAACAGTAGTCAACAAAATCCTTTTTGAAGCACACGTACGTAAGTTTAATGATAAATGTAAATGTAGTCCCGACCAGATGTCACTATCAGAGCGGGAATTTCCAAAATAAAATACGTTAAAAAATGACGTTAACGAAAAGGTAGATAATAAAAGTCTTCAAGATAAGACGACTTCCTACACTTCAAGAGTATTAGTCTTCACCTGCAGCTTGCAGCTTGTCTACGTCCATCGCAAACGCCAAACACAAACAACGAAGGGTGAGTTTCGAAATTATGTAACAGTATAAGATAAACGAGGAGAACACGCAATTAGTCAAATTAGTACAAACAGAAATAATTGTTTCTCCTTAAGGGTTTGCAATACTATCCTTAAATGTTCGCCATGCTCTTCCTTAGTCTTAGAGTACACTAAGATATCATCTATAAACACAACCAAAAATGAGTCTAGGTAAGGATGAAAGATCCGATTCTTGTAATCCATAAACACTGCTGGTGCATTAGTCACAGCAAAAGGCATAACCAAATACTCATAATGGCCATAACGAGTCCTAAAGGCAGTTTTAGGGACATCAGAAGACTTCACTCGAATCTGATGAAAACCTGATCTCAAGTTATTTTATACTCGTAAAGTCAAACCTCCTATCACCCCTTACCTTGGTTGAAGATTTTTCCCAACAACGTCGATCTGCTTATTTAATGAGTCGCGTCTTCGCCAGCCACCGTCTCTAATAGTCCGCAAAAGAAATAAAACAGCACAATAACCAAATACAAATTAATTATTTGGTACGATAGGTAAGTAAATTGTTTACTATTTGCAACACCATTCCAATATATATATAATAATAATAATAATAATAATAATAATAATAATAATAATAATAATAATAATAATAATAATAATAATAATAATAATAATAATAATAATAAATTATTATTATATTACTAAAATATAAAAATAAGAAATTGGGTGTTACAAGGATTAGAGACAAGTGTGGATACGGTTTGATTGGTTATTTATGTAGGTGTTTGAAGAGGGTTATTGTGTGAAGGTGATTGTGTGGAGGTTTGAAATTCATTGTTAAGAGGATATGGGTTTTTTCTATACCAAATTGGGTTGCAAGGTTTTCTGCTAAGGTTGCCACACGTATTTCATTTGAGGTGTTTGTATCTAAATCAGAGCTAGAGAAAATAAGAAAGGTTTGTGGAGTTGTTTGGTTTGAGGATGTAGAGGGAGGTGAAGGTGTAGATGGTTTAGGTTTAGAAGGAGTTGCAGTTAGAGTTTGGTTTTGGATAGAGGGTTTAAAGAGTGCTGCAGTAGGTTCATGTTCAATCATAACATTACCACTAACACTACTAGTATTAACAGAATAATGAATAGGCTCAGTAGAGGGATTTACCTTTTGTCTCTTCCTCAAGATGAGGCTTGCTTCATCCTTATTGGCAATTTCATCTTCTTCTTCTACCATAGTAGTTACATTGACTGCCCTTTTGCTTTTCTTTTCAAACTCTTGAGATGCTTTTGGCAGAGGGAAGCAAACAAAGGGAATCTTTTGACTAGAGTGGTGCATCTTGATGTACTTTTGGATGACCTTTTTATTGCCCTCTTCAAAAATTTGAGCATATGAGTCTCTAACCAAGAGGGGAATGTCTTGGGATCCAGTGGTTTGACTTGCGAGCCTTTGAACTTCAATGTCTGGCTTTATGCTTTCCTTGGCATCAATGAACCTTATTTTTATTATGTTGTTGATATTGAACATTGGTGCATTGTAGAATACCAAGTGTTCAACCTTAATTTCTCCTGCTACTTCCTTTATTGCTTTAATGAGAGGTGTCCTCATTAGCACAAATGTGATAAGTCTTGAGTAAGGGATTATCTTGATATTGCTTGGTCTAGAGTTGGTGACATAAGACCTCATTTGGTCAAGTACCACGTTTGGTAGATTCGTGTTGATCTACTAGGAGATGTTCCACATCAAACCCTTGTAGTCTTTGCTAACATGGTCAACAGAGACACCATTCAGCACCACACATCCATTTAAGATCTCGAAGAGCACTTTGTATCTAGGTTTAAGATGTACTGCCTTGGTGTTGACCTTGGGGTCTTCAAAAAGTTATATGGTAATTTTAGTAACTCCGTCACGTTGTTCACAGCCATTCTCCATAATCATCCCTTCATCCAAGCATCAAGTTATGAAAGAGATAGTTTGCTGAGAGATATTGATAGGAAGCCCTAAAATGATACTTGAGACTTCTCCATCCTTGTTAGCATATGAACATCTCCAAAGCTCTTTGACTAGAATGTCTAGAGCTGTGAGTTAATTGACGTTGAAGTAGTTTGTCAAGGCAATGCTTGCAAAATCTTCAATGAAATCAAATTCAGTCTTAGTATGATTAGCGAAATCTATTAGAAATTCATTGAGAACATCTAGTTGGTCTAAATTGCATGTCATAGTGGAGGAGAGAGTAGCGTGACCAGGGGTGGAACTTGAAGCCATTATAGAATCAAGGAGAGTTTCAGAGAGGTTTCGAGTGAGGGTTTAAAAGGATTCTAGGTTGCAAAACTGTGGGAAAATACGTGAGAGTAGTGAGTGAAAAGTAAAAACTACTAGGCACGCGTTAAGTGATAAGAAAAAACGTGTCTGAATATCGCATAACCACACACAACATCCAAGAAAACTGTTCATATAAAGAATAAACTGAATTTTAATCGACCAGAGGCAGAACATACGTGTTTAACCACACATTATGTTTTACCAAAAGCAGACTAAACTAGCTTTCAAAGGGAAAACATAATTTGTTCTGACCACAAGCAGAAGCATACATAGATACCAACATCACTCCTTTATAAATTGAATGTCTAAATTTTTCTTTATAAAATTAAATCTATCTTCCACAAGGGTTTTGTAAAAAAATACGTCCATTAAGGATCAACGTCAGTAAATTTAATGTCTAAAATTCTCTTCTAAACATAATATCTTATAAAGTGATGTTTAATCTCTATATTTTTTTCCCTTGAATGTAAAATAGGATTTTTATGATAAACATACACCTGAAATATTATCACAGAAGATACTAATGTTACTCTCATTTATTTTGTAGTCTTCTAATTGATGTTTCATCCACAACTGTTGAGTGTTTCAACTGGTTTTTGAAATACATTCTACTTCTGTAGTAGATAGAGCAATAGTTCATTGTCTTTTTCTTGACCAAGAGATAAAATTCTCACCAAGGAATGTATAATTTCCATTAGGGATTTTACTTTCTAGCTTATCTTCAACGTAGTCAGCATCATAAAAACCTATTAACCTATAATCAGAGGATGACTTATTACACATACCAAGATTAATAGTGTCTTTCAGAAATCGAAATATCCTTTTAAAAACAGTTAAATGAGATTCTTTAGGGTCAGATTGAAATCTTGTACACACACACCCAAAATAGAATGCGAGGTCTAGAGCAATTAAGTAGAGGAGTGAACCAATTGTTGCTCTGTATACCTTATAATTCACCTTTTGACCTGATAAATGTATACTCCTCCAGAGCTTTGATGAATTTGGGTTCCAAGGAAAAATTTAAGTTCACTCATCATACTCATCTCAAATTCATTCTACATTAACTTCAAAAACTCTTCACAGAGCTTAACATTAGTAGAACCAAAAATTATATCATGAACATATACTTGGACAATGAGGTCAATTTTAGATGATTTTCTAAATAAAGTAGTGTCAACCTGGCCTATTTCAAAATCATTTATCAAGAAAAAAACTACTTAGTCTGTAATACCAAGCTCTTAGCGCCTGTTTCAAATCATATAGATGTTTTCAATTTAAAAACATGGCTAGGAAATTCATTATCTTCAAAGCTAGGAGGTTGTTTAACATACACTTCTTCATTTATATGACCATTCAAAAATGTACTTTTTACATCCATTTGATTTAAAATAACTTTATTAAAAGCTGCAAATGAAGGTAAAATTCTGAATGATTCTAACTTTGCCACATAGGCAATGGTTTCAGTGTAATCAATATCTTCCTGATCATATAGCCTTAAGCTACAAGTCTAGCTTTATTTCTTACCACTTCACCTTTCTCATTCAACTTATTTCCCAAAAACCATTTGGTTCCAATGAGCTTCTTTTCTACCATTCCTCTTGAACTTGTTTAGAATAGGTCTTATATAGATTTTGTATTGAATATAACATGTAGTGTTCATTACCTCTGCCCAAAAGTGCTACATTCGATTCATGAATCATGGTGTGTGTGCCATTTCCTAAAGAGATCTTTTTTCCTTTCTACAACACCATTTTGCTGGGGTGTTCTAGGAAAAGAAAAATTTATGTAAAATTATATTCTCTTCAAAGAAGTTTTCAAAAGGCTTATTTTCAAATTCACCACCATGATCACTACGAATTTTTGTAATGCAAAAACCTTTTACATTTTGCACTTGTTTGCAGAAGGTATGGGAAACTCCTTGTGTTTAAGGAACTTTACCCCATGTCCTTTTGGAATAGTTATCAAAAATAATGAGTCCAAGCTTTTTACCACCAACAAAGGCAGTCCTTGCTAGACCAAATAAATCAATGTGCAAAAGTTCAAGTGGTCTAGAAGTGGAAAATAACATTCTTTGAAGCAAATGATGATTTTGTTTGCTTCCCTTTCTGACATGTCTCACAAAGAACATCTAATTAATATTTCAGTTTGACTAGGTTGAGTTTGCTCAACTTTGAGATTAATCTCAAGTTGGCATGTCCCAACTTTTGTTGCCAAATCAATTTTTCTTCATTCACTAACATGAGACAATATATTTCTTATTTTCCTCAATTTGAAAATTTTATTTTGTAAATATTATTTTTCCTCTGGCCAATAAATAGTATTGATCCATCTGTTTGACTAATTGCCTTACAGGACTTTTGATTGAAGACAACATCATAACCATTGTCACTTAATTGACTTTTCAAAATCAATTGTTGGATTGAAAGATACTAACTTACACATCATATCTATATATTTTGACATTAATCTATAATCATTTACTATGTTATCATGTTGTATTTAGATCAATGTCAATAGTGTAATTATATATAACTAACATTGACGCATCTTGATGACATAGTAAATGATTATAGATTAATGTCAAAAGTTAGAGATATCATCTATATGATATTAGCTTTTAATCTGTTGGTCGATTTTGAAAAATATTTATCCAAAACTATGTTATTAAATTACTGTAACTCTCGGTGTAACTTTTTTAGTGTAATTTGGTATCTCCTCATATATATATATATATATATATATATATGTCTTAAAGGTTGATTTGCCTTACATGCTGATTCAAGATCTCCAACGGATACATTTCTTAGTATTTAAGTAGAAACTGATCAATATGAAAGTGTAGTGAAGAGAATGAAAAAGGCAATGTGTTAAGAAGAATTTTTGAAAAAACCTAGAACACATCATTAGAAAAGAATGAATGAAAAATCCTCTCAGTAGAGAGCTATTATAATTGATGTAACTCAATCAAATTGTTTGATACAGTTGAATTGATATAAGATTTCAAAAGTAATATTTTCTAAACGAGAGTTAGAATCTTAGAAATAAACTTTGTGTCAATTTAGACACAACTTGGAACTGATGTAAATTAGTTCGATAGTGGTAACAACTTTTTCATCCATAAGAGGTACCTGAAGAGGTATAACAATACTCATGAACCTCAATGGCATCCTGTCAGAAAGTTGAGAAGGGTTCTAATGGTGACATCCTGGAGAGGCTAAAGAAGATTACTCAAAGCATGAAGAGATAGAGTAAATATTACTTGTATGCTATTGTTTAAATAGTGGATTAAGTCTTCGATTGTATTGAGGCAAAATCTCTCTATAAGGGGAGGACTAGATGTAGCAACAGTCTGTTGTGAACTAGAATAAAAATCATTGTATCTTATCTCTCTCTCTCTCTGTTACTACATCTAAGTTTTGTATGATTCAACTTTATTTTGCTAAACTTGTTTTATAATCGTAAGTTGAAGGATTTGATAAAGAACATATCTTTTGGTTAAGCAACTCAGGTAATTTTCAGAAATAGCAAAACACAATTCAAACTCCATTTCTTGTGTTTCCCAACACCTTCAATCATCACATAAGCAATCATATAACAACAATGCACATATAACACATATCTTAGTGACTCCACTAATGCAAGTACACATAGAGTGCAACTAACTCCGACACATGGATCCAACTACTCCGGGTTAGTGCAAGAAGAGAAGCGACCTCTTTCTCAACAAACTAGAGAGTCTAGTCAATAAGGTGTTAATATACAACTGGAACATCCCTGCAGTATCGACCCCGCCTTTCACGTTAACCTTCCTATCGACATCCCCCAAGACCTCAATCTGATTGTTTGTTCTAATTCTATCACGACCCTAACCCCCGACATTCCCTCTATATGTAATCATAAAGGACATTATCAACAACATCATTATCAAACGACACTCAACCTATAATGCGACTTGAATTTATTTACAGCATATCAACTTATCAACAACACCACCATCAAATGACATTCAGCCTAAGACGGAGTTTTTTTCATCTGTTTGCGAGGTTCATGTCGGTGAAGCGCTAAAATTATTATTGGCAATCAAGTGGATTCATGAACTTGAGTTAGGGCATGTGGGCTTTGGAGTTGACTCTTAAAAGGTAGTATATAGTTTTCATGCATCTAGTCACAATATTTCTGAATTTGGTGACATTATACATATCTGTAAATTTCCTTTGCTTACACATTATAGTGATTCTAGTGTCGAGTTTATTAAGAGACAAGTGAATGTGGCTACTCATGCGGCCACATCTCTAACTAGCTTCGATCTGTTGGTGGACTTACGATATTATTATTATTAATGAAATGCAATTAGTCTTTTCCTCTAAAAAATATAGCAAAAATTGTCATATTTATGCTTTTTTTTCATGACAAGGTCTTAAGTGGGTTATTTCTTAATCTAGTATAAAATCATTTGAGAAAAAAAAAAAATCAATGGGATAATCAATTTTGATGTACCCTGTTGAAAGACTTGATGCGAAAATCTGAAACCGCGTTTGATTGTATATTGGTTAAAGCAGCCGCAATAATAAAAATAAAAGTAAAATAATTGGATATGATATTAAGGAATGCTGTCAAAATCAACCTCTTATATACAATACCTTAGAAGTGACTTCAAAATTTTGAGAAGTGGCCCCAACCCTTTGTCAAGTGTCCTAGTTAGTCCCAAAGTATGGGAGTTAGAAAAGCACTAGTCAATTTATTTGAGTTTATTTCAAACTTTGGAATGATGGTTCCAACTTGTTTGAAGATTTTAACACAAGCTAACATTATTTGTTATCCTTCGGTCATAGTGCATTTTGGTGGTGATTTCAAGTAATGTTTGCGGTTTGAATCGCCTATTTGAATTTTTCTATAAAATTTGAATTTTTCTATAAACAAAAATATTTGTGAGACAGTTTGATACAGTCGATAAAAATATTTTATGATAAATTTATAATCTATTTTTTTATCTTATTTTTAAAAGTTCTTTCGAAATAGTTTTAAAAGTTATATATATGACTTATATGAAAGTAATTTAAACTTTTATTAAAAAATAATTTTATTTTATCTTTTATCATAGAAATGATATATATATATATATATATATATATATATATATAAACACTTATAAGATAAATAATTATGTTATGAATACTTAATTAAATTGTTTATCCAAATAGAATTTAGATGTGTATTGTATTATTGATCTTTGTCGTTCAATGTCAAAATAATAGTGAAGATTATTTAAAAATTATTTAATAAATATGTAATGCGAAGTATCTAATCTCAAATTGATGATGGAGATTAATTTATGTGTTTAACTTTGTTACTTTTTAATGAATAATAATAGTAGAACACTTTTCAACACTTACTTTTTAATACATTCTCTTCAATTGATTAAATTTTACACGAGATCCACAAAATTCATATGAGGAACCCATATTATTTAATAGAATCTATGTAAATTTGAACCAATCAAATAATGTATTTTAAAGAGTACTGTGTTACCACTCTTTTTGAATTGCATGGAATAAAAGATCCTTGGTTTTGTGGATTGGTCCATTAGAAGTTTCTTTTGCTAGTCCTTTATTTCTAGGAGGTCAAGGTTTTTATCTATGGGCGATCTTTTGAAACTTTGAAATTTGTTTGAACTGGTTTGGATCATTTTCATGTAGATTAACTGAATGGAAAATTGAAGGACTAGCTATGACAATTATTGCTCCCACTTTGAAAGTCTATTCACACAATCTTTTATATTTAAAGTAAATGTACCTCACTTTGAAGTTTAGATTCCGTTCACGTCAAAAATTATTGGGGCGGTGTCCCTTTCCCTCAAATTCTCACAAACACTAGTGCCTAAAATTGTAGAAAATTGTCAGTACAATTTTTCTTTTTCTAGAAAATGGCAAACCTATGCACCAACAACCCAAAACATTATTTAGTGAATCATATTCAATTTTTTATTAAATTTAATTGTTAATTTTATTAAAATATAGTTTATTAACTCTCAAATTTAGTACAAATGGAACTTGAATGATTTAGTTGATTAATAAAAAGACATTAATTTGATCTCATAGATTGCTTGCGGGTTCGATATTCGTTATTATCATTTAAATAAGACAAATGTAAAAAGAAGACAAACGTAAATTTCATTGTAAATTTTAAATGAATTATAAAGTTTTCTCTACTTTAAACTCAGGCGACATCTCATCACCCTATATTTTATGGAGGAAAAAATAACTTAATACAAAGGGATCTCCAATACTATTAAGAGTCATTTTCGAAATGACAAATCACACCAATACTTATAGTAAATAACATATATCATATAAATTTATATATCATAAAAATAAATATATTGTTTCGTTTCACGAATTTATTAACATTTTTATTAGTTTATAGTATTTTTTGAGATTCTTTCTTAAGTGGAGTTATAATTTATAGTTTATGGTATATAATTTTTTTTAATTTTATCCTTGTTATCTTAGTTGAAAAATTTAAACACTATTTCCGTTCTTAAATAGAAGCCTTTTTTGAGAATATTTTTTGTCTCTTTTTATTAGATTATTTTAGAATTTTTAATTGCATTAATCGTAATACCAACCTACCCCTAATTATTTTTCCCTGTTATCTTAGTTGAAAAATTTAAATATTACTTCTGTTCTTAAATATAAGCTTTTTTCTTAGAATATTTTTTGTCTCTTTTTATAAGATTATTTTAGAATTTTTAATTGCATTAATTATAATACCAACCTACCCCTAATTAATTTGCATGTTTTTATACAATCAACAATAAATACTACAATGAAAAGATTAACTGTTCTCTTTCTTCAAGAGTAAACTTATTAAAATAGTATTAATTCTTAACAAATTTATTATTATTACTCACTTTCAACAAAGGTAATATTAATTAAAAATATTTTTGTTTTTCTATATTTATTAATTAGCTTATTCACTATTTGTTATAAATCAACTACTTTATCTACTATCCGTTAATTTTTACCAAACATAACAGAATTTAATGATAAAAACTATCGATGTGGCATCCAACTGCATTTAGTTCTCCTACGTGGTTGGTTAAGTGGAAATTGTTAAAATTTCTTTTGGTTTTTTATTTTGATTATTCATTTTGCTCCATTGTTCTTATCAGAGCATTGATTGTATCAGAATATTGATTTAAAATGTTGACCAGACGATCAATGGGTTTATCAGAATTATCAAACACAGAGTCAACAGAGTGAGTTTGTATTAACAGATTCGTCAGAGGCATGTTGAGGGCGCGTTTATAAGAGTTAGTCACAACTTTAACAGATTCTTCAGAGTTGTTGTGAACTTGTTTAATAGATTCTTGTTCCTTGTTCATCAAATGATCTAACTTGTACCAGAACATTGACTTTATCAAATGCTTCATTTAGAGCTTTCTTATTTTGATCATTGAGTTAGAGGATCAACATGAATTTTTAGTCATAATCAGATAATCATTGTAGTTATTTTCCTTTGTCTTTATAGGGTCAATCATTGACTTGTATTTCCTTTGTCTTTAACGTTTTGACTCGGACTGTAGATTATCATATGCTTTGTTGCAGTGTTTTCGTGATATATTATGACTTACTCTATTAGTAAACATTATTACTTGTTTATTAGGTGATAATATTTTTTTTGTTAAAAACACTTGGATTATTATCTCTAATTTACTCATAATTTATGCTAACTTAAAATAGATAGTCATTAATATAACTCTTTGTCTTCTAACTGAATCTGCACATTTAGCAAATACACTTAAAGGATAATTGTTCCTATTTGTTTATTTTGTTATCATCAAAGCATCAAATAGAAGGTGGTAGTTGAAACCAATTTTGCACTAACAATGATGTTGTGTGATATATGTGTCTGATGATAAGTTAATTGAATTGAACGTTAATATGTTCATTCTATATGTTTTATATGTTTGTGTTATGATTCTCATCGTATAGACCAACATTTTTCACATGTGTTATGGTGTACAGATCTTTTTGAAGTTCTCGCAATGTGACATCAAGGTTAATGACTAGCAGTCCTTATATTCTAATTACATTAGGCTCTGACTAAGTAACAGAAGTTTTGAAAAAGTTTAATTAATACTCTTTATATGTTGTATGATATTTGAAATAAATAAATATTTTAAATTTTCACCAAATTTTCTTATTTTTTATGTTTCTTCCACAAAAATGGGCAAAGTATATCACAATTTGATATCAGAGTCTGATCTCTCCATAAGTCGATTTGTTGAGTCTGCGCATGGTTTTCTTGTGTGTTACTTAGTTAATTTAGAATTGTAAGCATATTATATTAATTTTTTATGCAATATGTTAAATGTTTATTTAAATACTATATGCCTATGTGTTAATTGTTTTGTGTGTGTAATGTGTGATTGTTGTACGAATTGTTTGATTATGTATGTGCTTAATATTTATTTCAATTATAGGATTTAAAGAATATAGTTATATATAAATTATATTATGTATATATATTGTTTGTTGAATATTATGTATATGCATTGTGTGTGATTTTAATGAAATGAAAATGTGAAGACGTGACGACGAGTTAGACGTTTTAATTTTATTAAAATAATTGTTTGATTTGATGAGTATTCATTATTATTATTGTTATTGGAGATTATTATGGATAAACGAAAATAATTAGCTACTTTGATTATTTATTGAGACGGTTAAGAATAATAATAATAATAATAATAATAATAATAATAATTATTATTATTATTATTATTATTATTTATTTTTTAAATTGTCTTAGTGATTAATAGGTGATGAATTACTAATATAGATGTATCATTGTCAACATATATTATTAATCCTTGAAAATTATCTTTATACATCATCTTTATCAATTCACCAAGTTACTTTTAATTACTAAGTAATTAATTAATATTTATTAATTCTCTACTAACTTCATCTTAGTCTAATTAATTAATAAAATAATATTACTTAAACTCTCACATAATAGCTAATTAACTAATTAGTTATAACTATAATCTAATTAATTATTTTATTAAACTATCATCAAACACCATCATGAATTATCTAATTAATGTCTAAATTCATTAATTATAGCTAATTAATATAGATACATCATTAATAGGTGATCATTTGTAATATGGAAATTTCTTTAACTGTTATAAAAAATAGATTTTTAGAATATAAGAAAACAATTTTTCAATGTTCATAAGTTAAAAAGTCTTAGTGGTTAAATATAGGTGATGGATCATTAATATAGATACATCATACATCATATCAACATATATTATTATTCGTTAATATCTTTATACATCATATTTATCAATTCATCAAGTTGCTTTTAATTACTAAATAATTAATTATTAATTCTCTACTAACTACAACCCTCTTAATCTAAGCAATAAAATAATATTACTTAAATTCTCACATTATAATTAATTAATTAATTATAACTATGATGTAGTTAATTATTTTACTAAGCTATCACCAAACATCATCATGAGTTACTTAATTAATCATTAAAAAATGTGAATGTTATGTTAATATGTGATAAAGATGGTCATAATGGCAATGTTATGTTTTTGATGATGTATCTATGGTTTTTATAATTTTTTTGTTGATGTTAATTTAAACTGTTATGACATACGAATCGCAATATGGACTAGGTGTGTCGTTGTTGATAAGTTGATCCGTTGTAAATAAACTCAAGTTGCAATATGGACAAAGTGTTGTTTGATGGCGATATTGTTGATAAGTTCATCTGTTGTAAATGAACTAAAGTCGCAGTATGGGTTGAGTGTTGTTTGACAGTGATATTGTTGATAATGTCTTTAATATTTGCATATAGAGGACATGTCGAGAGTTAGTGTTGTGATAGAATTAGAGCAGGCAATCAAATTTAGGTCTTGGGAGAATGTATGTAGGAATGGCTTACGTGAAATGCGTGATCGATACAGTTGGCATATTCCGATTGTATATTGACACCTTATCAACTAGGCTCTCTAGTTCTGTGGGCAAGAGGTGGCTTCTTTGCTTGCAAAAATCCACAGTAGTTGGATCCATGTGTTGGAATTAGTTGGTGATTAGGTAACATTGCATCATATCTATACTTGCATTAGTGGAGTCACTAGAATCTGTGCTATATGTGCATTGTTGTTATATGATTGCTTATGTGTTGATATTGTGTGATATATATGTGTCTGATGATAAGTTGAACGTTAATAATAATTAGTAATAGATAAAATAATTGTGTATGTTGCTTGGGTGATTGTTATGCTCATTATATATGTTTTATATGTTTGCGTTGTGATTTTCACCGTACAGACCAATATTTTTCATATGTGCTACAATGTACGGTTTTTCTCGAAGTTATTTCAATGTGACATTAAGGGTTAAGGACTAACGGTCCTTATATTTTAGGTATATTAGGCTCTAACCAAGTGACAAACTGCTTAAGGGTGTTTTTTGTAATTAGAAGTTTTAAAAAAGTTTAACCAATACATATGAAATAAATAAATTTTTTAAATTTTCACCAATTTTTCATTTTTGTTACGCTTTTTCACACATCTAAATAGAGTGTCACATCATGGTCCTCATAAATATTAATTCATAACTCCGCCCTACATTTTCTCCTCTCAACTATACTCTCCAAATGTTTGCAAGTGTTAGATTCTTCAATATATTTCGCAATACCATGACTCCCGAGTTCTCTTATTTGGACTAAGTTTTCAACATCTTTAGGAGAGCTATGTACGTTTTTTAAATACTCATCTAATTTTTTTTTGTTATCATATGCAATCTTCATAGCCTAGCTTTGATCGAATTCTATTTTTTCTTAATTTTTCTAAGTGGTTGAACTTCTTAAATTTTTGTCAATCTTAAATTTATTCACAAGAATAAATTTATTTGTATTAATATATGGATGTTGATTTTTTTGCGCTTCTTTAGTTACATCTTATTCTTTTTTCATGAAATGTAAATATTTAATTTGTATGAAATATTTTTTACTATTTTCTTGCATGTTAATATAGTAATATATGATAATTTATATTCAATTATTTTTGTAAAATTGATTTATGTTTTTTTTCTTCTGATCTTTCTCTCCTTTTGAAAGATAGATGTAAATTGGTTTGTTGAAAAGAAAAGAAAATTAACTAAATTTAAACATTAACACTAAATGTTACAATCTTATGATATTGTAAACTCTCTAGTCCATGTTAAAATTTGGGTCTAGAGTTTGGAGTAAGCGTACACTAAAGTAATATTCTTATATCATTATTGATGAATTATTTTATATATACTATACCTTAATATAACTTTTTAACATAGTTTTTATTTTATTATATATCATGCATAGTACATACCATTATATAATAGATATTTTTTGCTCATAAATATTATAGATATTCTTTTAAATCATATTAAAGATATTCTTCAAGATACTCTACGATATTATAATTTTTCAGCCTTCATTTTTACTATATTTTCTTGAATTTTTTTGGGAGAGTTTTGATTTTCAAAGACTGTGTCTTTGTTTATCTCTTTCAATGTCATGGTATATTTTCAAAGGTATTACATTTTCTTACTTTTATTTTTTATTTTGTTCAATTGAATAAATTTATTTTTTTTTTTCATAGTGGTGATGTATTTTTCTTATATTAGTATCTTACTAATTTATTACTTCAATAAATTTCTTTGAAGTAAATTATGTTGATTAACATATGCCTTTTATTTTATATTGTCTTCCACGGAAATGTGGTGAATAACATTACTTACGGAGAATTCATAAAAAACTGTTTGTTTTAGTTGTGTCCACAATATTTCTGTGGATAATTTAGCCACGAAACAAGCATGAATAACAACATTCGTAGGAATTTATGTGAGTAATGAAAAAATAATTTTGGGTGATTTTTTTTATTGCTAGCTCTAATTTTTTTAATGAATTTATAAAAATTAAACAAATAAATTTTAAGCATAACAAAACATCACTATCAAAACAAAGTAATTTATTATCCAAAATAGTGCTATCAAAATACACATAGTGACAAGTCTCAAAATAGAAACAATTGACATTACCATAAGTCTCTAAATAAGCACAATGACACTAGACTACACTTTTTGCCAGTATTGCTAGTTGCATCTGAAACTTAGTAGTACGCTGCTATGCTGATTGAACTTCCTTTTGTCGATCTCAATCTTATCTACTTTTTTTTATATTTATTTTAATTGTTTGATTCTTGTAGATTTATCTACTTGAATAAATTTCTTTAAAGTAAATTTTGTCAATTGACATGTTTTACTTACTTTGTATTGTGTGTGTTTTTTTTCTTTAGCAATACTTCTATATTGTTGTAATACATAATTAACATTCATATTACTTTTTTTTATGTCTTCGTAATTTTGTTGTATCTTTTAAATTATTGATTTATATATCATCTCATATTTCTCTCTCTTTTTAAAATTTAGGAAACAAAAAAGAAATTTTGGTTGAATTTATACACGAGTATAATATATTATAATTTTAAGGATATTAGAACCCTCACTAATTTATATTATTGCACTTTGCACCCCAAAAATTTGGGGTAAATATCGCTAATCCATTTTGTTTTTACTTCGTATGATATTATATTTTTTTAACCAACGATATTATATTTTATAAATTGATTATGTGTTTATCACGATTGACGACATTGTTTTTGATATATTTTATATGACCTTTAATATAATTAACTTTGAGTTAACAAAAGTTAATTTATTTGATTTAAATATATTAATTTTTATTAATATAAAATTATATTTAAGATCAAATGAAATATTATTTTATACTAACAATTTATCATTCTGTCATATATATATATATATATATATATATACACATCTATGCATTTGTTCAAGTAGATGTGTTGGGTAAAACTTTGACAAAAGATTTTAATAACCTATTTTAAAATTCAATATAATATGCAGAGAATAATAATTATATTTCCTCTTTCTACGTGTTTGATATATTTATTTGTAAATAAATATTTATAAATTTTTTAAATT
>JBBPBQ010000001.1:15421070-15506193 GCA_037974755.1 Cicer yamashitae
GTCATATATATATATATATATATATATAATATATATATATTAGAATTAGTTTAAAATAATTAGAAGTTAATTATAATTATGTAAATTTTGGTCATGGAAGTTACATTATAAATACTATATATATTTTATTTTAGTTGTATCATATTTTCGTATTATCAACTTTAAATTTAATATTTCTCTTAATAATTTTTTTTTTCTTAAATTTAATTATGTTTAAGGTTGTTTTTAACTATGTTTAAGGTTATTGTAGGATACGAGATAAATAGATAAATCCTTATCTTGTATTTTATTTTAAAAATGGATGTAAGGATAATATCAAAAATTATAATCTTGGATTCTGGTCCATCCCCTTGTTCTAACAATTATCATGTTTTCCTTGTTTAATTGTCAACATATTCCTCAAGTCTATATAGGAACTTTCCAAAAGGAACAGTTGAAGTGGATTAATAATTTGATCTTTATTATTTTCAAAAGGCAATGATAGCTATATAGAAAATATTGTGTGAAAGGAAAAAGCTCAAGCATAACGTCACTTTCACTCGTCTAAGAAGCACCATTTCTTTGCTTTACATACTTTTCATGAACCAATTAAATTAAATTAAACTAAATGACATGAAAAGCACATAAATGGAAGAGGAGAGGTTGACACGTATAACTTTGAATCAATTCCAAAAATTAGTGCTAAATCAAACATCCAAGGATATATTCAAGAATACTATCATGAATCCATGATTGATGACTTGTGTTTTCCTTCAAGAGTAAGAATTGGAGTAAGAAATAAAATAATAGTTGTGGGATAAAATCCCTTTTGGGTAATCCCTTTTAAGGGTATTTCGTCATGTGTATATTTATATATAAAATTCAAAGATCAAACTCTTTTTAGACCCTTTTTCCGTACCCATAATTTGAAGATTGAATTAATAACCACTCTAAAGGATTCGGTTTTTATTTTATTTGAAGCATTGATATATATGAGTTGATTTCACTAAATTATCCTAACAATCATTCATATTTAATAATTAAATCAATATTATAGGTTAAATAACTCTCGTGGTCTTTTAACTTAATTTCAGTTAACGTTTTAATTCTTTATCCATTTTCTTCTCAGTTTTCTTCTCTTTCACATTTTGAAATCCGTTGTTTGGTCTTCTCCTCTCCCATCCATGAAAAATCATATTCATGGTTCCCAAAACTCGAAATCCATGGCCGCCTCATGTTCAAATGGGTCAAATTCACAGTCCTACAACTAAGGTTCTTTCGTTTCCAATGGAACTAGTGAGCTGCCAAATTGTGCTTATGGTCTGAAACCTATGATGCGCACAGTGACAAAATGGGGTCCGAACAGAGGAAGAAAATTTTGGGGTTGTAGGAATTTTGTGGTAAGCATCAATACCTTTACGGTTTTTGATTATTTTATTTGAGGTTGTTAGATTGGATTTCGGGATTTTGGTTTTCAGATTGGTTTTCTCATATTAGGGTAATTAGATTTATGGTTTTTGGTTCAGATTAAAATAATGAATTGTTTCTTATGTATTTGAGATTAGTTCAATTAAAATAAAAATTATTTTGATGTTGTCTTTGTTCATCAATTGTAGAGTTATGACATTGAATGTAGATGCAATTACTTTGTTTGGGATTTAGACTATAGGCCTCAAGCACAATAGAGAACTCCACAACAGATACATACACAATGTTTAGAGTGCTCCCAAAAGGATTTGGAGATTATGACTCTTAGGAATGTCATTTTGAAGATGCACGGAGATCACAAGTCAACCATTATTAAGATGAAGTTGCTGCTATTTTTAAGCGTTTTGTTTGGTGTAACATGTGTTGTTTTATTGTTGATCTTAGCTCTGAAATGAGCTTACTATAGTTGATGTGATTTTCTCAAGGTTGATGTAGTAGATTTGTTGTAAGTATGTAGTAATGATTGAGTTTGTTGTATGGCATTTGGAACTATTAATGTATTTTGCTTAGCATCAATTGTGGCTCCAATGATCTTGGTTGTTCTTTCTTTAATTATTACTGTCAATTTAATGTTTGATTTATCTGCAATTGTATTATTCAACATTAAATTTAAATTGATGGAAAAAAAAAATAAGGATCAATTTGTATAGTAAAAAAGGAATCATGCTGTTATGAATCTCAGAAAATCAGAAAGATATAGTATCGTTCAGCTGCTTTTTCTCAGAAAATGAAACTGATATAGTATTGGAGTATTAGACAATGAATAAAGCCACCACAAAATGCAGAATTCTAGAGAAATTGAGATGCATAATTGATTCATTCATAAAGAATGCATAATTCAGAGGACACCCAACACATTATGTCCTTAAAGAATGCAGAATGTCCTTATAGATGTTTATGCAGAATTCATTCATAATTCATTTCTTAATCATATTCCTGCTTCATTCATAATTCATTCAAAAATTGAGGCAATGAACAAACTTATCATTCTTGCTTAATCATGTTCCTGCTTCATTCATAATTCATTCATGCACATAATTCATTTCACAAACGTACTCCATTTCATTCAAAACAAAGTAAACATATTTCAAGTGGTACAAAAGACACAAAATGGCATAAAGTGATCATAAACTGACAGAAAGTAAACATGTTTCAGGTGGTACAAAGACATAAACAAAATGACATATCTAAAAGTGACAAATCCTAATATTATATCCTCCATGTTTTGAAATTTGGCCTAAAAGTGCTTGATTGAGCTTGAACATGTTGTGTTGCAGCAAAAACATGCTGGAACTAAGCTTGTCCATGTTGGGACTGAGCTTGTGCATCCTTGGGTCTTCCTCTGGGTTTGACAGGTTGTGTTTTGGCCTGGTCAGGTTGAGATTGGGCTTGTGTGGGTTGGTTTTTCTTGGGTCTTCCTCTGGGTTTGATAGGTTGAGTTTGGGCTTGGGCAACTTAAGTTTGGGCCTGGTCAGGTTGAGTTTGGGCTTAGGCAGCTTGAGTTTGGGTCTGGTCAGGTTGAGTTTGGGCTTGGGCAGGTTGAGTTTGGGCTTCGGAAGCTTGAGTTTGGGTCTGGTCAGGTTGACTTTGGGTTGGCCAGCTTCAGTTTGAGTCTGGCTTTCTTGGGTTTGGCTTGGACACGATGCCATGTTATGACGAGGTTGTTTACACTTGGTGCACTTACTTGGCATCCGTTTCCTACTAATCATTGTTGAGTCCTTATTTTTTTCATCGCCATCTTTGTTCCTTGACCTTTTGGGACTTTCTGGAAGCCTTCTTGATGGTGGTGGTAAGACATCAGGATTGAGGCCATATATTATGTCCATTTGTTTGGTAAATAACAGGTCGGTAACAAGCCGCATATATCTCTCGCCTATAAATATGCTGGAATCAAGTCTTCTAGATCTTGTTTGAGGAAGTTGCAGCAACAAACTGCATGGCAGCAGGGAATTCCAGTAAGCATCCACTTCCTACATGAACATTCTCTATTTTCCAGTGATACCACAAAGTTGTCTCCTGTGTGGTTGATGTTACTAACTCTAAATATGTTTTCACCAGCATACCTTGTTCAATAAGAATAAACATATAACCAAAATTAACACATGACATAATTAACAAGAATTAAAAAACAATCATAGCATAACAATAATTAAAATACAGAACCACAATATTACCTACACATCCACATTCTTGATAATTCTTGTTCCTTTTCTAACTTTTTCTTCATTTGAGGCAGAACAAAACAAGTGTACCTTTCTAATCTAGTTCTATTTGTTGCCCACCTTTCCATTAAGTACAATTTGATGTCTTCAAGCATTGTCACTATGGGTTTCCCTCTAGGTCCAATTATGACACTATTGTATGTCTCTGACATATTGTTGACAATTTAGAACTGAAACTGAATCTTGACTTTGATCAAAACCTTGGTGGAATCTTCACCAAATATTTGTAGGCCTCTTCGTTAACCTTCCTCAACTCTTTCACTTCTCTTTCCCATGTTCGATGATATGTTGACTTGGCTGCCTTCCACATCAATTCCTTAAGCTTCTTCCCTAGGTGCATTTTTCTGAAGTAGTTATAGAGGTGTGTTACACAAAACCTTTGTTCAACCCCAGGAAGCAACTCATCCATTGCAGGCAACAGTCCCTAACATACACAAGAAAAATTTACATAAATAAATTAACATTAATGAATAATGAATAATTGAACTTAAATGAATACCTTTTGCTGATCAGATATAAAAGTGTAGAATTTGCATGCTTGTTGTCCACCCAAGTCATCAATTAATAATTTAAGGAAGCAAGTCCATGAATCTCTTGTCTCACCTTCAACTACAACCACAACAATTGGAAGCATTTGGTCATTTGGGTCTCTACCCACAACAGCAAGAATCATACCCCCATAATACCCATTAAGGAAACAACCATCAAGACCAATTATTGGTTTACAAATCAGGAAATTCTCTTTACATCCATTTAAGACACATATATAGGCGTTGAAAACTTGGTAAAAATGGTATGTCCACAAAATCATTATCAGTTACCTCCGAATTTGTAGCCTGGACTTGTAACTTAACAATACTATATGGATCTGATCATAATAATTCATGACAGTAATCATACAATCTTAGATATTTCTCTCTAAATAATCCATCAACCATATCAATTGCAACCCTACGTGCCCTGTATGCCTTCATCTTACTCACTTCAGCATTCCACTTTTGATGAACCTTGTTAGAAATATCTATACTTTTTATGTTCGGGTTCTCCTTCACTGTTGAGTACAATCTTTTCCCGAGCCAACTTGATCTCATAAGTTTGACCTTATACTTTCTAAGTTGCCATGTATCTTCATCAGGTAACTTTGCACAATAGGCAAACCACTCACAACCTTGTGACACCCTAAATCCCAAATTAATATTATTATTTGTTTTCTTCTCATTTCTAAAACAATGAATTTTTTTTTCATTCAATAAGTATGTAAACTTTCAAACCTTTTCTTTAAGACAAAGGCTATCACGTAATCATGAACATGTCTCATTAATCCAAAATTTCCATCAAACTCAACAACTTGAAATCATAGCAGTAATCAACAAAATCCTTTGGGAAACACACGTACACAAGTTTAATGATAATTGTAAATGTAGCCAACCCGATGTCACTATCAGAGCGGGAATTCCCAAAAATAAAATACGTTCAAGATGACGTTAACGAAAAGGTAGATAATAAAGGTCTTAAAGATAAGACGGCTTCCTACACTTCAAGAGTATTAGTCTTCACCTGCGGCTTGCAGCTCGTCTGCGTCCATCGTAAACGCCAAACACAAACAACGAGGAGTGAGTTTTGAAATTATGCAACAATATAAAATACACAAGGAGAACACGCAATCAGTCAAAACAGCACAAATAAAGAGAACATTCAAGAACATAATATCAAATTGAATCTAATTCAATCACAATAAACAGTTACAAGGATGAAATGCTATCCATGCCCTATACTCTATACTTCATCATTTGGTACCATTCTACTCTGAAGTACTTGGTTAGGAGGCATGATACTATGCAACTACAAGAGTGGACGGACAATTCATGAATGGCCAAGTCCTCATAGATCCCCTCAACTCAACCCGAGACACATATACGCGACGGTCGGGGTACTCTTGTGTTGCACGGTAGCTTTCGGCCTTAGGGAATAACCCACTAATCCACTTAGGAATTCCCTACTAGATGTACCCCCAAGGTCTACCAGTCTTACCTTACAGTTTGACTGTAGCCCTCCACGATCAGGCTCATTCAGTTGTACTTCCCCGAATCACTAGGTTTGTCAGACCCTCCCTATATGATGACAAAATAATTCTAACTCCGAATCTGCAACACATATCTCAGACTTACTCGATCATCACAACCCAATAAGATTCAGTTTGACTTCACAATATTCATCATTATATATGTATATCAGTCAATCACAATGCAATCCCAATATCTGATTTACACTACTCACAATGCACAATCCAACCTTATCAATCGCAATAAAAAAATCAAGCAGGTGGCACATTCAAATAATATCACAATTTCAATCAAGTAGCAAAAACACTCCAGTACATATCATTCATACAGTAACAATCAACATAACATTTCATAAAATCAAACAGCATGCAATCTTGATATAAATTGATCCACGACAATTCTATAGGTTGCTAAATTATATTTTAGTCCTCACTATTACCTTTCATATTTTATTAATTAATTATTATTACTCAATAGGGCTCAACCGTACGTAGTAAGCCCCTGATGAATATCTGAGAATTACGGTATTCCCGTTCATCCCACGTTATTTTACACTCTTAAAGTCGAACCTCCTCTCACCCCTTACCTTAGCTGAAGATTTTTCCCAAGAACGCTGATCTGCTTATTTACTGTGTCGCGTCTGTGCCAGCCACCGTCTCTAATACCCCGCGAAAGAAAATAAATAAACGCAACAACCAAATACACGTTAATTACTTGCTCCAAGAGATACATATATATTTTATTAAAAATAAATAAATAAATAATCTTCTATTTGTAATATAATCCAAAAATATATTTAATATCGTTAAAACATACGTATTACTATAATTGAATTTTGTTCAAAGCTAAACAGGGTAGAAAAGAATTAAGTATAACGTATGTGTATATATATATATAGCTAAACAAGATCAAATGAATTAAGTATAACGTGTATATATATAGCTAAACAGGAAAAAAATTAATAGACAGAATAATATCAGAATAAGTAGACTCAGTCAATAACAATCATGCTGCTACGGTGGTCCAGTTAATATTTACACAATTTTATAACAATTTATATAGAGCCAAGTCAATAGAAATTTTTTGTAACCTTGAGCACCAATTTAATTGACACGATAAGAATCAAATTCAGTTGAAGGTTATTCTCCTCCACAAACAGTAGAGGTAAAGATAATTTTCTCAGGACAAATTCAAAATATAGCATAATGTTGGCATATAGATTAAGTTATCCAAAGTTCTACTGAATGTCAACTGGAAAAATAACGAGCAGCAAACTGTCAAGATAATGCAACATCTATAGCATGTCATATATCGTCTCAGAACTCAACTACAGTACAAAATGAAGCAAATGGCTATACATAAAATGTTTGATATCATCACCTCAGAAAAAAAAATACCTCACCACAGTAAGTAACGGAAAATGAAAGAAGCCTGACAATGCAAAAGCACAACTAAAAATGCACTATAAACAAAGTTTTAATCAATCAATTCAGCAATAGCTAGACAAAGATGGTGAATCTTACAAGAAGTAACACATTGATATAATACTTCTGTTGTTTTCAACGTACCAACATGCTCTGATCGTGGTTTGGAATTGGAATTTGGAATTGCGGCTCTGAACAGCTATATGCGCTAATCTCTGTTTTTCGTAGCAAATATGCTTTCCTCTGTCGATGTATACTTAGTATACTTATTATTATTATTATTATTATTATTATTATTATTAACTATTTCTACTAGTGTTAAAGGTAACAATTAGTGTAGCAACACAAATTCACTCCTTGTATTAATTTATTTAAATATATATATATACATATTTTATTTTATTTTAATTTTTGTAAGTTAATTATAGTTAATATTAATGATTTAAATCAATTACTAAGGCAAACATACAAGACACACATAAAGAAATTAGAACACATAATAACACTCATATAATAATAGTAGTGTATGATCATACTATTAAAATAAGATAATGAGAAATCGGGGTGTTACATTTCTCTCCTTGTTGAAGAAATTTCGTCCCCGAAATTTACCTGACGGAAACAGCTCTGGATAAGAATCACGCATTTGACTTTCGACTTCCCACATAGCACTTTCACCAGTAGCACCTCCCCAGACAACCTTAACCAATGAAATAGTCTTACCCCTTAATTCTTTGATCTTTTGGTTCTCAATCAGTAGGGGTAAGGTCTCAAAAGTTAGATTCTCTTTTATTTGGACCTTGTCTGACTCAATCACATGTGAAGGATCGAAAATGTACTTGTGAAGTTGAGACACGTGAAAGACACTATGAAGATTAGAAAGGGATGGGGGTAACGCGATCTGATATGCTACGTTACAGACACGTTTAATGATTTGGTAAGGTCCTATAAACCGAGGAGTAAGCTTTCTCATTTTTAATGTCCGACCAACCCCAGTTGTTGGAGTAACTCTCAAAAATACTTGATCCCCTTCTTGAAATTCGAGATTTTTCCTTCTTTTATCATGGTAACTCATTTGCCTACTCTGAGACGCTCTCATCTTTTCCTGAATCATTTTTACTTTATCAATAGTCTATTGAACAATCTCAGGTCCTAACACAAGGTTATCGCTTGTCTCAAACCAACATAGAGGGGTCCTACACCTCCTTCCATACAACGCCTCAAAAGGGGCCATTCCAATACTGGAGTGGAAACTATTGTTGTAGGTAAACTCTATAAGTGGCAAAAAGCTATCCCAACTTCCATTTTGTTCCAACACACAAGCTCTCAACAACTCTTCTAGGGATTGATTGGTTCGTTCAGTCTGACCGTCTGTTTGTGGGTGGTAGGCTGAACTCATCCTAAGGTTTGTACCTAAAGCGCTCTGTAAACCTTGACAAAACTTAGAGGTAAATCTAGGGTCTCTATCTGACACTATACTTGATGGGATTCCATGCAACTTCACAATTTCCTTTATGTATATTTCAGCTAACCTTTCCTTAGAATAAGTTATGTTTATCGGGATAAAGTGAGCAGATTTAGTCCATAGAGATGCTATCCCACTTCCATTCGGGAATACTCAAAGGTTGCATCAAGCCTGAAGGTTTCTGGTGTTCTACCTTAGACTTTTGACATGTCAAACAAGCATACACAAACTCTGCAACATCCTTTTTCATTCTAGGCCACCAAAATATCTTCTTGAGGTCCTTATACATCTTTGTGGCTCCAAGGTGAATACTTAGACAACTTCTATGTCCTTCCTCTAAGATCATCTTTCTCAACTCATCTACATCAGGTACGCAAATTATATCCTTAAATCTCAAAATTTCATCCACACCAATTTTAAAATCACGTTCTCTCCATTGGTCAATCAACTCTAACTTATCTAAAAGGTGTAAATCCAACTTCTGACTCTTTTTGATCTCTTCTAAAAGTCCACCAGTTACCTTTAACATTCCCAATTTAATACCTTCTGGGGTCACTTCACAAACTAAACTAAGGTCTTTAAACTGTTCCAACAACTCACTATGCTTAACCATTAAAGCGGACACACTCAAAGTCTTCCTACTCAAGGCATCGACCACTACATTGGCCTTTCTAGGGTGATAGTTAAGCTCAAAATCAAAATCCTTAAGAAATTCCATCCACCTACGTTGTCTCATATTCAACTCCTTCTGGTCAAAAAGGTTCTTAAGGCTCTTATGGTCACTGAAAACCTCAAATTTAGATCCATATAAATAATGTCTCCACATCTTAAGTACAAAAACAACTGCTGCTAGTTCTAAGTCGTGGGTAGGATAGTTCCTCTCATGAATCTTCAGTTGCCTAAAAGCATACGCTACAACCTTCCCATCCTACATAAGTACTCCACCTAATCTTGAACCACACACATCACAATACACTACCAAAGGTTCACTCTGGTTAGGTAACACTAAGATCGGTGTAGAGGTCAATCGTTTCTTAAGCTCTTGGAAACTATTCTCACAATGGGTGTCACACACGAACAATTCCCCCTTTTCGGGTCAACTTAGTTAAAGGTAAGGCCAACTTGCAGAATCCTTCTATGAATCTACGATAATAACCTGCCAATCCTAGGAAACTCCTAATCTCAGTCACTGACTTAGGTGTTTTCCATTCTAAGACACTTTCTGCCTTATCAGGATCAACAGCTATTCCACCTTTTGAAATTACATGTCCTAGGAAACTTACTTCCTCTAACCAAAATTCACACTTAGACAACTTAGCAAATAATTGTTTCTCCTTAAGGGTTTGCAAGACTATCCTTAAATGTTCACCATGCTCCTCCTTAGTCTTAGAGTACACTAAGATATCATCTATAAATACAACCACAAATGAGTCTAGGTAAGGATGAAAGATCCGATTCATGTAATCCATAAACATTGCTGGAGCATTAGTCACACCAAAAGGCATAACCAAATACTCATAATGGCCATAACGGGTCCTAAAGGCGGTTTTAGGGATATCAGAAGACTTCACTCGGATCTGATGGTATCCTGATCTCAAGTCGATCTTACTAAACACACAGGATCCTCTCAATTGGCCCATAAGGTCATCTATCCTAGGTAGCGAATACTTATTCTTGATTGTCACTTTATTAAGCTGGCGGTAATCCACACACAACCTCATAGAGCCATCCCTCTTCTTAACCAACAACACAGGTGCACCCCATGGTGACACACTAGGCCTTATAAATTGTTTATCTAAAAGCTCTTCCAATTGCTTCTTAAGCTCAGACAATTCTAAAGGTGACATTCTATACGGTGCCATGGATATTGGTCCAGTACCTGGTACAAGGTCAATGCTAAACTCAATCTCACGTTTTGTTGGTAAACTATTGACATCTTCAGGGAATACTTCAGGGAATTCACACACAATAGGAACATCTCGTATTACCACTTTTTCTTCAAATTCCAATGAGGCTATGATCATGTATAACTCTGGGCATCTTCTTTCAAGAGTGCCTTCACTTGGTTGGCGGATATATTGCTAGGCTTCTCCCCTTCTTCTGGCTCCATGAATTCAATGGTTTTACTAAAAAAATCTACGCGGACACGGTTGGCAGATAGCCAATCCATACCAAGAATCACTTCGATCAGACGCAACGGTAAACACACTAAGTCAACTCGGAAGTCCCTTCCATACACACGGATAGAAATGTCAAGACAAACACTAGAGGTATCAACAGAATTACTCGTTGGGGTATTCACAATCAAATCATACTGCAAACGAGACACAGGTAGTCCTAAACGTCTAACGCAATCAAGAGACACAAAGGAATGAGTGGCACCACAATCAAATAGCACAAATAAAGGAGTATCACTTATGAGACACGTATCTTGGATCAAGTTGTCTTTCTCATACGCTCCTGCACCACTAAGGGCAAAAATTCTTCCATTGGATTTAGGTCGGCTGGCTTGGGAACTCTGGTTTCCAGGTTGTGGAGTCTTCCTTGGATAGGGGCATGCGGGGCAGATGTGGCCCTGTTGTTGGCAATTAAAACAAGTAACTGTAGCATCCCTGCACTCAAATGTCATATGACCTGCTTACCACACTTGTGACATCGGATAGGAGTAGCCGAATCGCCATTATTACCACTGTTGTTGCTCGAGACTTGACTCCTGTTGTTGCTATTCCCGTTACTAACTCCTCATCCATTGGGGTTTCCTCTACCACCCCCATAACTATAACTGTTTCCATTTCCTTTCCCGTTACCACTACTATTTCCTTTCCCAGCTGAAAAACTATATTGTTGATAATTTAGATGACTTCCAGATTTACTAGGAGGAAAAGAGTAAGGTTTTCCTCTATTATGATGCATAGGCCTCTTGTCCTTCATGGTTCCAGTGTTTCGGTAATGTGCCTTTTCATCCCGACTATCCTCATCATAAATCCTACTCTTATTCACTAGGGTAGGAAAGTCACGGATCTCTTGCATTCCAACCTGTTTCTTGATCTCTGGCCTAAGTCCCATTTCAAACTTGATGCACTTAGACTTTTCTTTTGCCTCTCCAACATAGAGTGGATAGCACCTGGATTACTCCTTAAACTTAGCGGCATACTCCGCTACTGACATATTCCCTTGTTCCAATTTGACAAATTCCATTTCCTTCCTATTGCGAATGTCTTCAAGGAAATACTTGACTAAGAACATGTTTCTAAATACAGCCCAAGTTATTGTAGTCCCTGCATTATCTAAGCGTTGACGTGCATTATCCCACCAATGTTCAGCTTCTTCTGTCAACATAAAGGTTCCCAAATGCACCTTCTGACCTTCGGGACATGCCACTCCTCTGAAAATTTTCTCAACCTCTTGCAACCACTTCTGAGCTCCATCAGGATTATAATGACCTTCAAACGATGGAGGGTTAGCCTTGTGGAATCGATCCATCACCATGAACTCATTTATTTGCACATTTCCTTGACCACCAGTGTAGGTAGTAGCTTGAGCAACAGTTTGAGTAGCAACCTGTGCGGCTTGAGTGGCAGCTTGCGAAAAGGCTTATGCAGTAGCTTGAGATTCAGCCAAAGCTTTGGAGAACCTGCACTGTAACTCCAGCCATGGACTCTAGAGCCTCAGCAATCGCAACGTCATTCCTTCCACAAGCCATCACTACCTACATCAATCAAATAAGCCAATCGAATATGGTGAGACACTTAGGGAAGTGAGAAACTAACTTAGTTCAAAACCACTAACACAATAATGACCATAACAGCAACACACATAACATAGCGCACAAGGAATCATAGTAAACACATAACACATTTACAATCTGATTGGACAGACCAGCTCTGATACCACTAACGTGACACCCTAAACCCCAAATTAATATTATTATTTGTTTTATTCTCATTTCTAAAACAATGAATTTTTTTTTCAATAAGTATGTAAACTTTCAAACCTTTTCTTTAAGGCAAAGGCTATCATGTAATCATGAACATGTCTCATTAATTCAAAATTTCCATCAAACACAACAACTTGAAATCATAGCAGTAATCAACAAAATCCTTTTGGAAACACACGTACACAAGTTTAATGATAATTGTAAATGTAGTCCCAACCCGATGTCACTATCAGAGCAGGAATTCCCAAAAATAAAATACGTTCAAGATGACGTTAACGAAAAGGTAGATAATAAAGGTCTTCAAGATAAGACGGCTTCCTACACTTCGAGAGTATTAGTCTTCACCTGCAGCTTGCAGCTCGTCTGCCTCCATCGCAAACGCCAAACACAAACAACGAGGAGTGAGTTTTGAAATTATGCAACAATATAAAATACACAAGGAGAACACGCAATCAGTCAAAACAACACAAATGAAGAGAGCATTCAAGAACATAATATCAAATTGAATCTAATTCAATCACAATAAAACAGTTACAAGGATGAAATGCTATGCATGCCCTATACTCTTACTTCATCTTTTGGTACCATTCTACTCTGAAGTACTTGGTTAGGAGACCTGATACTATGCAACTACAAGAGTGGACGGACAATTCATGAATGGCCAAGTCCTCATAGATCCCCTCAACTCAACCCGAGACACATATACGCGACGGTTGGGGTACTCTTGTGTTGCACGGTAGCTCCCGACCTTAGGGAATAACCCACTAATCCACTTAAGAATTCCACAGTAGATGTTCCCCCAAGGTCTATCAGTCTTACCGTACAGTTCGACTATAGCCCTCCACGATCAGACTCATTCAGTTGTACTTCCCTGAATCACTAGGTTTGTCAGACCCTCCCTATATGATGAAAAAATAATCCTAACTCTGAATCTACAACACATATCTCAGACTTACTCGATCATCACAACTCAATAAGATTCAGTTTGACTTCACAATATTCATCATTATATATGTATATCAGTCAATCACAATGCAATCACAATATCTGGTTTACACTACTCACAGTGCACAATCCAACCTTATCAATCGCAATAAAAAAATCAAGCAGGTGGCACATTCAAATAATATCACAATTTCAATCAAGTAGCAAAAACACTCCAGTACATATCATTTATATAGTAACAATCAACATAACATTTCATAAAATCAGACAGCATGCAATCTTGATATAAATAGATCCACGACAATTTTATAGGTTGCTAAATTATATTTTAGTCCTCACTATTACCGTTCATATGTTATTAATTAATTATTATTACTCAATAGGGTTCAACCGTACGTAGTAAGCCCCTGATGAATATCTGGGAATTACGGTATTCCCGTTCATCCCACGTTATTTTACACTCATAAAGTCGAACCTCCTCTCACCCCTTACCTTAGCTGAAGATTTTTCCCAACAACGCTGATCTGCTTATTTACTGTGTCGCGTCTTCGCCAACCACCGTCTCTAATAGCCCGCGAAAGAAAATAAATCAACGCAACAACCAAATACACGTTAATTACTTGCTCCAATAGATACATAATTTTTTTATTAAAAATAAATAAATAAATAAATTATCTGCTATTTGTAATATAACCCAAAAATATATTTATTATTGTTAAAACATATGTATTACTATAATTGGATTTTGTTCAAAGCTAAACAGGGTAGAAAGGAATTAAGTATAACATATGTATATATATATAGCTAAACAGGATCAAAGGAATTAAGTATAACATGTATATATATAGCTAAACAGGAAATAAATTAATAGACAGAATAATATCAGAATAAGTAGACTCAGTCAATAGCAATCATGCTACTACGGTGGTCCAGTTAATAACATAATGTTGGCATATAGATTAAGTTATCAAAAGTTATACTGAATGTCAACTGGAAAAATAACGAGCAGCAAACTGTCAAGATAATGCAACATCTATAGCATGTCATATATCGTCTCAAAACTCAACTGCAGTACAAAATGAAGCAAATGGCTATACAAAAATGTTTGATATCATCACCTTAGAAAAAAAAATACTTCACCATAGTAAATAACGGAAAATGAAAGAAGCCTGACAATGCAAAAGCACAACTAAAAATGCACTATAAACAAAGTTTTAATCAATCAATTCAGCAATAGCTAGACAAAGATGGTGAATCTTACAAGAAGTAACAGATTGATATAATACTTTTGCTGTTTTCAACGTACCAACATGCTTTGATCGTGGTTTGGAATTGGAACTGGAATTTGGAATTGGAATTGAAATTTGGAATTGCGGCTCCAAACAGCTATATGCGCTAATCTTTGTTTTTCATAGCAAATATGCTTTCCTCTATCTATGTATACTTAGTATACTAGCCTAGGTTATTATCATTATCATTATTATTATTATTATTATTATTATTATTATTATTATTATTATTATTATTATTATTATTATTATTATTATTATTATTATTAACTCATTCTACTAGTGCTAAAGGTAACAATTATTGTAGCAACACAAATTCGCTCCTTTTATTAATTTATATATATATATGTTTTATTTTAATTTAATTTTTGTAAGTTAATTATAGTTAATATTAATGATTTAAATCAATTACTATGGCAAACATACAAGACACACACAACGAAATTAGAACACATAATAACACTCATATAATAATAGTAGTGTATCATCATACTATTAAAATAAGATAATGAGAAATTGGGGTGTTACAAACCTTCCTTGCATTTAACTCTCACTCTTAGATTGTCATTTTTTATAAACTTCAAATCCCTCCCATTATGAATGGCATATGTTGTCATAGCCTCCTTAAATTCTTCTTTACCGATGAAAAGGCTTCCTAAAACCCACTTATAATCTTCCATATTTTTTGGCATGACAAATAAAGTATACTTCTCTTTAGTACCCTCTTCATCACCATTTTCTTGTGATTCATCACTCTCCAATTCCTCTGTAAAATACTCTTCATCACATAATTCCTTCTCAGCTTGCATTACATGCTCCTTTATATTTGAAGCCAAATTAAAAGAGTCATCACTTGACACATTAACCTCCGCATCTTCATCCACACTATGTTCTTTCTCAACACATATCTTCTTAGGTCTCCCTCTTTTCTTACCATTACTTTGTTTCTTCTTTTTACTAGTATTAGACCCTTTCTAACTTGCACCATTCCTCTTCTCAATTTCACCTTGACACTCGGTTTCCTTACCACCTATCCCTCCTTGTCCTTCAAGGCCATCGTCGCCTATTTGGACCTCATCAAACCCATCATTCATGGGCAATTCATCATCTGAGTCTCCAAAAATTACTTTAACGGCACTATCATCACTATTAGACCTAATATTGTCTTATGTTTTGGTTGCATATTGGGTTGGTTCATGTGTATCATTTCCTACTTGGGCAGCTTCTTGATGGGCATGTTTAGCTTCATCTATTTGAGCCTTAATTTGCACATTATCCACAAATATGGGCTGAGATACTGGATGAATAAGATACAATTTCACTTTCCCATTAGCCTTGACAAAATTTACCATTTCCAAAGCCCCAATGTCATTTTCCAGAAACTTTTTCTCACCATACACCTCATACCACATACTAATAACTTCAGGATACCCCAGTTGTTTAACAATATCAAAAATCTCAAAGTAACTCCACCTGTCAGCATCACATTTCCAATTTGACACTTCACCTTCGTACACTTTCATTGTGTCATCCAAAAAATACCCTCCATGGTGGACATCCATAAAAAAAAATCAATTCTGCTTTTTATACATTGAAAAGACAAGAAAAAACTCATTAATAGAAAACACTCATTACGATTTCTTGAAGCTTGATTCCGATAATGTGTTCTTCGATTTCGTTCTTATTATCGTTCAAATGAGTGGGAGAAGAAAACGAGAAGACCAAACAGTGGATTTCGAAATGTGAAAGAGAATAAAACTGAGAAGAAAACGGAAGAGAGAATTTTTTAACGTTGCCTTAACGGAAATCCACTTAAAGGGTAATATTGAAATTATTTAAAAACATACAATACTGAAATCGGAACCAAAAAAAAACATAAAGGACTAAAACATTACCTGAAATTAAGTTAAGGGACCACATGAGCTATTTAGACTATATTATAATAAGAATAATAGTATTTAGTTCATAAATACTTATATAAAAGTTTAATTGTCTTTTGGATTTATTTATTTTGGTTAAATTTAATTTTTAGTCTTTTTTTAAAATTTAAATTTTTTATCCCTAAATTTCACATTTTATTGAATTTTTTTGGTCTTATTTATATTTTTGATAATAAGTGTGACATTTATGACGTGATGGTAATATATCGTTATAAGTTAAAAAAATATATCAAATCATCATTTTAATTAAATATACAAACAATTTATTTTTTATAAATTAAAATTACATTAATTCATAATTGAATCAACAAATCAACCCCTTGAATAAAAAAAAAAATTAATAACCACACATTTCATTCATTCGGATCAATTATGAATTACCAAGGGTTATAAACTTTTTTAAGAGTTTTTTTCATTCACCAATTGGTATGAGTTTCTCTATAAATACACTTTAGAGGCAGAAAGTAGAAGACAAATTTCATGTTACATGAGTCAAAATTCTGTCAAAAACATTTCTGAGTCATTTCTTCTTTTCTCAAGTGTACGAGAGTAAATGAATGAACTTTATTCTGTAAACTATCATTGATCGATAAGTTTGATGTGAATGTACAATTCACTTCAAGGATTCCAAAGTATCATGAAGGGGATTCGCCGGTTAACCTGTTTGCATCATGTAACATCCTCTAAAATTATTAATTAAAATAATTTGGATCTATAAATATATTTTCCAATATTAAATTAGGTGTGGTAATTATTCGCCTTGTTTGCCTTATTGTAGTAAAGTTTTTAGTAAGAATTATTTAGTAGATGTATTTTTATTTCTAAGGCAAGAAGAATTTGGGCTAAGGGTTGTGGCTTGGTATCACACGGCCCATTTGAATGAGTAGGAAGTTGGGCTGGGAGTTTATGCCTTGTTTTGATGAAGGTTAACTAATAATTGATGAAGGTTAACTAATAATAATAATAATAAGAATTATAATAATATTTTCTCCCTTCTATTCCTTATTTAGGCCCAACACTATCTACCCAATAATATTCACTTTAAATAGAAAAGAATACTGAAACCCTAGCCACAATCACAAACCCTATTTCACAAACAAGATTCTGTAAAGAATACCAAAATTCTAGCCACCGTCACCATCACCTCTTTTTCTTCGTGCATCAAAAGCTTGGAATTTCTTTTCCTTGTGAACAACTTCGTGGGGCTTAGAGAATTGTACTAGGAAGAAAAGCGGCCAAGGTAAGGGCTTTTCCCCACACAAATTATAGTTAGACCGTTGGTTGGATGACATGAAATTAATAATTGTGATTGCTTGCTTTTTGAAAGGAATAATATGTAGACTAATGAATTAAAATAATGAAACCCTCAATCCTTTGTGTTAAGTTTATTATATAATATATGATTTTTGGAAGTAAAGTATGAATTTTGATGTTATATGTGATGAAGTTTTGATTTTTATGGCGAATGTGAAGTAAAGTATGAATTTTATGTTATATATAATAAAGTTTTAATTTTTAAAATGAATATGAAGGAAGAGTTGAATTTGTATGTTATATGTGACAAAGTTTTATGATGATGTATGAGTTGGAGTTGAATCTTGTTGTTATATATGTTAACGTGTTAATTTTATGGTGTGTATGATACCAAGTCTTGATTTTTGTGTGTATGTGGTGGAAGTTATGATTTTCATGATTATTTGTTCATGGATATGTGATCTTAGTGATATGTGAATAAGATGATGATTTTGAAAAGTGATTTGAATGCTTATGACATGATTCTTAGTGGGCTGTGTGGAAATATATCTCTTTGATAATATATCATCATATCATGTCATGGCATATGCATCTTCGTGGAAGTTGCCTTAGTGGCAGGTTTTTCCCCATTGGTATGGGTGATCTGTGTGGAAGTTGCCTTAGTGGCAGGTTTTCCCCATTGGTATGGGTGAATTTTCTGTGTGGAAGTTGCCTTAGTGGCAGGTATATCCGAATCATATAGTTTTAAGAGCATGCATCATGTATATATTTTTGTTATGCAATTTATTGGTCTGTGTATTTTTCTTTTATATAATTTGTGTTATTCTTCTATATGTTTAACTTTGGTTTGATGTGGATGATGGATAAAACTGACCCTTACGACAACATTTTAGGTACTAATGAGTTCGAGGAGATTCAAGAGTAGTTGATGAGTATTACCGTGCGACAAACGGAGGATAAAAATGGGTTTTCAATATAATTTTGTAATGATAGGATTGTCGCGATACTTCTAAGTTTGTTTTTAATCAACTTTTAAAATGCACTAGGATTCTAGAAATGCGGAAGCGGGTTCCCTTCCGTTAGGAATTATTGTTTTTCTTGTTATAGCCTTGAATAAACATTTTCTTAATAAAATTAAATAAACGTGGTTGTTACTAATTCTTTGCATGAGTAAATGTTAGGTAGTTAGATAAAAAAAAAAATTTGTCGTAAATCTTTAAATCAATATATTTTTAAGTAACGCTTTGGATTAAAAATCCGGGGTGTTACACATCAAATATACATAAATTGGTGGACGAATCGAACCTAAAGCTTAGTGTGATACACATGCGCTGGAATTTATTTGTGCAACCTTCATCATCATCAATTTAATCTTCTTCTTGTTCAAGATTTGTAGAATACCCCCAACAACAGAGCCAAAAATATTTAGGTTCGATTTTTTATTTTAATTTATTTTGGAATAATGGTTGTTTCCTTAAAGAAGATGAACAATCACATATTTATGACTAAGGTGAAAGGTACATAATAAATTTATGTTAATATATGTTGTGTTTGATATTCATGTAATTTTAATATTATTTAAAGACTGTATATTCGTCTAAATTGCATGCCCTGTTGCCGACTTGCTAGCATATATAATTGACAACAATTTTATTCTGGCTTATATATGCATGAATTTTGTTTGTTTGGATTTTGAAAATCAGTTTATGTCTTGATTTTTATTAGTGACATTTTATGAGTTTGACTCTTGGCTGATATTTTGGTTTCAAATCTTATATTTTGAAATTGTTGACAAAAAGAAATGCAAAAATTAGGATGAAAATATGCTTTAAAAATTATATTGAACCTTTTAATTTTAGAAACAAAATTGGCGTAGATGTTAGTTACCATGGACGTAGATCATAAAGTTTATATGGTTATAAATTTCTATAATTTTATGAAATACTCATAATTGTAATGCTACAACAAGTTTATGTTTTGATACTAACAAATATGTGATTTTATTAGCATTCATATGTTTGACTTATGATGCATGTTCGTGTACTAGTGTATTATAAAAGTAGTGTAAGTAACTTTCATATATATCAAATGGGATTTTAATAGGTTCATGTAAGAAGTTTTATTTTTATTTAGAATGGATGATCTAATTAATAGTATATGTGCATGATAGTATGAAAGTAATTATTTTTTGCTTGCCTTGATATTGAAAATGATTTGGATTTATTTTGAATTATTGTAAGTTGACAAATGTTCATGGAAGAAACTAATAGAAAATATTAATAATTTTATTCATTGTTTATTTTCTATAGTGATACTTATTTGGATTTACCATACAACATATTTAAATATGAAGCTTGAATTAACAAATAGAATTTATGATGCATGTACTAGTTATAATATAACTATGAAGAAATGATTTCTTTAATAGAAATGAAATGAAATGAATTCTTATTTGTTAAGGAGTAGATGACTTATATGTTTGGACCCACCTTATGATATTTGATTATGAGAAATTTTTATGATCATGCTTTGTTATCTTGTGGCAATATATATTTAATGCATTCAATGGAATATATTTTGCACTTGGATATATTGAAAAGAGAATTAGAATTTTAAATTGAGATACTTATTAAATATAGTAAAAGGTAGAGTGACATAAAAGTTTGTGTATGTGATATTGATATGCTTATTAAATGTATGTGATACAATGAGAAGAGATTAAATGACAAAAGTGTCATGGTTCGGTGATAGTTGGTTAAGACTATCAAGAATACATAAAAGGAGTAGCTATGTGGATGAATGCATATTCAAAGTTTATTAAAGTTGAAAGGAACCTTGCAATTCTTTGACGATAGAGTTGACAAGGATATGATGTTGAAGTCATTGAAGACATCATCAGGGATGTGATACAAGCTCATATCTAAACAATCACCAATGATGGAAACGATCAACTCACACTTGAGTAACATCATCAAGTCTTGAGTTCAATAATGAAAGTACATTATTAGAGTGATTGAAGTACTTGACAATAAACACATCCCAAAGATAAAAGTACTTGGACCATAAAATAAAAGTGGTAGGATGAGGTCTCCTCTTAATAGACATATAACATATATTTATTGGAATGTATAGTTATTGGTGCATTTATGATATAGTCCACCTATATGAGAATGAATTGGATCACTTCATAGAGTTCAAGGGCTTGACTCTTAATTTCTCGTGAAAAGGATATCAGACACAGGGCCTTATCAAATGTGTCATCTTTATAATTCGATCAATGATACCGATATTTCATGTGTGAGTTATGCACACTTGTTCTAATGAATGGTCGGTTCAAAGCTTGTCTACCAATCTATTCGGGGATGAGTGAAAACATGATTTACTAAGTAATGGTTCAAATCGTAAGATACCTTTATATGAAGCCATGACATTTCCAAAATAACAAATTTAGATATATTTTGAAGGTGGTGGGGGATTGTGAGGGGAATTTCCAAAATATATTTGGAATTATCTATTGGCTATATTAATGTAGCAAAATTAAATAACTTAATGTATCACTTGGTCAAGTAGTTGCAATGGTTGGGTTTAATGCATCTGTTAGCCATCAAATCAATGCATTTGTTAAGTTACCAAAGGTTACAAACTTTTTCAAAAGTTGTTTTCCTTCATCAATTGGTATGAGTTTCTCTATTAATCGAGACATTTTAGAGGCAAAAAGTATAATATTACATGAGTCAAAATTATGTCAAAAATATTTCTGAGTCATTTCTTCTTTTCTCTAGTGCACGAGAGGATGAATGAACTTTATTTTGTAAACTATCATTAATCGAAAAGCTTGATGTGAATGTGCAGTTTACTTCAAGGATTCCAAGTATCCTGAAGGGGATTCGCTAGTTAACCCGTTTGCATCCAATATACATAGATTGGTAAGGGCAAATCGAACCTAAAGCTTAGTGTGATACACACGGTTTGGAATTTTATTTGTGCAACCTTCATCATCATCATCATCAATTTCATCTTCTTCTTGTTCAAGATTTGCAACATACCCCCAACAAAAGATCCAACATCTTCGTATTTTTTCTGTTTTCACTTCTCATCCTCGTCTTCTCATCTTCTTCTCAACGTTGAACTGAGATGTTGAAGGAAAATGGATAATCGTAGAAAGCAAAATCTTCAAGGATGAGATAAGATGTTGAAACAATGGGGAAAGTTGATACTAAAGTATATGGGAAAAAATTTCATCAATTTGAAAAAACGTAGAATAAGAAAAAAATGAAGAAGGGAAGGATGTATAAGAAGAAACTATGGTTGAGTTCAAACACAAGAGCAAAAAAGGAAAACGATGAAGATTTAGAAGAATAACAATGAAGGGGATGGACGAATTGTAGATCTTTGGTTTGGATTTTTATTTTGTTCTTCGTTTGGTTTTATGGGTTGAAAGTGATGAAGCATGATGGTGTTTTAACTTAGTTCATGTCTATGATTTGATTTCTGGGTTATGATTGAGAAGAAGATGAAGAAGGGATATTTGAGTTATGATAAAGATGCTTTCAAGATATTGTTACAAAGAAGATGACAAAAGAATTTTATGAGTTATCTTGAAAGAGATCAAGCACGATGATGATGTTTTATGTGTTTGAGTTTTGAAGAAGATGAGGAAAAGTTGTTTGATGTTTGTTGAAACAAATCTAGATTATGAAGAATGCGTTTGATAAATTTTAGAAAATTTTGTTTTTCCTAATATTATATAATTATTTAATTATAAAAACATATTTAAAAACTAATAATAATTAAATAAAAGTTAGATGCTGACATATCTTATTTTTCCAACTCATTAGTGACACATCACTGCCACATCATTGATGAAATAGCCATATCATAAAAAATGGAGAGGACAAAAAAAATCCCATAAAATTTAAAAGTGTATTTAAGCACAAAAAAAAAGTAGTTCAAAAGTACTAAACTTTTGCTTATAATAATGACCAAAATTTGTATAAAACAAAAATCAAAATGTGAGATTTTTTGCTTTTTTTTACGTCAATAATAATTTCATTAAAGAAAGTCTCACAACAAATCAAAAGACAATACAACAAAAATACAAGGTGGAGTATCTTCAATCCACATACAATCTGAATTATAAATATCATATTTAGTTAAATAATGGACAATTTGGTTAGTCTCCATATTTTTACTGATTCACGAAATTGGTCCCCTATTTTAAAAGTCGAAAATTTTGGTTAATCTCTCTGATTTTTTAACTAAAAAGTGAAAACATGACATGTTTTAAATAACATGTTATATGATACGATGATGTAGAATGATTAACACCCATAAAATCGAAAAAAACACCGTAAAATCTTAACTTTCAACTTCAGAAATTCTTCATATTGTAATTTAATTAATGACATATGAATAATTAATGCATCTAGATGGTTCTATATCATGGAATTATATCACATTATTTAAAATACGTCAAATCGTCATTTTTTAATTCAAAAATATGAGAAAATGATCGAAACTGTTGACTTTTAATATAAAGGGACCCATTTCGTGAATTGGTAAAAATTAGAGAACAAAAACTGCAATTAAGCCAAATTTAAACTATGAAAACAAACATTAAAATTAATACAATATCCAATAATAGATACATTTTTTGTTTATAATAATGACAAGACGAAGTATTTTCTATGTATTCTATTATACATTACTTTTGAGAATCATTAATTGAATCTTACGACTCTACTAGACTAGATAATGGTACACATACACGTAGTGTGTAAGCAGCCACAAGAGAAACAAACTAAGGTGAGTTATCATTCTCCATATGTAATCAAGCTGAGTAAGATAAATTCAATGCACATTTAATAACATAGCATATACCACATAACAGTATCAACATTACATGATAACATAATATAAATCCTAATTAACTACTTCACGCTGAATCATATCTAACTCTAGGTTGATACGAGTACACAAATGACCTACTACCCCACAAACAAAAGTGTCTAATTAGGGTTATGTAGTTCAATGAAATGCCGACGGTGCTCCACTTTTACGTAAGACATTCATATTGATAACTCCCTCAAGGTCTCCTCGACTGACGAGCTCTGATTCTATCACAACACAACTCCCAACATGTCTTACTATATGAATGCAACACATAATATATAAGACATAACCATCATTATTAATAATCATTGTCTACAATAAATTAACATCCATCATCATCATATAAACAATATCAACAACATTCACTACATATACTTTGTTAACTTAATCATGGGTTAAAAGTACAACATTAGTACCTAATTCCTCGTTACTAGTTAATAATTAACTTAATTAAGCATTCTCACTTAACCTAATTGATTAATCTTAAGATTTTAATTGATTATTATTAAATTAATCAGTTAATAACATCATCCTAATCGATTAATATATAACTTAGCCATTTTCTACTTTTGATTCTTAACCTCATCGATTATTTTGTCATTCCTAATCAGTTAATGTTTAACTTAAACGTTTTCTAGTTCTGGACATCACAAATCGATTGATATTCTCTCACTAATCAGTTATTCTCCATTTATCTTTAACGTTAATAGATGAACCCTAAACATTAATTGATTAATACTGAAGAAAACTATACATAATGTAGTTTCCTAAAAAAGAATCCTTTTTGATTCTCAATTGTGACCACTTGTCATCAACGTAACTAATAATACATAAATTCATGAATTTCATCAACATATATCATCAAGGTACACATAACATCAATTGCGGAAATCAATCATTAACACTAAACACATCATCATCAAACATCATAATTTCAATTAAAAGAGAGACATTATAAGAGATGATCTAAATATAAATCACATAGTCTATACCACTTTTCCCACGACAGTTCTAAACAAATAAGGTGGTTGGTGCAGACCTAGGGATCTAAGACATTCCAATTTAACAAACCTACTCAATCTAGCAAGATAAATTCCCTCCTGACGAAATTTGACAGAAATTAAAAATTAAAATTTAAAAATTTAAAATTAGCTTGTTTGGCGACGTTAAGACTTACCATTGCGAAATCTGGAAGAAATTATAGGAAAATAATATATTTTATTTTTGAATTAGCTTGTTTGGTGAACACAGGACTCGCCAAGAAAAATCTTTAAGAAGTTACAAGAAAAAAAAAAAGATTTTATTTTTAAATTAGCTCGCCTAGCAAAGTTCTTCCTTTGCCATGTGAAATCTCCCAGACTCTGCCCTTTCTTTCTCTCTCTTTTTTAATCAAATAAAAGAAAATAGACAAATTAAAATATTGAGTTACCTTAGATGGGTTGTCTTTTAAACAATACTTGTTTAATACCCTTAGTTTGATGGTTAAACCTTTGGATGGCAAACAGATTGATGGACTCTGTTGGAGGCTCTGACTCTCCCTCAAAGTATGGCTTAACTCTTTGTCCATTCACCTTGAAACTCTGATCCAATTTCAAATCTTTTACTTCCACTACACCATATGGAAACACCTTGACTATTCTCACAGGTCTAGCCATCTTGATTTTAGTTTTTCGAGAAACAACTTCAATGTCGAAATGTAAAGAAGAACAAGTTGTCCTTCCCACAATTCCCTTGCCAAATTTTTTTCTTTCATGCCATTTTATTGCCTTCTCTTTGTAATTCTTGGCATTCTCTAAAGAATTTTTTTTGTTCTTCCAACTCATGAAGTTGAAGGACTCTAGATTACCTTGCCTTGGCTAAACCAAAGTTCAAGTATTTAGTCGCCCACATTGCCCGACATTCCAACTCATGTGGCAAATGGCATGTCTTACTTATCATCATCAAGAAATAAGGAACACATTTATCATGAATTTCAGCAACACATATTATCATACATACACATAATAATAAAACAATAAGCAGCCAACATAACATCATCGATTTTTGTAAGTTAAAATAAAAGGTGACACATAGTAAAATATGGACTAAAATAAATAACAATTAGCCTATTTCACTATCCTCACAACGGTTCTAAACAATCCAATGGTCACTGTAGATCTAAAAATAATGAGACATTCCTATTTAATAGTCTTACTCATTCTACTCATATATCAGGAGTAAAACCCTCCTTTGAAAATGAATCAACGATTTACGGATTACTGATTCAGTTTTGTAGATGTAAATGACCCTTCATTCTTTTCATATGAACATTCGATTTGAATACAATAATTAATCAAAGATGAAGTTTATATGAAAATAAGTAGAAATAGAAAGTTTGGTATTAATTTACAAATTGAAAACAATTCCAATCCGTGAGAAAAAGTATGGTTTGAGGATCTTCGCGTTACGAGACGCACAACACCAAACAAAATCAAAATCAATTTTGAATTGACAAAGTTATGAGTGTTTATATCTTTACGTGCACATGAACATACCAATATGAAAACCTAAAGACTTCTGAAGTTAAGACTCCTTTAAATAGCTAATTTAAATGAACATATAGTAACGAGAAGATACGATGCAGATTTCACTACCCAAAACATAGAAAAAAAATTGTTATTTTTGAAATCTTGTCAATAACTAATCAATTAACCACATACAATAATCGATTGGTAGAGTAAAAACAAGATTATCTAGAATTGAACCCACATACTAATCGATTGCTTCACTTAGCCTAATCGATAAATATATTTCATAATTCATTAATACAATTTATTTATCAATTAATTGTCTTTGAAACATTTATTAACTATTACTAACAATCCTATAATGATGTTAAACCATCGAGAACTTAGCACAATTGACTCTTAGGCTTAAAGTTAATTAACAAAAACATGGGGTGTTGTACATGGTCTTTAGATTTCAAAGGAAATGCCTACATTTTTCTAGAGTGGCCGTCAATAAAAGTAACAAAATATGATGCACCACCAAGAGATTTACTATCCATCATACAAACATCAGTATGAACTAAATCAAGAATATTTTGCCTCATGTGAGGACCAGTATTATGAAAAGAAACTCTATGTTGTTTTCCAGCAAAACAATGAGTGCAAGTTTTTAAATACGTACTTTTCACAGGAAGAAAACTTTTTCTTTGCAAGTATGTTGAGTCCTTTCTCACTCATGTGACCGAGGCGCATATGCCATAAATCAGAAGAGGCATCTTCAATTGCATTCACTTCTTCCTTGCATAGCTTCGTAGGCATCCTATAGAGAGAAGTAGAACTTTACTCCTTTGCAACCACTAGAGACCATTTGGTGATTTTACATATACCACCACCACCAAAGTAAGTGTGATAACCCTTAGTATCCAAGGCTTTCACCGAAATCAAATTGAGAGGAATATCAGGAACATGTCTAACATTCTTCAATTAAAGCTTGCAACCAATCTCAGTTTCAACTCAAAATCTCCTAGACCGATAATTTTACATACTCCTTAATCTCCCATTTTCACCGTGCCAAAATCACCAACACTGAAAGATGAGAAGAAATCAAGCCTAGGAGTAACATGATATGAGGCACCCAAATCAATAATCCAAGTTGAATCCTGTCATGCAAGGTTTATGGAGTTATCATCACAAACAATTAGACATTACTAACAGATGTAACTGTTGTTGTATCTTTATCATTTTTCATCTCTTTATCTTCATCTATTTCCCTTGATTGATCTCTCTTAAGGAACCTGCAATTTCTTTTTATGTGTCCTGTTTTGCCTCAATTGTAGCATATCACTTCTTTTCTAGTCCTCGACTTGCTTCTTGACTTGCTATGACTTTCAAAGTTATCGCGTCTATGAAAATGCCTAGATTGACTTCTCTCCTGTGACTATGTAACTAGTGCTTCTGACTTTGATGAAGAACCAATTAAACCACATTCCTTTCTTCGAGCTTCTTCATTCAACATGTTCTCTTTAACTGTTGACATTTTCAACTTTCTACTTGGAGCTGAATTGGTCAACGTCACGACAAGGACTTCCCAATTATCAGGCAAAGAACTCAACAATAACAATGCTTGCAAATCATCATCTAATTTAATATCTGTCGTTGTCAAATGATTCATTGTATTATGAAAAATACTCATATGCTCTACCATTGAATTCCTATCTTTGTATTTCACATTCACCAGCTTCCAAATCAAGAACGGTTTATTTTGCACATTCTTTCGTTCATACAACTCTTTTAATTTCTTCAACATCTTGTTAGCATCTATTTCAATTTCAACATGTAGATATACACTCAGATCCAACCATTGTCTGATCAAGACCACTGCCTTTCTATTCATTTTCTTCCAGTCATACAAATCTTTACTGTATAATATGTCTTCCATGAGAGTCTTCCAAAGTGTGTAATTAGAAGAGTTGAACTTAATCATATTTAAACTTTTATTTTCCTCCTCCATTTAAATGCACAAATCAAACCAACTAAACTCTAGATACCACTTTGGTGGAAAAAACCAAAAATAACTATCTCAATAATGCGGAATATTTTTCCCCCATCTGTGCAGATAAATGGTCAAATAGAAAATACAATTCCACAGAGCAACAATAATTGGTAAAAAAATTAAATATGAGACAAACACAATTCTTAACGTGAAAAATTTCTCTCAAATTGAGAGAATAAAAACCACGGGACCTAGTCCAGTAATAACTTCCATTATAACAATTAATGGGTAAACTCAGTTGTAGAAATAACATACTAAAATTGTAGATCGAACGAAATCAATTTGCTACAAACTCATTACCACTGGAATCAAACTTTTTTCATTCTCTTTCCTTTTTGTTATTGTTGTCGTCGCTATCTTTCTTTTCTTTCTTCTTCAAGCACGAGACTGTTCCCCCTTTTCTCTAAAATAGGGATTTCAAATCCATACTTTTATTTTCTTTCTTCACACAGGTCAAGTCCAATAAAACACATATTCCTTTTTTTTCTTTAATAATAATAACAATAATAATACTAGTAAAAAAGTGGGTTCCACTTGGAGACAGAGTCCAGTCAACAATTACAATAAACTTTTTTTTTTGAATCAATTTCAAATAATTCAATATTTCTCTAAATTATTTATCTTTTAATTAGACTCTAAAATAATTCTAAACAACTCAAATGACAAAAAAAAAGCAAAACGTAAAAAAAAAATCACATCTATGCCGAAACAACTTATTAGATAAAAGGAGAAAAAAAGTTGTGGAGTGAAAAATGGCTCAAAAAGTTCCTTCTTTGATAGATGATAAAGAAGGAAGAAAGGAGTAGTGGAAAACTTGAGGGATACATGCAACTAGGTTAATTTGGCATTTCATTAGTTTATGGTAATGTGAAAATATAAAATTTCCACTTCTTCAAGTATTTTAGATATCTCACGACTCTGAACAATCAAGGCAAGGTTTTTTCGTATGTTAATATGTTTGCTAAGATAACTATATTTTTCGTTTATAAATTTTAGAGTTTTTAGGAAAAAACAACATCAAAAGAAAAAGACGTCGTGATAGTTTCGGAAAGCAAAATGCTCCAGCACTACCCACAACACATATACAGTCCAAATCAAAAGCCGCGTTGGCAAGCCTTGTTGGACCCAAATTTGAAGCACACAAAATGAATGCATGAAAGAAGCCTTATATCATCCTCATATTTAAAATAAAAATATTTGAAAAGTTTATCACCATGTGCTATTAATATAAAAATTATTTATCATGCATACTTTTGAAAATTTTGAAGTTTACATTGGAGAGAACTCACCTCATATAAGATCAAAATATAACTACAAATTATATAAAAAATAATAAAATATTTTCAAAAAAATTTCTTTTTTCGAATGGTGTTAATATAACTATAATGAGAAAAGATATATACAATATCAATGTAAATTAAATAAAACTAAAATATTTGATAGTTATTTTTTAAAAACGTTACAATAGCGATTTACATGACAATATGAAATGTTTTTATTAAATGTCCGTATAAAAACTATTTTTACATTATCAATGCATATCTATTAAATCTAATTATAATTATATGATTATATATTATTAGTATAAAATAATTTTACACTAACATCCAATTAAAGGTAACAATTTTTTTATGTTCTAAGAACTCAATTGACAAATGTCGATATTGTTAGATTGAACATCTTCTTCTTATTCAAACTCATAATCTCTCGCATTTGTGTGTAAATTAATAGTGATATTTATCATATTTTTTACAAAAAAAAAAAAAGTTACGATTTTTCTATGGCTTACTATCAATTTCAATATAACCATACAAAAATGATATGATATGGGAAAGTAGTGAATTATCATGTAAAATCATTTACTTTTAAGATGCAAACTCAATTCTTGTAAATAATTGATATTTAAAAAAATAATTGTATAGAATTTTATAAATTCTGTAATCTTTATCATATACATAATAATTAAAAAAAAAAAAGTAAATCAACACCTAAAAAAACTATATAAACCGACTCCCGCTATAATGTTAAGCTCGTGTCAAACAAACCAAACACAATCAACACACTTGTACTCTTCTCGCACATTCATATACCATGGATTCCTCCACTCGCTCCTCCGTCATCGTTGTCGGTGCCGGAATCTCCGGTCAGTTTCCCCACCACAACAACTGACTCACCATTCTCACCTCCACTTCACACACAAAACCACCACCACAACTCTTTCTCAATTAAATTATCTCCAACGCGTTTTTTCTTTCGCTGATTTTTTCATCTTTCTGATTTGAAGGTATTTCCGCCGCGAAAGTGTTAGCCGAGAACGGCGTGGAAGATATAGTGATCGTCGAGGCATCAGACCGAATCGGCGGAAGGATCCGTAAGGAATGTTTCGGTGGCGTGTCGGTTGAACTCGGTGCCGGTTGGATCGCCGGCGTCGGAGGTCGAGAATCTAATCCTGTTTGGGAACTCGCCGTTCAACAGAATCTCCGAACATGCTTCTCCGATTACAGCAATGCTCGTTACAACATCTACGATCAAAGGTTCAAAAAATTCACACATTCATTATTTTCCTTCAATTTTCATTTTTATATTTTTATATTTTTCTTTTAATTTTTCAAAAATAGTAGTTTCTTACGGTTATGATTCATATGTCGTAGTGTCGACGACATCGTTTTGTTAGTTGCAATTGTCGCTTACGGTTACATTTCTTACAGTCGACGACGTCGTTTTGTTAGTTGCAATTGCTTACGGTTACATTTCTTACAGTCGGCGACGTCGTTTTGTTCGTTGCTCTGTTTTATGATTTTACTTCACTGAGTTTTGTGGAGTTTCAGCGACGAACGAAATTCTTGAAAAAGAAAAATAAAAAAGAAAACCGTTTATTTTCTCTAACTTTTATTTCTTCTTTTTTTTAGTTTTAAACGACGTCGTTTCGTTCTTTATTTGTTTTTCGTTGCTCTGTTTTTTTTAATTGGTGAGTTTTGTTTTGTTGCATTGCAGTGGGAAGATAATTCCGAGTGGAATCGCTGCTGACTCGTATAAAAAAGCGGTTGACTCAGCGATTCAGAAATTGAGAAACGAAGAAGAAGCTGAAGCAAATGATGATGCTAACATCAACGGCGGCAATGATAGCAACAAAATAACGAAACCGCCTTCGTAAGTGCAAAATTCAGAAATTCTCTTTGTGTCGTTTTCAATTCTCTTCGTGTCGTTTTCAGCCGTTAAAACGATTTTGTTATGTGTTTGCATTTTGTTGCGAGTCTGTAATCTTTAATCGTCGTCATGCCTTCAATTATTTCCTTTTTGAAATTTTTTTTCTTTTTTGTTTTTTCTGTTGTTAATGCTTTTGTTTTCCATCTTTCTATTTTAGGACGCCGAAGACTCCTGTAGAACTCGCAATTGATTTCATTTTGCATGATTTCGAAATGGCAGGTAGGTGTTGTTTAATTCTCAGTGTTAATTTTCTGCTTAAAGATTTTTTTTCCATTGTGTTTATTTTTTAAAATTAATTAGTCAGGCTCAACTTGTACTATAATTTTAAGCTGTGGTTACGCTACAAATCTTTATAATGAAAAAAATAGGACTCCAATGCAGTTATAATTGCAATTGTAACTTTAAAATTTACAATATTATTGTTGTAAACCGTAATTTAAAAACATGACATGTACATGTTGAAATTGAATATTTTTTTATTTACAAAAATGAAATTAATTTTTTTAGATTTTTACACTTTATTACAAGATGAAGCTAGGATCAGGCTTGGACACGGTCACAAGTTGATGATTACAATAAAAATGATAAAATTATCTTAAGATTTAAGCTGATCAATCTTAATCTTAATTGGATGACTCTAAAGTATTGACTGCACACAACCTTGCACACCCAACTGCACCTAATCCAAATTTATCAAGCTTTTAGCGTATTTAGATATCCTAAAACAGTTGCACTAGATTTAATGATATTCACAGCTGCTGCACTATTAAAACTTGGCAGAAGGGATCCAAGTCAATTGTAATTGATAGATAATTGAAAAAGGGTTATTTCAAGAAAAAGTAAAAGGAAATAGTAGAGATTAATTAATAGTAGAGATTACAATTTTTTGTCTTTGTTCTAAAATTAGAGATTAATTATTTAGCTGGGAAATTATGAATGCAGAAGTGGAACCAATTTCAACATATGTAGATTTTGGGGAGAGGGAATTTTTGGTTGCGGACGAAAGAGGGTACGATTACTTGCTATATAAAATGGCTGAAGACTTTCTCTTCACATCAGAGGGTAGAATTTTGGATGATCGTCTCAAACTCAACAAGGTACATTTCATCATAAATTCACAACCAAACACTTTCCCATATTGAAATTTTTTATTGTTAAATTGATTTTTTGTTGGCCCCTACCTGTTTAAGTGTCAGTACCCTGTTGGATTGTTTGTTTGCTTCACCATTTGGCTTGGCTCGGTGAAAAAATCTGTCTTTGTTTGTATTTGCTGCCATCTGTTTTTTTTCCCTTTTGCTATTTTGTAATCTTGTTTCGCTGTCTATTACTTCAGCTCAATTGTCCCGCTTTTGGACTTCCGCAGAAAATGACTTTTCAAAACTGTTTTTTATTTTGTAAAAATAAAAATTGGATATTTTTTAGACCCCAAAAAAATTATTGGGATATCTTCTGTTACTCTTATCTTTGTTATAGTGTCAACTCCCATAAGTTTTCGTGAAGTTTTTGACTACTTTATTTTAAGGTGTAAGTTGAAAAGACTTTTAAATTCCAAATGATACTACAAAATATAAAATATAAAGAATACTGAATTTGCTATGTTATCGATAATTTTTTTACTTCCAAAGCATTTACTTTTTTTTTTTTGATAAAAAGGCATTTGCTTTTCAAAGAGGGAAATAAAACCATTTCATATGTGATCTATGCTCTATAGTATTGTACAAATTTAAAGTCTTTATTTGTTAAAAGTCATGACAATAACTTTCAGGCCTATAAAGAGATATTCACTATTCAGAAATTATTTATACAAAGCTATGACATTAGCTTTCAGGCGAATTAAAGAATTATTCAGAAATTTTTTCTCATGCCTCACTAAAAGGAAAATAAAAAATATATATAAAATGAATCTAAAAAATTATATGTGAAAAAGTCAGACTTAAAAAGTATTTGACAATTTGCTCAAAAAAAGTATTTGACAATACTACATTTTTAAATTAAATAAATAGGCAGACTTATTTGGTTAAAGGGTCAATCTATAAAATATATTTTCCAGTTATGAACAACTGTCATGTATGTGGGAAAAATACTACTTAAATTCGACCCATAAAAAATACATTCTTCTTTAAGCATTTAAATTGGAATGGTATTTTTGAAAATTGAACATATTATGAAATATGGATTCAGCCAAAAAAACTTATGAATATAAACATTTTGATACTCAATCTTTCTCATGATACAATTCTCTCTTTTTTATGTCTTCTCTTCTCGAGTAAAAAAAAATGTCTTCTCTTATCACTTTTTTTTTTCCAAAAAGAGATGGAAACTATTTTTTAATGATGATTGTCTATCACCCATGATCAATAAAGGGAGCCAAAAAAAAAAATCTTATCTTTATTTTTTATATTATCCCCTGATTAAAATCTGTATTATATTTTCAGTTAAAATATTTTGCCAATAAGAAGGTTTTGTAGGAGCATATCAATGCTCAAAATTATCTACCTGACCACATCAGGAAATGAAATAATATGCGATCTAAATAAATAAAGTACCTAAATTTAAATAAATGTCATTTCAATTGAAATTGAGTTAATTAATTTTGACTTACTATAAGGTCGTTATTATTGGATAAAATAAAATAATTAAGATTGATTATATAAAAAATCCATTCAAAAAGTCTACCCTATAACATATTTATATTTTTATTGTTCAGTGGGGTATATATGATGAACAGTTGGTGCATATGTACTCGCTTTTTTCTATAGAAAAATTCTTTCATTTGAAATCTTTTTTGTAATCATTTCAACGTTTGAACTCTGAGACTAAGCAGTAAGCAGGTCGATATCAGGATGTGTGTTGACCATCTGCTGAATATTTTTTCAATGGTTACAAATTTACAACGTTACATCGATATGCCTGAACATTTCAGAGGACCTCCACTTAGAGGCAAAATTCGACCCACAACACAAATAATGTTTACTATTACAATCCTTTTTAAGGCCCTTTCCATCTCATAAATTAGTAGGCCCCAAAGTTCCAATTTCTGTTACCAGTAACACTATTTGAATTGACCCAATTCCAATTACCTAAGGCTGTTGTGTCATTTCATCTCAAATAAAACAACAGGGACGAAATGCGTCTTGTCAATTTCTCCATTTGTTAGAAACTAATGGATCTAGCTTTAATATAATGTTTTAGTTTTAGATTGATTACTTGAAGGAATATGTCTATGGAGTCTTGCTGCAAAATACTCTAAATTTAGAAGTTTACTAGTTATGTTTTATATTTTTAATTACTTAAAAATAAAATGATTATTTTGAAAGACTTAAATATAAAATGTTACTACTTAAAAAAATTTACTTGTCCCTCTTTTAAAGTTTGATCACACATTAAAAAACAATGAATTTAGACAAATATAATCTCAGTTATCCATAATTTATTGTGTAAATAAAATTCATGTTAAGTATGTATTTTATTTTTGTAAGAGTACAAAAGAAAAAAAATGTACAAATGTATTTTAATTTCCTAAAACAACTAATGTTTTGGAAAAAGAAAGTTTAAAAGACAAAACTAGAGACAAGAGAGAGTGCTAGTATATTGTTACTGTTTTTTTTTTTGACAAAAATATTGCTAATGTTAGATGTTTTTTATATTCATTTACTTTTAACTTAAGATGCTTTTTATATTCATAAAACTCCAATAAATCAGCAACTGGGTCCTACTCGAAGTCCACCCAGGTTCCTTTGTAATTATAGTAGTACTACTTTCCTAATTGAATTCATTGGTTGATGATTTCAAGGCTTGAAGGCTCAAATTTTCATGAGATATTGTTGTTTGGGACTTCATTTTACTTTTACTTCTCCCTTTGACTTCAATTGGTTTTGTCCTGTCATGGATTTCATTTTACTAAACAGTAACATAATAGTAGAATTTTGAGCTGGACTGGTAATTTTTTGCATGGAATTATATAGGTCGTCCGGGAATTGCAGCATTCAAGAAATGGTGTTACGGTTATCACGGAGGATGGTTGCGTTTACGAAGCCAATTATGTAATTCTGTCCGTTAGCATTGGTGTTCTCCAAAGCGACCTGATTGCCTTCAATCCACCCTTACCCGTACGTTTTCTCAATATATATTCTCCTTTATTTATTGTGTTTGTTTGATATCATAGTTGAATTTGCAAAAGCAAGGGCGTGTAGCTTTTGTTAATTCACATATTCTCATCTTGATATTGTCATTTCTATTATGAAACTAAATATACACTTAATCTCAAGAGATCCGTCTAATCAAGCAAACTAGTAGTGGAATATTCAATATTGTATGATGTACCACTAGGAATTGAATTCCGTAGACAAAGTTTGACTCCTACAATGTAACGAATCAAAGTTAGAATTCAACTGAGAAAGTTATCTATAATTAGTGTCCCACATGCCTTGTATGAGAAACCAAAGAATATTGTATGATGTGGAATTCATTTATTGGCCCCGGATACGAGGACACCTCGTGCTTCTGATGCTGATCTTTTTTAGGGTATTAATTTGAGAACTTGCCACCAACATGGTGGAAATGGAATCTCTAGGTAGGTTCTGCCTGTCTATACGGGTCCCTATAGCAGGAGTTTCCCTTATGTTTACAGGTTGTGGCCCCATAGTCTTAAATATTATTGGTTGGGAATGTAAAGAAATAGTTGTATAGGGATAGCTAGGTTTTGTATTAAATTCAGCTCTCTCTGGTTGATGACGCCAGAAGGTAGATTTTCGAGGTGTCTTCATATGCTTAAACTAGGGATGGCATGATCCACGGTATCAGTGGTCCATAGTCTCATCGTTGATGGATTAACCCTCTTGGTTAGGTTAACAAGTGGACAGAGGAATACAACAACTTGCATATGTAATTGGTCAATTCATATAGGTGCGTTGTGTGTTCTTTAGAATAATGCTACACGCCGTACAATTGTTGATATGATTGAGTTCTAATAATTTAATAAAAAAAATATATCAATTGAAACTCTGTAGCTAATTAGAATGAACAAATGCAGCTATTTGAAACAGTGATGTTTCATTTTTAGCTAATCTTAGATATCTTGTAATATTTCATTTTGTTGATAACTCGTGATTTTCAGAAGTCTGTAGATAGACTAATGCTCTGTATTTTTTATGATCTTTCTTTTTTTAATGATGTGATGGACTAATGCTCTGCCACTAGTGTTAAAACTTAAGAAAATAGTAATATTAATAATACATTACATATGCATATTTTTTTACACTTCACGACACTTTACACATGATTAATTATGTACAAAAATATGATTAATTTAGTTGAATAGAAGGTTAATTGAAACTATAACAAGAATTGTGATTAACTCAACTACATGATTAATCATAATTTTTAATATAATCTAAATTAACTATCTACTCAACTGCATTAACCACATTTTTTTTTACATACAATTAACAGATGTCGCATGTCTGTTGACATTTTTGAAATAGTAATATGGCCTAAACCTCTTAATTGTTGTGTCCTTTGAAAGGGAAAAATGTAGGAGGAGAGCAACATGTTGCATGTTATTCATCTAGGCTAGGCCATGGTTTACATAATTACATGTACTCTTAGATTATGTACTCTTAGATTAGTTAAGGTCTCAAGGACTTAAATAATTATAAATTTTAAGTTGCACAAGATATCCATATGAACACGTAATGTATTTTATCAAATGTATGGAATGGAATTATCAGTGATATGAGGTCATAAAATAAACAATTATGGGATACGATACATCACTGAGGTTATTTGTCTTTTCCCTTAACTCATTTGAGATTTAGTCGTATAATCATCCCTTCAATGATGTTATTATTAGTTAATACATTTTGTATTGTTGAGCAATAATATGCTTGTCTGATTCAATATTTACATGACGATTAAAATAATGAAACAGAGGTGGAAATTTGAAGCCATCGAGAAATGTGATGTGATGGTGTACACCAAGATCTTTCTGAAGTTTCCGTATAGGTTTTGGCCAAGTGGACCCGAAAAGGAATTCTTCATCTATGCTCACGAGCGGAGAGGCTATTACACATTTTGGCAGGTTTGTTTGAAATCTTCCTTAATGGTTGTCAGTTCATTTTTCAGAAGGTTCTTTTGTTTCTTTTCTTGACAAGCTTCAAGCAATGTTCATTTACTACACTAGGTGAACAGAGAACCAACTTAACTTTAGACTAAACTTTAGGTTGCCTCTAAAAATATAAATAAAAAACTTATGTTTAGGTCAAGTTACATGGCAAATGAGTTGAATTGAATATTTGAATACGCGGTAAATTTGACGAAATCACGGTGACATTATAATTTTTTTAAAACTCTAAAGAGTAGGTTTTGCTCACCGTTGGGATTCAAATTATATTTGTGAAACACCAAATGACCAAAGTCAATAAACTTGTGGTGGCAATCAGGGGCGGATCCATAAATTAATATTCAGGGTGTTATGATTAAAAACTTCAATATTTATATAAAAATAAAGAGTTTTTTTGGTTTCTTAAATATGTGAAGTGCACTTACTATAGTTTTGAATGTATTGAAATTAAACACATTTTCAAAATCCCTCTTTTGTTAGTAATTTTATGAACCAAATTATCTAATGGAAGACAAATTTGAAGACCAAATTAAGTAATGAAAGATACATTTGATAACAAAAATAATTAACAAAATACACATTTAACTAGATTTTTATGTAAAAAATGTTTAGTAATTGACTAATCAAAGGATCATATAATAACTATGTATAACTCAAATGAATCTATAAAATTTGGGAGAATCATGACACCTGCAAGTCCCTCTTCTCCCTCCATTTCTGGTATAACACAAATACAAACACACACTAAGTGGCACATTGCGATTCCACCAAACTACCTGTCAATCCAAATATGGACGAATTAGAAAGGGAATTAAAATTTCTAAATTGTGCCTGCAAACAAAAAAATGGAAAAATTGCTTTGCTGTCTATTTTATTTCTTGCCAAGGTACAGGCCACTTACCTAACCTTACGGATCAAGTTGAACGTCTCCATCTTGCTTTTAAATGATTTAATTTAAAGATTATAAACTAAAAAGCAATGATTGTCTTGCTTACTACTTAACTGTAAAAAAATAATAAAAACGATTGTCATGCTAAGGATTTAAATACTACTTCGTTTTCATTGTTAATGTGCTGTGCATGTGAGTCACATGCTTCATCTTTAATATTCTGCTGCCAATAGAACTTGCCATTTATCTTGATTTCTGATGAAGTAGCTTAAATAATGTTATCAAGCTATAGTATTTAATTCAAAATTGTGGCTTTTGTTTGTATCCCCTTATTGGAGCTAACCACTATGGTCAAACATTAAATACTTGTCATATAGGAGTAACAAAGTTTTCTGTAAGAAGTACTGAATCCTCCCATCCCGTGAAATGGAAGTTTTTTGTACAAGTCCTATTGCGCTCATTATTAATTGAATTCCATCAATCTTACTACATTTTTTTGTCCAAATCTGAGTTAATTGTCAGTCAAAATTCATGATGAGTTTTTTTTATAACAATTCATGATGAGTTTTTAACAATTAACACTTAATACCATTTGTATATTTACTTCTTGTCTGATACAATTCCATGTAGCCCAAGACAATTGATAAAAATAGATTTATGGACTATGAAGGAATAGTTTTAGTTGTATTTTCCTTCCCTGATTTATGCAAGCTGGCCTAGATGTTTATTTACTTGTTTTTGTTTTGGAGTTGTAATTTTGACCTTTCTATACACCCACATGATAATAAATCCTGATCAGCTACACCTATTATCATCTGTCTTATATTGATAATATTAATTATTTCATGGGAACGATAACAAAGATATAATTTTTTTTTTCCTCTTGTTACTGTTAACATATATTTAATGATTGCCTATCTTTCTGCAATGTTGTAATCTTGACATTCCCTTGGAGTTATTATCTGTGTAAGTTTCGTTATGTGAACCAGTCCTTGATTGTTTTCTTATTCAAATGGAAGATTATGTAACCTAACAATAACATATACCAAACTATAGAATAGTATTATTATAAATGGAAGAAAATTGAATTATACGACATTGTAGAATTTTGGTGCAGTGCAGGATATACATTTCCATTATTGTCACTGTCAATACTCAAACCCTATGCAATAATGCATTGACTTTGGATCAAAACTTCTCGTGTACGAAAATAATTGAATTCAGAATCTAATAATAACATTGGGGGATTGTATTATCTAGTCCTTTAGCTTATTCATCCATCACAGAATCATAATATTTGTCTAGTATCTCTCTGTTTACTTATTCTAATCATTTATATGCTGATTCGTTTATTACCAGCACATGGAGAACGCATATCCTGGCTCCAATATCTTAGTTGTGACATTGACAAATGATGAATCAAAACGTGTGGAAGCTCAATCTGATGAGGAGACCTTGAGAGAATCTATGGCGGTGCTCAGGGATATGTTTGGACCCAACATCCCCGATGCCATTGATATACTTGTTCCCTGCTGGTGGAATAACAGGTTTCAGCGCGGCAGCTACAGCAACTACCCCATTATCTCCAATCGTAAAGTTTTTCATAATATTAAGGTTTGCTTATCATGCTGAATTTCATATTTTTTTAATCACTTGTTTGACAATTCGCTTTTTAATATGTCATGTCCTTAAATATATCAATTGATGCTATAGCCTTTATATCAGTTCACGCAAACACAAAACAGGGGATGACCTGGAGCTTACAGCTTGCTACTATAATTAATTCACCTTGCTACTATAATTAATTATCACTCTTCACTATAATTATGTGCATTACAGTGACGCTAATGAATTCTTTTGACTTACGAAATATAATGACAAATCGATTTATTTAGGTCCTGAATTAAATATAATTTAGTTTTGTTTGGTTTCATTCCTGAACTATCTTCCCCAAAATTAAATAAGGTTGTGACGTTGTATGGTCAGAGTACAGTACTATCCTACTTACCAAATTTTCGTTATTTCACATCATATACCATTATTAAATTCACCTTCAATTATGAATCAATTAGTTTAATGTTACTATCATTTTATGGTACCCCTGTTCTTTGATGAATAGGGAAACAGAGCAGAATCCATCAATTAATATTTCAAACTACAGAAACTTACGTGTAAATTTGATATTTGAAATTTCATCAATAATAGATGGTCATTTTCCTTGTGAGCTTGAGCTGTCTTTTGGTTTTTAGTTAGGGCTTTTAATTTTGGAAAATTAGCAGTAAACACTCATACACCCCTTTGGCATCTAGTGCGAGATAGAAATTGAGAGACTCGTGTGATATGTTGGTGATGTGATAGAAAAAGAGAGATAGAGAGAAAATGAGGTGTTAAATGGGTGTAAAAAAATTAACGATGTACATGTTTAATAACTACTCGTTAATTTTAGAAAAATGTTTCATAAACATCCATACACCACAACACCTAGAAAGAAAAAGAAATAGCGAGAGTGATATAATAGATGTGATGTGTTGGTGATACGATGGAAAAAGAGAGATAGAGAGAAAATGAGGTATTGAATGTGTGTAGAAAAATTAGGGGGCGAAAAAAATATCATGGTTGTTAATTTCATTCCCCTTTTTCAATAGTTTTGTGCTTGGAGTTTGCTGTTCATCTAAAATTAAAGACACCAAAGCTTATCTTGTCCCTTATTCTATTTGTCATTTTTTGTATGTTTCAGGCTCCGGTCGGTCGAATTTTCTTCACCGGAGAGCACACTAGCGAAAGATTTAATGGCTATGTACATGGCGGATATCTCGCAGGTGAGGTGTTAACTTAATGTCAAAGTTTGTATTCCTAATGCTATTTAAAGAAGCCAAATAAATATATAAAACGAGTGAAAAAAGATACAAAAGTCCAAGTTTGGCACAAGTTATGCCAACCAAGTAACCTCACAAAGCACCAAACAGCACACGGTGGATATAACAACCATCCACTACAGAACAACTAATTCCTAATGGTTGATACCCCATCAAGTGACATTTTAAAAATAAAACATTGAAAGTTATATTTCAGGACTCCTTATTCGACGATTTTGTTCTTTTAATTTTTACCCCAAATAATATTATGTGCATACTATACTATATTAAGCTATTATATTTCAATATGTACTTAACACAATTGTTAATACGCTAATTATTAATAAGGATTATTTAGTAGAACTATTTTAATTATTCAGCGTCAAAGTTTAGGTAGTAACTTATCGATAACCCTCAAGATCTCACATGTGAATGTGAATTTATTTCCTTCCTGAATACTTAACAGGTATTGACACAGGCAAAGCCTTAGTAGAAGAAATAAGGAAGGAGAAGGAAAGAGAAAGTGAAAGCCAAACTCTATTGTTGGAGCCTTTGCTAGCATTAACAGGATCATTAACAATGTCAAAGTCAGAAACAGTCTCCAATATTCACAAATGTGATATTCCTACACAATTATATCTCAGTGGCAAGCTTGGGATCCCAGAGGCCATATTATGATTATATGGTTCTGCAGAGAATGATAATTGATTATGAAAGAAGTATAATTGATGAGAATCATCATGGCCCGGTGAGTCATGATTCCTAGTCTCGCTCAAAGTCATTAATGCCATTGGTAATGTAGATTGACAAAATACTGGAAGTATGTTGGTGAGGTTAAGAGGTGCTGGAAACACCTAAGTTTGGTTCATTCCACTCTTAATGGAGCCAACTAGGTTATGAATTTTTTCAAGGGATTAATTGGTATAGACTTAAGATTATTTTGTTCTTTATAGCCAGAAGAAGTAAGATTACATTGTAAGGATGCTAGCTTGTATTTTGATCCTAATTTTACTTGCAATACCAAGTTCATAATTTTTTTGGGAGTGAAGATGTTTGTGTGTATAATTTAAATAAAGAAAATTGTATTGCATATTTACCATATTAATTATATTTATGATTAATTATATACGTTAATATGGTGCTTGGTTCTCAATGTCCAAACTAATTTCAATTTTATAAATAATTTAGTAGATTCCCAACTGTTGTGATTTCAATCCAAAAAAATTAGATGTGAATACATAATTGATTATTGAAATGATAAAAGACAAAGAAAACGCGAGAATTATCGACGTTCGGAGCAATATTCTCCTACGTCTTCACTGATAGTTGTTTTATTTCTTTTTCAATAACTAAGAATGTAGTACAATAATACAATACTTTGAATTTCTACTCTATGCTCAATTGAACCCTCTCTTATTGACCTTAGAACAGTTACTATCACTGCCTTGCATAACAAGTTACCTGTTGCAAGTTGTAAGTTATACCGTATATAGCTTCTCCCTTTCTCTAGTTAGTTACAACCATAATTCTAACTAACAAAAACAGGAAAAATAAAAAACAGAAAACTATCACAGGCTTAATATAGGACTTTCACTACCTAATTAGACACAATTATGATCCACTAGGCTTTCACAATTCTCCACCTTGGATCTTCAATTGTTGTTTTAGAAAGTCTCAAGTCCTTTTAGAGACTTCAGTTGGGAAGAACCCCAACATTTACCAATTTCAAACAATGCGCAAACTTGGCGCTAGGAAATACTTTAGTTAGAATGTTTGTTGGATTATCTTATGTAGATACCTTCTTTACTTCCACAATCCCTTCAGCAATGATGTCTCGAATGTAATGCAATCTAGTGTCAATGTGCTTGGTCCTCTCATGAAACATAGAGTTCTTAGGGAGGAAGAAGACATTTTGGCTGTCACACCAGACAGTTACAACACTGACCTTCCCTTATAATTCATTTACAATGCCTTTGAGCCAAATAGCTTCCTTGATTGATTCCATAAGTGCAATGTATTCAGATTCTGTTGAAGATAAAGCCACAATAATTGTAAATTTGCCTTCCAACTTACTACTCCTCCATATAATGTGAACAAATATCCTGTTGTAGACATTTTCTTGTCAAGATCACCAGCATAATGTGCATCAACATATCATGTCAGTCCATTCATTTCTTCTTTTGATCTGCCATATGTGAGTCCAACTGATTTTGTGCCCTTAAGATACTTGAATATCCATTTTACTGCCAGCCAAGGTTCTTTCCGTGGATTCCCCATAAATTTGCTCACTATGCTGGCTGCATATGCTATATCAGGTGTTGAACAAACCATTGCATACATCAAGCTTCTAGTGGCACTAGCATATGGAGTTCTGCTCATAAATTGAAGCTCTTCATCATTTTGAGGTGACTAACTTGAGGATAGTTTGAAGTGTCCAGCAATAGGAGTTAACACAGTTTTGGCATCCAGCATGTTAAATCTCTTAAGTAATTTTTCAATATAATTGGACTGCTTTACATTTAGCAATCCCATGGATTTGTCCCTGTCAATTTCCATTCCAAGGATTCTCTTAGTTGCTCCTAAGTCCTTCATTTCAAATTCAGCATTAAGTGATTTCTTCAGATTGTTGATAGCATTCATATCAGCACTAGCTATTAACATATCATCTACATAGAGTAATAGGTATATGAAGTTGATTGAACCTTCTCTTTTGAAATAGACACAACAGTCGTAAGAGCTTCTATTGAATCCTTTTGAAATCACAAAAGAGTCAAATCTTTTGTACCATTGTCTAGGGGATTGCTTAAGTCCATACAGTGATCTTTGAAGCAAACATACCATGTGTTCTTTTCCTGGTACAGCATGACCCTCAGCTTGACTCATGTAGATTTTTTTCTTCTAGGTGGCCATGTAAGAAAGAAGTCTTGACATCCATTTGTTCCAGTTCCAAGTTGTAGGCAGCAACTAATGCAAGTATAACCCTAGTATTGTATGCTTCACAACTGGAGAAAATATTTCCTTGAAGTCAATTCCTTCTCTTTTTGAATATCCCTTTTCTACTAGTCTAGCTTTGAATCTCATCTTCTCAACTCCTGGAATCTCAGGTTTTCTCTTAAAAATCCACTTGCAGCCTATGACTTTCTGATCTTTAGGTTTTATCACAATTTCCAAGTGTCATTCTTCATGAGTGAGTCCAATTCATCCCTCATAGCAGCTTCCCAATGCTTATTGTCTTCTCTAGTAACAACATTGTTGTAGCTGATTGGATCAGCCCATTGGTCATTTGTTTCCACATTTATGGAATATGCTACCAGATCTGCATATTCATACCTTACTGGAGCTCTCACTTCTCTCTTTCCTCTATCTTTTATAAGACAATATGTTGATTCTAATTCTCCACCTTGAGCATTATTAGTTTCAGGTTGTGTCAGGTTTACAGTTCTCTCTGGGTTAGGCTTATCAGGACCTGGTAGCTCCACCTCAATTTGTGCTCCCTAGCTTTCTTGATCCTTTTTCTGTATTTGAGTTGAGCTTGATTTTCCAGCTTCCAACAGATCATCTTCCTTGAAAACAACATATCTGCTGATTATAACTCTTCCTCCATTTGATTCAGTGACCCAAACCTTGTAACCTTTTACTCCTTCAGGATAGCCTAAGAAGATTCCTTTCTTAGACTTGGGCTCAAGTTTTCCTTCATTCACGTGTATATAGGCAGTGCAGCCAAAGATTCTTAGATTCTCATAACTGGGTGCTTTGCCATTCCATATCTCTTGTCCAGCTTAGCATTGGTCAGCATACACCTGACTCTCTCCAAAATGGTCATATTCATATTTTCAACTAGACCATTTTATTGGAGTGTTAGTCTCACTATCTTATGTCCGACTATCCCCATATCTTTGCAAAATTCTGTAAACTCATTACTTAGATATTTTAGGCCATTATCTGTTCTTAGGACCTTGATCTGCTTCCCTGTTTGTTTCTCCACCAGTTACTTCCATTGCTTGAAACTTTTGAAGGCTTGATTCTTGTGCTTTAGTAAGTAACCCCACACCTTTCTTGACCAGTCATCAATAAAGGTTATAAAGAATATGGCCTCTCCAAGTGAAGGGACTCTAACAAATCCCCATATATCTGAATGAACATAGTCTAACATGGCATTTGTTGTGTGTATTAGTATTGAATTTTTCCCTTTTCTGTTTGCCATAAAGACAAAACTCACAGAATTCTAACTTCTCAAAATTTCCATTCCCAATCAAACCTTGCTTATATAATTCCTCCAGACCCCTTTCACTAACATGAGCTAACCTACAATGCCATATCTTTGTAGAAATATCATTTGTAACAAAAATTAAGCTGGTAGTGATAGTTTTACCTTGCAATTTGTGTAATCTACTGTTTCTGATTCCTTGAAGAATCTGGGAAGTACCTTTGTAAACCTTGAGTATTCCCCCTTCAGCTTTTATTGTGAAGCCAACTTGGTCCAGCATACCAAGGGAAATCAGATTTCTCTTAAGTTCACGTACATGCCTCACATTAGAGAGAATTTTAGTTGATCCATCACCAATTTTGATCTTCACAGTTCCAATTTCAGCCACCTTGCAGGCCATGTTGTTTCCCATCAGAACTTTCCCAGCATCAATTTTATTGTAAGTATCAAACCATTATAGATTGGGTGTCTAGTGGAAAGTTCACCCAGAATCCAGAATCCATTCATTCCAGCATGGTTCTTCAGTTACTGATAATACATCACTGTTTTCATATCCATCAGCAACTACAGCAACATCATTCTCATCTTTGTAATTTCCATGATATTGTTTCTTTCTTTCAGGATAATCGCTACGAAAATGTCCTTCTTTATGACAATGAAAACATGTTTTCTTGGTCTTGTTTTTACCATATTTATTTTTAGCTTTTCCTCGAACAAACAGCCCCTCATCATCACTAGTTTCCCCGTTTATGTCAATAATTTTATTCTTCATTTCTCTTGCATTTAGAGTCACCTTAACTTCCTCCAAAGTGAGAGTTTCTCACCCAAACATCATTGTGTGCACAAAATTTTCAAAGGAGGGTGGCAGTGAGCATAGTAACATGATTGATTGATCTTTTTCACTTATTTCAACATCAATGCTTTTTAAATCAAGAACAGTTTTGGTGAATAAAGAATCATGTTCTTTAATTGACATACCTTCTTCCATCTTCATTTGGTGCAAACTCTTCTTCAAATAAAGTTTGTTTGTTAGAGACTTAGTCATGTAAAGGCTCTCAAGCTTCAACCAAACACCAGCAGCAATGTCTTGAGCTGCCACTTCTCTGAGAACATCATCACCCAGGGAAAGAATTATGGTGTTGTGTGCCTTGCTCTCCATATCCTTTTTCTCCTTGTCAGACAACGTTGCTTGCATTTTCGAAATGCCCAGCAATGCATCTTGCAGTCCTTGATGAACCAGCAAGGCTTTCATCTTGATTTTCCACAATCCAAAATCGTTATCACTAGTAAACTTCTCAATATCAAATTTTGCTCCACCCATTTTTTGAGGAAATAAATTACCTTATTCTTGAACCAGGCTCTTGATACCAATTTGTTGTGATTTCAATCTAGAAAAATTAGATGTGAATACAAAATTGATTGTTGAAATGATAAGAGACAAAGAAAACGCGAGAATTATCGAGGTTCGGAACAATATTCTCCTATGTCCTCACTGATAGTTGTTTTATTTCTTTTTCAATAACCAAGAATGTAGTACAATATTACAGTACTTTGAATTTCTACTCTATGCTCAATTGAACCCTCTCTTATTGACCTTAGAACACGTACTATCACTGCCTTGCATAACAAGTTACCTGTTGCAAGTTGCAAGCTGCAAGCCATGCCTTATATAGCTTCTCCCTTTCTCTAGTTAGTTACAACCATAATTCTAACTAACTAAAACAGAAAACTATCACATAGGCTTAATATAGGTTTTAGACTTTCACTAACTAATTAGACACAATTATGATCCACTAGGCTTTCACAGCAGCAAAGGGGCAAATTGGATCCTCTCATGCCTTGCTGCACAAGAAAAATTAAGCGTGGGAGAAGAGAGATTAGTATCATCTCATGTTGAAATCATTACGAGAAAATAATGTGAAAGATCATGGCTTTAGATATATATTAAGTGGAGAGTTTTGGAATTTGAAAAAGATGGAGAAAAGTTGGTTAAACGTGGAGATTTGAAACTCTAGAAAACAATAGGAAAAGATTGAGAGCATCCTTTTACCAACTATTGAGAGAACTAAATAGGGAATCACTTGAGAGAGATGAATAAAATTTTTCTTTCAAGTTCTGACTATACCAAAATTGGGAGCAAATATTGTTACTTGTTACATTTTTTAAGAAGTTAAAAAAAAGCTACGTTATAGCGTTTTTTTTTCCACTCAAGTTAAATTATAGTTTTTTTTTTATGCGAAATATATCTATTATGATATATTAAAATAGACCCTCAAATCATTCATTTGACATCTAATCATATTTTATGTCACGTAACTCTATTTATGTCATTTCACTTATTTGCTTAGTTGTCATAGTTAGAATCTCTTCTCTTTCTATTCTTCATATAATACACAATTTCATTTCATCTATTACATTTCATTTGATCAACAAAGAAAAAAATCAACAATAAACAAACATTAATAATAATTCATAATACAATAAACGTATTTCTATTATCTATTTATCATTTATTAAATGTGAATTTATTCTGTAACCATTTTCAATGTAAGTTCAAATATCTATCTTTTTTTCTTGGCTGAACCAAGATTCAAGAAACACGATACCACGACCTTGAGACAGAACTATTGTTTACGCTAACATACACTCCAATATGAGTATAACAAATTGCTTTTATGGTGTTTAATGAAATGCAACTGATGTTTATATTCATTTGAATATATTTTTCTCCTTTCTAACCATCTTCTTCTTTCAAAGGGGATTGTTAGCCACTGGAAATGCATGTTCAATTTTATGTCTAACATTTAGTTACATAATTTTTATGTTATCTTTCATTTACAATATCACTAATACAAAAAAATCTAATTTATTCAATTTTTTTCGATGTCAATTATTGATGTTCCATTCAACAAACCGTACGTTTTGCCTCCTTTCAGTCACTTCTTATTAGGCCATTTGATCTTCTTTTTTAAAATTATAAGGTCTTAATAGTTTCTAATTTCTATCATTCAAAGTAGATTCATTCTTACAATGCATATTTTTTTTAGGCATTCATTCTTACAATGCATATTTTTTTTAGGCAATAAGTCAACTGGACAATTGTTGGAATTTACATAATTCTTGAAAAATGAAGTAACAATAATAACAAAATATTTGTCTACAGGATAATTTGAAACTTCTAATCCATGTTTTTAACTTTACGTTCTCCAAATCAAATTTTAATATTTCCTTTTGCGTAATAATTGTACCATGAGGGACATTATATTTGTTGCGTTTGGCTCATATAACTCAACAAAAAAGACCCGTCACAAGATGCATGTGAGCTGGACATGAACAGATGGAGACTACAAATTAGGTTTTAACCAAATATTTTAGATTTGTCACAAATTTGTAAATTGTTATTCCATTATGACAAGTCAAGTTTACGAGGAAACAATTATTTCCTCCATCTCATTTTAAATGCTTCATTTGTCATTTCTTTTTGCCTCAAATTATTTTTCATTTTATATTACCAATACATTAATTACTTTTTTTCACTGATACCCTTATTTTTTATATTTCAACTCATCAAATTTTTCTGCTTACTGAAATTAATTAAAACATTTGAGTAAATGAAACATTTTATCAATGGAATCGAATCAACTAATCATTTTCTAGAAAATTGTACACACCTCAAATGAGATATTTAAAATGAGACGAATGAAGTACCTATCTTGAAGAGCGATGTTGTTTTTCACACTAATACAATAAAAATAAAGTTTCTATCGAGTTCTAGAATTATTCTATTCTGAATGCATATATTTTCATAATCGAATTTATTTGATGTATTTTTTAAGTTGCTCTTATGTTATATATTTGTTTTAGTTCAAAATTTTTCCTTTAAGATAGTCTATTATCGTAGAAAGAAAAGTAATTACTAACATCAATTCAAATCATTCAACCATTTTTTTAATTTCTTTAGTTGCCTTGTGAATTTTATATATGCTAATGTCACTTTTAATGTTTTTTTAAGTTATTCTTTTGTGATGTGACTAACACCGTACTGTCCACCTCCTTCCCTATAATTCATACATCTAATTAACTATTATTATCTTGAGATGATATATACAAATAAAACTATGTAAAATAAAATGATAAATACAACTATTGTGTTTGATTTGATATCTAAGTCATTGCAATTATGCTACTAAGATACAAAGTTTGTTTAATAAGAGTGTTATTCCATGAAGCAAAATGAAAAATGAGACTTATACATGATTAATTCTAAAGGAGACTTATAAATTATATATATCATATAATTTCTAATACTTACTAATTTTTTGAAAATAAATCTTAAGACACTCGCACAACGTGCATTTGAAATCTAGTTATTATAGTTATAGAAAGGAAAATAGAAAGAGAAATCTACTATTTACTCTCTCATCTTTATTTCCACCTCTGCAAAGCATATAAAAAGATCATTTATCTATTTTTACCTTCTACTATTTGATAATTAAACTTTTTGAAAAGTTTAAAAGAATTTCAAAATTTTAGATGAATGTAAAACTTCTGAAATACTATTTTTCGTAAAGTTTAAAAAAAATTCAAAACTTTGGATGAATGTGAAACTTACGAAATGCAATTTTTTCAAAAGTTTAAATTTTTTTTAAACTTTGGATAATGTAAAATTTTCGAAATGCAATTTTTCCAAAAGTTAAAAATAAAAAAAATATAGATGAACATATTTCAAATGTAATTTTTCCAAAAGTTTTTAAAAAATTTGAAATTTTGGATGAATGTGAAACTTTCAAAATGAAATTTTCCAAAGTTTAAAAATGTATCGAAACTTTGGATAAATATGAAACTTCCGAAATGAAATTTTTCAAAAGTTTAAAAAAGTATCGAAACTTTGGATGAATATGAAACTTCTGAATTGCAATTTTTTCAAAATTTTAAAAACTTTTTGAAATTTTGGATGAATGTGAAACTTCTAAAATGCAATTTTTCTTGAATTTTTTTAAAAACATTCCAAAATTTGGATGAACACAAAAATTTTGAAATGCAATTTTTCTAGAATTCTTTAAAAAAATTGAAAAATTTGAAATTGTCGAAATATTAATAATTTTGAAATTTTTAACTATCCAAATGTAAGAGGTAAAATGATTTTTCTCATGTGTTTTGGGGTGGGAGGTAAATGTGAGGGGTAGAAAATATCATAGAATTTAAAATGGCAAGAGTTTGTTTGTTTTTTTAAGGCATAATTGCTCCCGTAAGTCCTTTATCTTTTTTTTTCTCGATTTAGTCTTTTATTTAATTTTAAGTGACAATTTGATCCTTTATATCTTAAAATGTCAACAATGTTATCTTTTCTTTATAGAAACTTAGAAAATTCATCAAAATCTTCAAACAAAACCCATTAAATTCAATACCAATTTCAAGAAAATTCATATATTCATCAAATGCATAACTCAAATCTTCAAATAAACTCATATTTTCATCTCCTAAACATCAAATTCATCAAATAAAGAATGAAAATATGAGTTTATTTGAAGATTTGAGTTATGAATTTGATGAAATTTGCATTATATTGAAGATGATAATTAATTTTATGAGTTTTGTTTGAAAATTTTGATGAACTTTTTGAATTTTTGTAAAAAAATGATAATATTGTTGAATTTTTAAAACATAAAGTATCAAATTGTTACTTAAAATTAAAGAAAAGATTAAATTAAAAAAAACATAAAAAACTAAAGTGTTACCTGAAATTAAGTTAAGGGACCGCGTGAACAATTATGTTTTTTTTTTAAATTTAACCAAATACCATGCTAAGTAAAAAAATGCTTAAAAATGAAAGAAAAAAAAAAACAATTAACCAAATACCATGCTAAGTTAAAAAAAGCTTAAAAATGAAAAAGAAAATGTTCATCCCACCCCACTCTCTGTATGTTCGGAGGCTCTCTAAAAATTCGAAAATGCATATGTTAGATAGGTCTTTTCCAACTGACATTTTTTTTATTGATCGATAGTTTAAAATATTAATTTTGAATTTTTTTAAAGATTTTTATATTATATGAAGGACACTTTTAGTGTAAAATATTATCTTTATTTTTATGATTGAGATAATCACTTAAATGATATTAATTTGATAAAAATAAATTAAAACAATTATGTATCTAATATTTAATCCACATCAATCAAGTCATTGTCTTAAACATCTTAAAGAGAATGAGTATCATTAATTATTATTTTAGAAAAATATCATCAATTATCACTAAATTTTTTAATAATTTTTATGTTTAAATATATAGTGGACAACTTATGAATATGCTCTTCCATAGACTTCAACCGTAAATATGACCATAATCTCCAAAGTACAAATTGTACATTGCCCGATACATGTCACCTTTTTATACTTTGTGTTGGGTAGAAGTTAATATTTTACACTACTGGGAGTGCATTAGAAGTGTAAAAATTCTGAAATTTTCAAATTTTAATATTTTACAATATCGAAATTGCCTTCCGACTATGAAAAAATTTTGAAAATTTTCAATAGTAATATTTTACACTACTGGATCGGCCAATTCAAAAAAATAACGTTCAAAAGCTTGGGGATCTTTGAGTGTACAAAGAATGACCAATTCTCAAGGTGAATGATTATATGTCTCCCTCTGTTGTTACAATCTGGAAGAGAGAATCCGGTAAAAAGCCAAAAAAATAGGGAGTTGGATGAGCATTCACCAATTTTCAATAAATGAATTGTCAAATATTTTTTTTAAATGTGAATGTTAAAAAAATTTGCTAGGCCCGTGTATGACTAAGGCTATGTTTGACACTCCTTTCAAATCAATAAAAGTAATTTAAGATCACAATTTAGATTATGCTTTGCATATATAGTGATTAAGTCAAGTATATTTGCTTTTAATGTGATTAGAAGGGTGTTTGGATGATGAATATCTTTTGAACTTGATATAGTTTCTACTTTTACAAACTTCATCGATCTCATTGTGATAATATGGAAGTAATTGTGTAAGGTGAAGAATTTTGATCTCACTAATGATTCAAACATATACTTTATCTCATTCGATAAACGATCAAAAGGAGAGAAATGAACATGTGCATAATGACTATACTAAATAATATACTAAAAGAGTCTCTTGCTAAGTAGTAGCATACTCACACTAGATCAATGCGTGTTATGTTATACCTGATTGGCTCTAGTGCTAGCGGGATATTATTGGTGTAAGCCCTAGCATCAACCTATTTTATATAGATTGTTATTCGTATCATGAATTTAAATCATATATTTAATTTTGGTTATATTTACATGGCATCATTTATTATGTTATTAACAATATAATATAAGAATGTCATTATAATAGATAGTTCATTTAATAGAACATCAAGTGTGACTTAATCATGAGACCTTATTGAACATTAGCACACTATTTATTAAGTACCCATAGTCAAAGTATTATTGTTAATTAGGATGACAATAATACATCGAGACTATTCTGTGAGTAGATTGATGACCACATCTCACAGATCATAGATATGAGATATCAAGTCGTCATATAGATATAAATATTAGGTGTAATATTTATACTAGATTAACCCACCATGAGAATGCTATACAATTGTTGTGTAAGTGTCATTAGTGAATATTGATTCTCATGCGACCATAGTGAGTAGTTCTTCGACTTGAAGTCACTACGATTCCTACATGGGGAGTTATAGACTTTAAGGTCATCAAACGTTGCATGTAACAGGACAACCATAAAGCTGATTATTGGACCTTCAATAAACCATATGGAGGGGTGTGAGTGATGTGAATAGGATATGTCCCTACTACATAACAAGAGTTATATCTTGAACCACTCAATAAAGTGAGACTGTGGAAATGTATGGCCATGCTAGAATGGATCAATATGGAATATTGGGTCAATTGGTTTTATGTGTCTACTTTGAGATCGAGAAATAAATAATTGAGCATTTCAAGGATGATACATATTGTGACTTGCGTTCAATTAGACATTTGGACGAAGGGACAATTACTGCACAATAAATAGTGGTCACGGTAAGGTTTAAATTGTATCACTGATTTTCTCATGATTTAGGAGTAATGATGCATTGTTAGATGTCAATCATTATTTATAAAATTTTATATTATATAAACAATATATAATATTTAATATTATTATCATTTCAGTGAGAACCCAAGAATTACACGCTTAGAGTATTGATAGCGGACCGAATAATTAATTAAATAAGATTTAATTTAATTAGATGTTAATCTATTAAATATGATTTAATACATTAACATATTTATAATTTATTTAATTGAACTTGATTTGATTAAATAAATGAGGGTTGACAATTAATTGAATTAAATATGATTTAATTTAATTAATATTTTGTATTTAATTAAAAAATTTTAATTAAATATAATCATTTTAGAACTTATTTTTGGTTGGACCCAAGTCTTAGGGTTTTAGTGACTCATTCTCTACATATAGAAGACGAGCATATTCACATGTAATCTTGATTGTGACTACCCTCATAGAATATCTAGCACGACGTTCCATTTTATGCTCGCATGAACTATGTAGAGACGCATGTAATTTCTTCATTAGCGGTCAAAGTTAAAGTATGCTTCAAGAGAGATGTTTCTCGTTGGTGATCTGTCTCCTCGACGCTTCAAGTGGTAAACACGTGAAATTTTGTATTTACGTGATCCTTGAATAAAAGAATCTTTTTCTCTTGAAATTGTTTGTAAAAGATTTTTTTTAAAAAAAATTCTTTATCTTGATTTCCCAACAATAAATACATATATATAACTATTAAACAAAGCAACCTTCAAATTTAAATTTTCAAAATTCTTCTCACATAATTGGTTTCCAATATTAAGAGTGGATAGTCAAATCTATTTCTTTTTTTTTATGGCAAATTTTATTGAAACCACTTCAACCAAGTACAAGAAGTACCGATCTAAGGGTCCAAAATTACAACACTACAAAAGCATGAAAAAATAGAGTATGAGCCACTCAATTAACTACTCCACAACAGCTACAAGGGAGTGACTGCAGGGTTAGTTTTTGTTGATCACATCATTATAACAAGAAATGATGAGAAAGAGGAACTAATTTTGACAAGCAATTATATCAAAGGATGGTGGGGAAGCTTATATACTTTGCTCACACAAGGCTAGATATAGCTTACTCAGCAAGGGTGATCTCACAATTTATAAGGTACTGCATTATTTAAAGGGTAGTCTTGGAAAAAGAAATTTGTTAAAAGGAATTGTACTCTAGCTTTGGATTACACTGATGTTGACTATCCAAGATACTTGGTTGACCGAAGATCACATGGAGTAGCAAAAAGCAATATGTACTAGAAAGGTCACCAACATAATCAGAATTTAGAGCAGTAGCTCAAGGATTATGAGAACTAATTGAAAATTATTCTAAACTAGATATTAACCTTCGCATTACGCAGGTGTATTTTCATTTTTTTTTTTTAATTTAAGTACATTTAAAATGACGAACATCAGATTTTATGTACCAATTGTCAAATGATCTATAATTTAATAGTTATACCAAAAATATATACACGATCGTACCAAAGTAATTTGTAGAAGAGAAGTATCTTTGTTAGATGAATGACTTGAATAAATGAAGTAATGTATTAATAGTGAGATTGTTAGAAAGGTCAAATGTTGAAGTAATGTAATTAATAATTGAAAGTAATGTATTTAATAATTTTATGTAGTACATTGGTGCAGGGTACTTTGATGTCATGTCACATGAGGGATGGTTGTATTGTTCGCTTTGTTGAGTTAATTTTGTGAGACAATTTTCACATCTAATATAATTTCATCCAAATTTGTAATCAATGTCATTGATGGTTGCATAGATTATAAATACCTTGTAATTTTTTATTAATTATATGTAAATATTTGTTGTATGTAAATTGTTGAAATTATATAAATTCTTTATTCTATATATGTAAACATTTGACACATGTAAAATATTTGGAATTTGAACAGGTAGAAAAAAAGCTATGAAAATGGATATGTAAAAGGTTTTTAGGGTGGCTATGTCATTAGTTATGTAGAGTTTAAATTTAATGATGATGATCACAATAATATTACAAAAGCAACTATAGTGACAATGATTCTTCTGACTACGATCATGACAACAACATCAAAATGAATATTCTGATGATGATGAGTTTGTGATTGTTGATTTGTGTTTGAAATTGATCATATTTATTAAGTAGATAGGTAGGTAATTACATACACATCAGTATATGGTCATGGAGTTATGAACTACGTAAACAGTTATAAAATTGTAAGTGCACATGGACAATAGATTCTCACTTCATGGTCATTATATATGGATATTAGATTCCAAGTTCATGACCATTATATATTTCGACGTAGTTCTATTCGTGATCATTCTTTTCTCTAGTGTATTGTGGACAGAATCTTGAGGTGGTATCTCTCTAACTCCATCTTCTTTACCAGATTCCCTATACGTAAGTATGTTTTCAAAAGGGTTTTTTTTTTAATTTTTTAATTAATGTTAATGAACTATTATCAATAGTCCATATGAAATTGTTTTGCAAAGTTTGTATTTTAGATATGCTTTTTGTATTTGTTTTTCTAATTTGGATATTGGTAAATATATATAGTATATAAATATTTAGAATTGTGGGACAAAGTCATGCCTCTTCAAATTTTTGTCAGTTTCATTCTACTTAAATTAATTAAATTTAATTTGTTGTTTTATTGTGTTAATTGACATGAAATTAAAGTAATTCATTTGTAATTATTTAGATTTAATGTCAACTTTTAATTGTAATTGTTTGAGAATTAGCAGTAGTATTTTGTAACTGAATTGTTTTAAATTTTGGATTTCAGTTTTGAAATAAAAATTGTGGGATGTGATTAAATTCTATTGATATTTCTGTAACGGTTAAAAGGGGAACAACCATTTGACAACATTATAGTAATATATATGCTATAATAATTAGGCGAACATGACACAATTTCTTTTCTTTTACTATTAAAAAACCCGACCCTTTAAAAAATCACTGACATTTTGTAAACCAAATATTACCACTTTAAACAAATCTGAATTAATTATTAAACAATTAGAAAAAGTATAATAATTTTCAAACAACTAAACTCATTAACTAATTGATCAATTAAGAAATAATCCATTTGTTATTTATAATTAAGAAATAATTCATTTGTCGACCATTCCAATAAATTCATTAAATGGTAAGAATTATGATTATTCTATTAACATTAATAATAGTTGTAATTTTTGTAAACTAAAATTATAATATATCCTATTTAAATAAATAAAAAAATCACAATTATCACAATCTAACATCCAATATAATAAGAGTTTGTTACCTTGTGATTTTTGTTGAGGTTTCTATAAGTATAATGGGATGAAGATTTGAGATGGACATTGGCAAATTGAGTAACTATACAGGCCCTTAATACATGTGTAGTATGGAACCTGATGACGAAAGTGATGAGAAGAATAGCTTGTATTGTTAGTTATATCCTAAAAAAATAAGTGTGAATTGTTGTGAACTCTATATTGGAAGCACAAAATTTTGCAATGATTGGTAAAAAATTGATACAAAAATATATAAACGAATGTTAATTTAGGGATTTTATTATTTTATAAATTTATTAAGAACACTTTCATTCTTTTTGGAAACACAAGTATGAGTAATATATAATGCTCTGATGTTGTTATTGTTGTTTTATTTGCTTCAATATGCAATTAAAAATATTTTGTATAAGATGTGTTAAATTGGTAACGGTTTAAAGAAAGTAATAGAAATATTATTGGAACAATAAATAACCATGTGTTTATCAATAATGACAACTCAATAGGAGAAATCAAAAAGCAAAAGTTAAATAGGGATTTATATATTTTATGGGCATTGTAGACATGCAAGATTGTGTAATATTATAGCATTTTGAGCAAATTAAATATCTACATACATAGTTGTTGAACATGACACTTGGCAAAAATGAAAGTTGAAGGGATATACACAGAAAGTTGAGTAGAATTGAAATCCAAGTAAAGCTGAAATTATCTAAGTAATAAAAAACATTTGCCATTAACTAGTTTAGAGATGTATAAATTGTAGAGATGAGTTAAAATAGCAAAGTTAAAAATGGTAAACCTGAGTAGTAGCATTTTTTGTACACTTTTTTTAGTTTCCAATATTTATTTCAGCCCTGTGTACATTTATGCACATCCAAAGCATATGTAAAGATTGAAATAACGATAATAAAAAAATGGATTGGTTGTTAAAATATATAAATATTTAGTAATTAGTCGTTGACAAAGATTCTATACAAATGTTAGTGTGTTACCTACACAATCATGTAAACAAACAACTAAAGAATCTCTTTGTACACAATATTTAAGACCTTGTTTTCACCGGGTTGGTCATCGTCATTACTAAGAATATGTAATCCATTTCAATTGGTTACTCTAGAGGCGGCGACATACAATTGTCCGTGAGTAAATACTTGTTTAGAAAAATATAATCCAACGTCCTGCAACGAGTGTCCTTGACTTTTATTTATTGTCATGGCAAAAAAAATGATATAGGATATTGTCTTCGATTAAGGATAAAAGGCCAATTGGATTCTAAAGGCGACAAAGATATTCTTGGAATGAGAACTTTATCTTCAATGGCGGATCCACTCAACACTTCTCCTTCCACAAACCATTTTTCAAGTTGTGTAATTTTCATTCTTGTACCATTATATAGCTCAGCTCCTTGATTCAAATTTATCATTAACATAACTACTGATCATTTTTTAAACCTTAAAATGTGTGGTGGAAAATCCGAAAATTGGAGTGTATTCAAGAACTCAGTAAGGTAAAGAAGATCTTGATCTTGAACATTGAAATCTGTTTTACAAATTGAGTCTGATGATAAATAGATCCTTTCTTCGCCTGTCAAGTTATTCAAAATGTGGTGATTTATATCATCAACTATTTCATTTGTAGGTGTCAAGATAGCTCGAGACGCAAGATAACTTGTTTCCCCAATATGGTTGTTTAATGTTGGATAAATAATGTCAACTATAGATTGAATACCATCATGTAATTTTGGGAGCATCAAATTTTGTTCTATTGATATCCATGATTCTCCAATATCTCCGATATCTAGGCATTATTTTCCATCACCTATGTCAAGTATACAATCTGCGAATTTTTGCATTGCATATTTTGAGATTGAGTCCAACTCATTCAATTGTAGACACGTGTTTTTACGTAGCAAATGAACCTCATATGATTTCCAAAGGTATGAATTTTTTATGCAAGCTCCTATCACCTTTTCGGACTAAAGGTAAAATCTAACGAAAGCCACCTCCCAATACAGTAATTATTCCACCAAATGGTTTCAAACTGTAGCCTTCTTTGATTCCTTTCACAATATCACGAATTGATCGATCTACTGCTCCAAAGCAATATTTGTTGGCCATGGGTGCCTCATCCCAAATAATTAAAGATGTTTGCATAATTAATTCCGGAAGATGTGTGCCTTTATTGATTGAACATGTTGAAGCCTCATTTGGATTCAAAGGTAATTGAAATTTAGAATGTGTAGTTCGGCCAAAAGTTGCAACAGCTAGAGCAATCTTACCTTCCGATCTTAATTTTGCAAGTAGTGTTCGCCAAAGGTAAGTTTTTCCCGTTCCACCAGAACCATACACAAAAAATAACTTTCCAAAGTTCAAGGTAATTGAATGAAGCACAACATCATGAATTGCCTTTTGATTCGAGTTAAGACTGTGTAGCAATTGAGAGTATTCCTCATGCATTTTTAACATATCATAATTTAGCTCCTCCGAACAAAATTGTTATTGGGAATTGCAATCTATTATATATATTTAAAACAAACTCATTTGCCACCTCATAGTAATTTCTTCCACATGTGCAAACATATCCCACCTCAGCAAAAGAGCTAATGTGTACAGTGGCGGAGCTTGACTGAAAAGTTTGGGGTGGCCGACATAAAAATATAATGTATAACCTAAATAGATAAATAATATTATATAGCAAAAAAAGTAAGTTGTAATAAACACAAAGTGAAGTATCAAATAACTTAACTACATGACTTAAAAATACCTTAAAGTAGTGCTTTACGCTCTTTAATTAACTTGAAATCATCAATAATAGACTCAGAACTGATACTTGCAGCAATTTCCCTTTCAATATAAACCGTCATGCTATCTGCCAAAAAGTCATCCTCCATCTTGTTTCTTAACTTAGATTTAATAATTTTCATTGCTGAAAAAGATCTTTCAGTTGTGGCAGTAGAAATCGGAAGAGTCATGATAAGACGAAGTAGTCTATCAATCAAGTAGAAATTTTGCGTCTTTTCAGTTGCAACCAAACATGAGCACAATTCTTGGATAGTTGATAAATTCTTCAAATATAAATCTTGACGAGCATCAACCAAGAAATGTTGGAGTTGAAATTTCAAATTAATTTTCTCTTGCATATTGAAATCCACAGGGTAATATTTTTCAACTAGAGTGCAAATTTTTTCAATGTTAAAAGCTTTATAATTATCCTTAGGAGTCAAAGCACAACTTAGAGTTAACAAATCCATTGCTTGCTCACTAAATATGTTATTCAACTCTTGTAATTGTTGATCAATGGCAGTAAAAAATACTTCAACTCTAAAATAATGTTCTATTGTAACCTGACCTTGTTGAAGACGAGAGCGTCCAAATCTTGTTGTTGAATGAACATCGTTGAGATCAGGAATCTCAATATCATGTTTTTCACAAAAAGTCTTCACTTCAGTAAATAATGCATCCCAACCATCTTCTCTCAATGCTTGAATAAGAGACTTTGTTGTTCCAAAACACATGGCATTAACTATATCCTGAGATTGTTGCTGTAAGGCTTGACAAAGTATCTCAGTTATCCCCATGATTTCTTTCATCAAATGCAAGATAAATACAAAATCAAACGCCTTCAAATAATTATAAGCACTATCAGCATCCCCACGTGTAGAATAACTTACTCTTTCATTTGTAATTTTTTTTAAAACGGTACAAGTTGCCTCATACATATTTATCAAGCTACAAATAGAAGAGAAATGTGATTCCCAACGAGTATCCCCAGCTCGTTTCAAAGTACCAATTTGATTTATACCTTTACCAGTTACAATCTCATCAATTTCTAGCAAATGTGCAATTTCCTCTAATTGAGCAGCTTGTAACTCATCATGACGCTTAGTATAAGAACAAACAACATTAACAACAAAAGTTAGCTTCTCAAGAAATTTATGAATTGGAACAACTTCTCTCGATGCAGTAACCAAAGCAAGTTGTAATCGATGAGCAAAACAATGGACATAGTATGCATAAGGACAATCTTTCATAAATAGTGTTTGTAAACCGTTCCATTCTCCTCTCATATTACTAGCACCATCATACCCTTGACCACGCATGTTAGAAATATCAAAATTATGTCGAGAAAGTATATCGCATACTTCTTCTTTCAGAGTTAAAGCTGTAGTGTCTTTAACATGTGCCACAAAAAAATATCACTCTTGTATTAAACCAACTTTGTCAACAAATCTTAACACAAGAGACATTTGTTCCCTTTTTGATTCATCACGAGCTTCATCTACAACGATGCAAAATTTAGAATCACCAATTTCTTCATAGATATGTTTTCTCACCCTACTAGAAAGAATATGCAAGATTTCTTTTTGAATTTGATGTGAAGTATACTTGGAATTATATGGAGCATTTTCCAACACAACTTCATCATTGTAAGTTGCCAAGAGCTTTATCAATTAAAGAAAATTGCCTTGATTTCTTGACCCGCTAGTTTCATCATGTCCCCTAAAAGCACAAGCTTGAAGTGTTAACCAACGAACAGTGTCAATTGATGTCTTGAGACGTATTCGATTCTTCAAAATTTGTTCCGAGCTTTGCACTTGAAAAGTATTCCTAATATGTCCATCTTGATTCAACAAGTCTAGACATGCTTTCATTGCATTGTTGTGTGGTGAGCAAGGATCCATCCCTATGTGTTTGAGAAAGGCGCAAAATTTTCCATTTTTAATTTTCTTCCAATTTCTAAAACCCGTACCAATGAAGACATCTGATCCGGGACATCCACTTGGTCTTTTGCTAAATAGATAGCATGGTAAACAATATGCAGCATCTGTAGAAGGTGAATATTCTAGCCATGAAGAAAATATGTTAAACCAAGCATATTGAAACCGTCTTGGATGAACCTCGTTGCCAGATAAAGGATATTCTTCTAACTTTATTTGATAAGGACCAAATTTTAGATAAGCTCTTCGTATTGCATCCAATTTATTTGGTGGATATTGCCAAATTTGAGGGCGCTTTCCGGGATCACGTTCTAAACATTTCTCAAAGTCATCTTCGAAAACTCTAGGAACCTTGGAAAGATGATTCTCATTTTCTTCAATTCTTGGATTCTCAGAGATAATTTCAGATGTAGAAGGTATAATTTCTTCATCTCTTTCACTCTCATAAATTTTCCTCTTAAAAAAAGAATCAATTCTTTTACTCTTCTTCATTCTCACAAACTTATCTAAATCAACCAATTTAAGAATAATTAGCACTAACTAACACCTTATATGCAACACAAACAAAATCAACACTAACTAACAGGCAACAGCCCCAAAAATCAGCACTAACTAACAGGCAACAGCCTCAAAATCAGCACTAACAAAATCAGCACTAACTAACACCTTATATGCAACACAAACAAAATTAGCACTAACTAACAGGCAACAGCCCCAAAAATCAGCACTAACTAACAGGCAACAACCCCAAAATCAGCACTAACAAAATCAAAATCAGCACTAACTAACATCTTATATACAACACAAACAAAATTAGCACTAACTAACAAGCAACAGCCCCAAAAATCAGCACTAACTAATAGGCAACAGCCCCAAAAATCAGCATTAACAGCACTAAAATTAACGATTGACGATAAACGAAAATATGAAAATTGAAATCCAAACCTTTTGAGTTTTGACGATTGACGAACGACCAAAACAAAGGCGATCTGATGCGATTTGAAGGCGACGATCTGACGCGATTTGAACTTGAAGGCGAAGATTTGAAGGCCAAAACAGAAGCGATGATTGACGACGTAAGGCAGACGCGAATCCGTGGCGACGATTGACGACGAAGCCGGCGACGTGAGGCGACAACGACGATTGACGATGAAGCCACCGGCGATGTGAGGCAGATGCGATGACGAGAGGCAGAGGCAAACGGAGACCGTAAATCTGTGAATCTGGAGGGAGAGGCAAACGGAGTAAGGAACGGCTGGGTGGCGGAGCAGAGGAACTGAGAAAGGAACGGCTGAACCAGTGGCGGAGCAGAGGAACTGAGATTCTGAGAAAGAGAGAGGGCGGTGGGCGGGTGAAAGAGAGAGAGGAACGGGACACGGGTTGAAGAGAGAGGAAGAGAAAGGTACTAATGGCAATTTTGTAATTTTTTAAATTTCAGAAGGGTATTTGGTCAATCTACCTATAAATTTTTTTTTTTTTTGTTGGGGTGGCCACGGCCCCCCCCTGTCCTGCAGTAGATCCGCCTCTGAATGTGTACGCCTTAGAAAGTTTTTATGTTTCACCTCATTCTTTTCTACTAAATAATTTTTCCCTATTTTAATCCCTCTAATCCCTAATTTTTTTAATGACTTCCTCTCCAACAGTTTCTTCTTCCCTCTTGTGTACGCTCCAGTCAATGTCCGCTTCTGCTTCGCCATCCTCGCAAAATCTTTTTTCTGCAAAATCATTTGTTCCTCCGCGGTAATTCTTCGAAATCGCCGACTCTACTCCAAAGATACCCCGAAAGAGGTATAGATTTGTTCGTTGCAATAAAAAATTTCCTTCTCTTTGTTGATTTCTGATTTTGCTGCCATAAATTCAATTATGTTCTATGCAATCTTTGAAATCAATCTAGCTCATAGTGACTTAATGCTATGTATAGTTTCTTACATTAAAATCTATCACTGCCACTATCCAGGAAATCCAAGTTCGGATGGGACCAGATGACGAACTTCGCTACCCATCATACCCAGAGCAAAATGGCACATGGAAATTCCAAGGAATTTGTGCTTTCCAAAAATATGACAAGGTATATTTATACATCAATATTTTTTCCCTCACCCTTCTAAACTCTTTTCCTTCTTTAGTTATTTTTAAGTGTCACTTTGCTTTGAGTGTCTCATATTTTTAGTTTTACTTCAACGTAAAATATGTTGAGCAGCTCACAAATTGCAGTTGAAAAAGTTTGACTCAAGTAAATTTTAACCATGTTTAAAAGATATGTGCCATTGAATTGGATCAAGTAAATTCGATCATTTTGAATTTCAGAAGACAAATCTGCATGTATTGTGGAAATTTTTCAAATTTCAAATGTTAAAGTTAATGACTTCGATCATTTTAATCATCGATCTTTGTGGTAATTGTGAAATTTTTTATTTTAAATCGGATATATTAGAATTTTAATTTACAAACATTCAAACTATTATTAATATTAAGAGAATAAACATTTTTTAATATTTTGGTTACAAAATATTAATTGTTAAACAATTATAAGTATACATCAAATACAAATAGTTGCAAATGAATTACTTTAATTTCATCTATTATATATATTTAAATATTTAGAAATGATGGACAAAGTTATGTATTTTTGAATTTTGGTTAGTTTTATTTTACTAACATTATTTAAATTAAATTTATTGTTTTATAGTGTTAATTGACATGAAATTTATTCTCTTCTATGAATTATATTGGTACAATTGTATATATATTATTGATATAAATACTAAATTGGGACATAAAACTTCTTTTTTTTTTTAAATTCACTTAAATTAAATAAATAAAAATATATCAGCGCAACGCGCAGGTTAACATCTAGTTCTTTTTTAATCTTCCAAAGACTTCGGGGCCTTTCTAAGATATTTTTCCACCTCTAAAAGCGCATAGTTTTTTAATTGGTCATCTGACAAATGGAGGTCGGGGAAGTTTAGTAGTTGGTGTTGCCTATATAAAATATCTTCGGAAAGCAACTTCCAATTAGATTCCCAAAGCAAACATGGATTAAAAATTGTGCAATTCAATAAAATTGTTAAGAGTTGGTGTAGTTGAATTCTAGTACCCTATGTTGGTGCTTCTTTAATACAATCATCAAATTATTTTTCATCCTTTAGTAATCCAAGTGCATAATAACATGCATCCTTATAAGTTAGATGTACGAACCCATTAACAGTTTTAATTTTTTCAAATGAACGACTGCCTCGTACTTTGTTTAAGAGCATCCATAAATAAATTTTTTTTCTAGATGTGGGAGGAACATTATATATTATTCCAACACACCTTCTGTTTTTCCGTCTTGTCCACTTTTTGCTAGTCTTGTTCCAAACATATTGAGTAGGAAATTCTGCATATGTTAGTTGTCGAGCTTCAATGTCTTTAAATTTCATTTTCATCAACTTTGTGAACATCGTGGTTTCAATTCCTTCTCTATTTAAAATGATAGAAATACGCATAGATTTTGGGAAATATATTGTTTGATGCCCATTGAGGTGAAAGGGAAGTCGTTCGACGACTAGTTCTCCAAAAAACATATTAAACTGGAAAATTCTCCATCAAGCCTCTGATGGAGAAATGTATCTACAATCAAGGTACTCTTTAATTTCATCACTAAAGTGCATTGAGCTTGTTGAACTGTTATCAAAGTTTTCTACATTAGAGATGACTGCTCTAACTCGATCAGGACCTTTGTTGATATATTTGAAAATATATTTAATTGATCTAGAATGATTGCAAAGTTCAACATTAATATGGGCATCATATTTTATCAAAAGATTTCTATTGTATGGGACCATGTAACGACTATCAAGTTGGATGTCATTCTTCAAGATGTATCGACCACCATTTTGTCGCATATATATAAGGAACCCATCTTAATCTATTGATGTTTTATCATGAAATCTCTTTGGATAATGCTTCCCATAATTTCCATTAATCATACATGGAGATTGTTTATTTAAAATACCACATGGTCCATGTATCATAAATCACTCAACTGCACTAAAAGTAAAAAGGTCAATATCTTTATCTGGAATTTCTACCGATATGGTTCATCAATCTTAGATGGTGTTTATATTTTATCTTATGAATGTAAGAACACTAATATGTGGACATGGGGCAAACCTCTTTTTTGAAATTCAACAGGGTACACAACTGTTAAAAAAAGGAAACACATAATTAAAAGGAATGAAATAAATAAAAATATAATTAGATATTTTTATTTTAATATTCATAGATTTTAGTTGCATATCAAGATCATTACATACAATAATAGCTAGTGTAGATAAATTTCCGTATTTCTTTAGTTTGTAAATTAATCAAAGAGTAAAATCAATTAAAATTGTGACAAAATATATTACTTGTTGTGACTTTACCAAATATTTCTTGACATTTAATATCATTGATTAACTTTCATAATTCAATAGAGAAAACACAACTAATGATGAACGGTATGTCCTCACTTTTTTTTCCTTCAATGGTTTCAAGGAAAAATTGTATTTCTTGCCATTTTGAGTTGCATGTGAATGTTAAAAATAGGTTAGAATATCCAGCATATCGACATATAGCCAATGCATCCTGAGTATGATTTCAACTATTAGTTACTGACTTCAAAAGTTCGTCTATGAAAAATGAATGTCAATTTAGGGACATTGATAAAACTCATATATAGCCAGCCTAAGTATTGTCGAAGAATAGTATGAAAGGGGATTTATTTACAAAGCAAAATATATTGGAAGCCACAAATATTTGTTGGGTATGTATATAATGCATGACTAAATATAGATAGTGAAATAATTATTTACTTGGTAATTTTGAATACGACACCATAACCCACCAATATAAGACGATGGAAGGATTGCCATTCTACCAAATGAATTTGTCATGACGTCTCCTTGATTAATAACATTTCCCAATCCACTATATAGTTCTACACGCAATTGCTTTTGATTCTTTCTAATCCAATTGATTCTAACTTCTTCTATAACAATGTTTGTGCATCTCCAACTCGTTGTTGCAAGCGAAAAGAATAATATTGTCTCATAGTAACTGCGTTTTGCCTGTAGCACCTTCCCGCTTCTAGATTTCGATGACTAATATCAATCCATAGCCATCTTCTCCATATGAAAATAATAATGGGTATTGTAGTGCCATGAGACTTGGGTGCAATTCTGTAATTCTCTGAAAACCAGTTGCTTTGTGTTCAACAATTATATCTTGATGACTTTTTTCATTTGATCTTTGATCAACTAAAAGCGATGCAACTTCTGAGCAATAGGGCAAGTTATTTTGTCTCCCATGAGTCAACCTATTGCTAAGAAATCTTAGTTTCAATTCTCCGACATCATGGTGATCATATTTATCTTTGACCATCCTATATGAATTTACCTAGACATTGTGATTTTCCAACATATGCAAAATGTACCTTACAAGTTTCTCTTGAAGATGACAATTTTTGTTATCACCTTGGATAAAGCCTAATCTATTTGAGACCTCATTTTCTGTGTCAAGTATATAAAGTTGGGCAAATTTTGGCTTTTCTCCATTCTTAGGGCATAAAGACCCAAGTTGGTTGTAAGTCTATCCATTGATTCGAAAAACATAAAGGCTGCTATGTTTGTTGATTTCAGTCCATTTTTCAATCCATAAATGTAAAAGCAAAATCCACATTATAAATTCTAATGTTACGACGGAAATATTTTGTTGCATTATCTCCATCATAATCAAACAAGTCATAGAGTAAAGTTGGTGGAAATTTTAGTAATTGAAATTGCACTCGACCTTCCATGCTACATGTAGAAAACTTTGAATCAGTGAAATGCTCCACAAAATTCACAAACACATGTCGTCCTTCCAAAATTCCAAGTTTCAATGATGGAAGCTAATAAATAAATTTTTTTTTTTTAAAATGCAAACCATATAAGAAGACCAAACATCGATAAATACTAGAAATCCTTTTGTTTAAAATAATGATTAAAATATATTAGAAGTTATCTATTTGTCTACGGGTGGCATTGAGAATTGTAGATGTTGACAAATTAGCTTGGGAAGCTTATCTAACGGGAACTGTAAAAGGATATTAATGGAACAAATTAGAGGATGTTTTAGAGGTAAATAATTTCATTCATATACAATAAACTTCTTGGTACAATTTTTGAGTAAGGAACCTGAATTGGATTTTGAAATCATATTCTTGTGCAAATGTAGTAATTTCTTCCTGTTACATATTGGTTGTTGAGATTTAGCATGTTGCGATGCAAGTGCTCAACATCTACATCAAGAAAATCAATGAAATGATCAGTTACAACAATCTCAAAGAAGCTAAAAAATGTAGGAATCATATTTAGAAAATATATTACTTACACCTTTATTTTCAACACAAATATAATTTCTTTTAAAATGAAACAATTGTTTTCTTTTAAATCTTGCAAGTCGACACCGGGCAAGTTTTTTCAAGCGGTCTTGATCAACCTCTTCAAACATGTAAAATATGATGGAAACAAACCAGAGTTTATAATATGATGTTAAAAATATAGAGACAAAATATGTTAAATATTGAGTCAATGTTTGCTAAACTTCTATAGTTTAAGAGATAAAAATAATTTCGAAAACATTTATCACATTTCGTCATTGGTAAGGAAGAAAACTTGATGTAATAGGTGACTAGATTCCTATTAGAAATTATGTACCCATCCATAAACTTCGATAAGAGCGGCTAACTATTTTAAGACAAACTCTTGAAAACTATAACAAACTAGAATATAACCCCCGCGCTGCACGTGTGTAATTTATAAAATTTTCTGTCAATGTAAATTTTAAAAAAAATTTGAAGGTGATATTTATGGTGTATAAATATCTCAATCTGATGAGAATTTTTTTTTCAATATCTGTAAGTTTCTTAATTTATAAGAATAATGGTTGTATAACAAAAGAATAAATGGAACGGAAATAATTGAAAAGTTTGTAATAAAATGATTAGTTTTCATTCTAAAATATACGATTAAAAAAATATGATTGATTGTTTGTATACACAATTAAAAAGATTAAAATAAAATATGAGTGATTTTCACTCTAAAAATATTATTAAAAAAAGATGATTAATTGTTTGTATACATTTTGTTTTGTTTTAAACATTCAATCATTATAGAATAGTTTCTTCCTATAAAAAATAGAATATATATTTTGCAAGCATTGATTTGAGATACATTTGTAGAATGAGGAATAAAAAATGAATGAATTCTAGAGTTGCCACATCATACTACTGAATGATGTGGCAAAATTAGTGTTACATGGCATATAAGGATGTGATACGTCAACATAATTTTTTTGGGGTTTGTTTTAATATATTATATTGATATTGATTCTTAACAAAATTTTCATTATGTTAAGAAATCTAGCAATGACCACTCCAAAGTGGATTATCTAAAAATTAATCCCTGTAACACCCTATAAGTCAATTTCTCAAAAGATTTAGACAAAATAAATAACCAAACAATAGAAATAAATGTGTAAAAAAAAATAAAGAACTTTCTTGTAGCTTGTAGTTGTGATATACTATGTACAAGAAGATGGAGATGAGAAGTAAAAAAAAAAGTAAAAGATAAGCCTGCACCAAAAAGTAAGAGGTTCCAACTAAGAAATCATTCCTAGCTTCATGAAATGCACCTTGTTTTAAATAACCACACATAAGATGGATGAAGTATATCGATGAGATTAACACATTATAATAACAATAGACCATGAAAAATTACTGACATAAAGAGTCAAAAGAAACTTATTTATTGAATCTAGCTCAGAAGAGGAATAATGCAATGCAACATAGAAGCTAAATCACCCAATATGTGCACAGTTGATGAAATAATCAAGTTTGTAACAACATCTCATCACCTTCGCATGTGTGTTAGATAAAGTAAAAATGAAAGTTAGATATGAAACCTGTATAAAAAATTATAGTCATGATATAGTGAAAAATGACTTTCAATCTAAAATATAAGTTGTCTCTTGTGAATACATTTGAAGAGATATTGATCTAGCAATGAATATTTTATAGTAAATAGTGTCATAACTCATGTAAATATTAATACTTTGTCCTACACATAACCATGGAGTTGACAAACATATTTTCCAAAAAGACATTAATGAAAATTGAAACTTTGGATCACACACAACCATAAATTGGCAATCAAACTGCCCAAAGAAACAGAAAATCAAGGCAACGGCATTGGGGCATAAGGTAGCATAAAAAGGAAGCAACACTATAAGTAGAAAAGTATAAATGAAAAGAGGTGACAGATATATTCCGCAAAGACATTATTATATCATTCAGTCATGCAACATTATTCAAATTATGATAAAGTATCTTTAAATTGAAACCATAAGAAAAAAATAGAATAACACTAAATAAATACCACTATATCTACTATTGTGAAGGAACGTGGAGAGTCTTCTTAAATAAATTAATTGTTTCCTTCGAAACCTAACTTGTCGAACTGACACAATGTTCGTAAACGCCGTTTTTGAGCTTCTAAATTTAAAAAAAAAATGTATAAGGTTACAAAAAAAATTAAAAAAAATGAAAATGAGAATGAAAGATTCGAAAGTCATCCGTTAAAATCATACGAAGTTTGTCAAGTATGTCTTGAAGACACATAATTTGCACCCCTCCTCTACTTACCACCATTTTTATTCGTCGCTTTAACCTAGCTATTTTTTTCAAAAGTTTATTGTGGACATGGGAATTAAAGGTAAAACTTATTTTGTTTCTCACGACAGAATGATATAAGAAATTCAGAGATTCAAGTGTGATAGAATAGAAAAAAAAATTCAGATATTCAAGTGTTTGAACGGTTGATAACACCCTTTTAATTTAAGTTAGAGACATTATTAATAGTCCCTTATTTTTTGATTGTTTCACGATATTTTGATTGTAACAGTTGAATTAAGAGGTTAGTAAAATCCTTGTATTTAAAATTAGAGTCAACAATATCCCTTATTTTGTTTGAATTTATTTTTGTCAATGTCTCCCCATAACAGCTAATTTTGTTTAATGGAAAAAAAATACACAAATGAATGAGAATATTTAAAAATTGAAAAGCGTTTAAGTTAATATATATTGGATGTACTATCTTATTGAATGAATAACAGAAAATAATTTTGCCTTCAAATTATTTTCTTCACATGTAAGGTAACAATATCAGGTTCTTGAGCTAGCAACAAATTTTTTGCTTTAATTTCTCATGCTTTCTCCACTGACCTTGACATTTACTTTGTTTCAAAAATTAATTTGTGTTAGTTCTAAAATTTTTCACGGGAATTCTACCCTGTTTTTTTAGCAAAGTTCTACATTTTTTTGGGGTAAATGATATTTCTACATTTTTATATGAATACACCATTACGTTTATACGCTTTTTAACATGTGTATATGTTAATTAATTAAAAAGTGCTTGCATAGAAAACGCAAATTATGCTAAACATTTCATAAGAAAACGCTTTTTAACACTTATATGGTTGTGTTGCCTTATAGAAAAAAAAAGTAGTTTTATGATAATGAAGAAAATTAAGATAAAGTAGAAGTTAATATTTTGAACTTTTGAAAATGATATGGAGCTTAAGTCTAGCCCAATAATGTACTTTAGAGATATTCTCATTACAAGGCATAAAAGTAATATTATTAGATCACACGATTTGACATAAAATGAAATATAAATTTAATACTTTTACGTTTTATGGAAAATAAAAGAGAAGTTTTAAAGTGTATTTACTTTCACATTTTATAAAAAAACAAAACAAGACTCCTAGAGTGTATTCTATTTGATGAAACAAAATATGACTCGTAAATTATATTTTATACGGTATTGTATTTATATTCTATTTTACATTAAGTTTTGTGTTGGAATAACACGGCTCTTGACAAAAATATTTTCAAGGATAAATATTAGGGGTGTCTCCATTCTCTACCTTTAAAGGTTGGTTGTTGGATTAATTAAATGATGATCGATCTTTAATTTTAGACTCTAGTGATACTAGAGATAATTTTAGCTTCATATCGGTGATGGAGAAGAAAATATTTGTTATTGTGGAAAATATGAAGAATTTTTTTTTCTTCAATGTGGTTGATTGATTTGCACCCACTTGGTGTTTTATTTATACAATCTTAGTAATAACTACAATTTACATTATAAGGAGATTTAAAAAAATTCAAAAGAGATAAATTGAAATTAATCTAAGTATAAGGTTTGTAAAAAAAACATACAAAAAAGTTTAGAAAAGAAACATAAAATCAAACTAATGTCGCACGTAATAAGGATCAAAAATCAAAGACCAACAACAATACAAGAGTAAGATACAACTTTTAAGACCACAATTAAAAATTAGGTTAAACAAATTATTGATTAAAATCATAAAAAAGACTTTTGTCTCAATACTTAAGTCAGTTCCACGGTGACAAATTAATATAATCTGATATTTGATCAGCTGCTTACCTTTGTTGCCGATATATAGATCACTCACATGCTAATTAAATAAGGTTCATAACATTATATTCTTTCTGTTCATCCATTTCTACGAATATCCAACCACCTCAAAACTGCCCCCAAATTCCACCGAACATCAGACAATCAAATAATAGAGTGGAATAGTTTCATCCGCTCGACACCCACTAACGTAACTCTCAAAATTGACCACCAAAGCACCCATTTTCAAAAAATTATCTTTTATAAACAATTGATTCAAACGAGCCTTCAAAAAAATTATCTTTTATAGGTAATTGATTCAATACAAGTCTCGAAAAAAATTATCTTTTTTTAGATAATTGATTCAATACGAGTCTCCAAACATAAACAAAGACCTTTAGAGGAGCCAATTTAATCCAAGCGACATCAAACACCTGTCAACCTATATCTTAAAAAAAAAATCATCAAAACATTATATGCTCTCATCGCATAGCTAGATCCTTGATTATTACCCCAAAATAAAGAGTCTTCTATATTATCCTGCAATTTAATGTTAGCTAACAAAGAATAGCACTCCACTACTAAATCATCTTCCCATCGGAACAAATTTCTACACCAACCTCACCCTTCTCCTCCAACTGTCCATTCCAACCTACACATATTAGCTACTGATAGATTCTAATTACGCACAATACCAAATAATCTATTAAACTGCACATATAAAGGTCCTCCACCTAACCTAGGATCATATCAAAACTTAATTGTTTTCTCGCCATTTCCTACTTTTTACCTAGAGTGTTCCAAAAGAAATTGGCCACCACTACCCTGCCACCCTTCTCCAAACTTTGAATATCTTTCCACTAAGGAGATTCCAAGTTAGCTCCAGAAAGAACATTGTATTTACTATGTAACACCTTAAGACATAACCCTCCCACCTCCGTTTTAATTCTCCACCATCATTTATTCGACAATGTAATTTAAAAATACTCAAATTTTCCACATTGACCCACCCTTTTCTAGATTTGACAAATTCATTCTCATTTTATTCAATGAATTTTGCGAGTATTTTCACTATTCCACAAAAAGATTTAAAAAGATATTTCATTTTAAAGATGATACCAGACGGAGCTTTAAAAAAGAGAAATAAATAAATTGACAATTCAGATAAAATATATTTTTAAGAGAACAAAATGAATTTCTAATGCATATATGTATGTATTATATTCTTTTAGGTTGATGGCTAACTAGTACATAAACTAAAATATGGTTGCTACGACTTTCGGTACAAATATTAATTCCCAACACTATTTACCAAAAGCTACTTTGAAGGTGGAGTATAGATGTGGTTTTATTTTGAGCATTCACTCTCAAAGATGATCAATCTGGAGAGACCTCTAGATTATGGTTTAATAAAAGTTTTTTTTAACTAACGATATAATTATTTGTAATCTTACAAATTTAGGAGAATGTTAAAATTTTAAATATGTCAACATGAAATAAAAATCACTTTTTTTTTTCATAAACATCATTTATTTATTTATTTACATACTCTAAATTTTGATTTATTTGCACCATTGTTGTTCTTCAACGATTTTAGTTGAAGAATTAACCATAATTGTTTTTGTTGAAGAATCTTTGAACATTTGTAACTAATAATGTTTATATCATTTCTTAATGTGATATAATCAAATGTATTGTAAACTTGAAATTAGAAAGTCAGGATCGAATAACATTTTTTAAAGCAAATATGAAAGTGTAACGACACCATCGTGATTAATTGACATATCAACTATATTGACACTTCTATTTACCTATAAATATTTAGACACCCTAAAAATATTATTAATAAAATGAAAAAACGGTAACAAAAAAATAGACGGAGAAAAGAATTAAAATCATCTAAGATCGAATAATCTATTTATTTATATTGTTAAAATGAAGTTAATTTTTAAATAGTAAAAGATTGAATCATTATAATAACACTTTTTTAAATATAATTAATTAAGTTGTAAGCTTTTCTTTGCCAACATAAGTTAGCATTAACACATCAAAAAAACTAAAATCGATTATATAATTTATTTAAATTGTAAATATGGAAATGTGTTATAGTATATAAATTTTTCAATTAATTTTAGTGTTAGTGTGTATTTATTTGTTGAAACTTGAAACATTTTGTTTAAGGTAAACTTCTCGAGTTCAAAATCAAATAAAACTAATATAACCACTAATTTACTAATATTTACTTATAAAAAAAATATGTTTCAGCTATTAATAATGATATTGAATATGTCATTATTATTTTTTTGCGAAGGAAAATTAAAAGTAAAATAGTAGCTTCTAGGATAACTGAATTTTCCAATTAATTTTAGTATTAGCGCGTATTTATTTGTTGAAACTTGAAACATTTTGTTTAAGGTAAACTTCAATTACAATTATTTATCACATAACTTTAGCAAACTATTAAAAAAAAAGTAAAATTGCAATCTTTTGTATTAAAGAGTAAAATGTCGTTGACCAATTTTTTTTATTAAAATTAAAAATATAACAAGTTCAAATTATTTTAAAAGTCTATATTTTATCATGGTTGAGTGAGATGCGTGATGAATTTAGATCCTTTAATATTAAATTGATTAAACATGAAAGAGGTCATGTTTAAAGGTCATATCAAATTTGTAGATGAAAATATTTGTTTAAAAAATATTTGAGGACATAAGCTACAATTTTTTAACACGATATAAACTACAAATTGATATAGAGAATACTAAATGTGTGATAAAATTCTATAATAGAATGAAAGAGAACTGTAAATACTTGAATTCTTTCTTACATATAAATCCAATTTTTCAAACATTCAATTTTTCAAACTGAAAATATATACCTTTAAAATGTGTCGAGATACTTCAGTTCCAATTTGTCTTTTCTTTTATGGAATTTTCTGTTAACTTTAGAACATTTTCGTTGAAAGTTTATTAATTTTTTTTTGAAAGTTTATTAATTTTATTTTGAAAGTTTATTAATTTTTTGTTGTTGCAATTTAAGCGATACTTTATTTGTATTTATATATAATGAATTACAATGAAAACATATTTATTTATATGTAATGAATTACCATGAATACATATTTGAATTAAGTTATAGCTTGGTTGTTGAGGAACACTCAAGAGTCTCCAGGAGGTTTTGGGTCCGAAATCATATAAAACTAATATAACTACTAATTTACTAACATTTGTTTATAAAAGAAATACGTTTTCAGTTAAAAATCAGTTTTTGTGAAAGAAGATTAAAAAGAAAATAATAACTTAAAGGATACCTGAATGTTCAAATTAAATATAGTATTACTATGTATTTATTTGTTGAAACTTCAAATGTTTTATTTAAAGTAAATTTCAATTATTTTTAAATAATTTTGTCAAAAAATTGTTTATTAACTATTAAAAAAATCAAAATTGCAATATTTTGTATTAAAGAGTAAAATGTCATTGATTAAATTTTATTATTAAAATTAAAAAATTAAGATCACATTATTTTAAAAGTTTATATTTTATCATGGTTGAGTAAGATGCAAGATGAATTTGAACCATCTAATATTAAATCGATTAAACATGAAAGAGGTTATCTTTGAATGTCACATCAATTTCATAAATGAAAATAGTTTTTATATTTATTTGAGGACATAAGCTACAACTTTTTTAATAATACATAAGCTACAAATTGTCATATAGAATACCAAATATATCATGAAAATCTAATAGAATGAAAGAGAATTGCGAATAACTGAATTCTTTCTGACATATAGAGAATACCAAAGATGTCATGAAAATATAATAACTGAATTCTTTCTGACATATAAATTCAATTTTTCAAACTCAAAGTATGTACCTTTGAAATGTGTCGAGATGCTCCAGTTCCAATTTTTTGTCTTTTGATACCAATAAAATATCTTAGAACACAAAACAACATATAAATATATATTTATAAAAGTGTTTTGTCTAGTTGTGTTGATAATTTATAGTTATTTACATAGGTGAAGATAAGTGTATTGATGACACAAATTTTCCAAGAAATGAATTTGTGAGATCGGATTCAAATATGGTTTCGTGAGATCGGATTCATACTTGCAAATGATTACCGGAACATTTGGGATGAGATAACGTCAATATGACATATTTTGTTGCCAATTAATCTACAGGATATATAAAGTTAGAATTGGAGGAGCCGCAAATGTTGATTGGAGTGAGAAGATGGTAGAATTATTTTTATGATGAGCTTTTTTGAAAGGGTTTTTAAGTATGTATATGATGTGTGGAATGCAAAAACTAAATTGTGGATGTGAGATGAATAGTAGAGATATATGAAGGGTGGCACATAAGAATATAAACGATGTGGCGCAAATGCTATGATGTGGCGTATAAGTGTATGACATGTCATTCAATAGAATTGGAATTCTGTTTTAATATATTATAATAGATTAGTTTAACTGATTGAACCACTTTTAACCAAAATAATAAATAGTTAAATAAATATAATGCTAAATTTCATAAATAATTATTGCAAATCATAATTTATGAAAGAAAATTCATAAAATTCACAAATAAACATATAAAAGTTGCATAACCACCAAAACATAAAATAAATACATAGGCTCACAACAACAACAAAAACAAGAATGTCATAACAACAAAAAAAAGAATGGTATAACAAAAACAAAAAAGAAAACAAGAATGCATTCATGAAGCTAGAATAAAGGATTTGTTTAATCTATATAGATCTCTCAAAGAAAGATTTAAAGATGGACCTTTACCATTTAATAAAAATAATAATTTTATAATAATAATAATAATAATAATAATAATAATAATAAAAAGTAAGAACAAATGTAATATTTTATTAAAATTGACTATAAATAATAGTTTTGAAAAAAGTACAATGGATTGTTTACTTTTGAGAGTCTCAACTCCAATTTTACCCACAATATATTTTATGGTTCCCACTTCACAATCCGCATACATTCTTGCACAATGATTCTCATCTCCCTCTCAATTCTCTTCTTCGGGTCCTATGTGATTGTCAGAAGGCTAGTCAGACGAGAAGATTTGTAATTGTATCGCACGAGAGAGAAAGAAAAAAGAATAAATTCATTTGGTAGATGGAGAGATAAAAGGCATACACAAGGCTTAGTGTCTTTGATGAATTATTAAATTTCATTATTAAACTATTATTATTATTGAGTTTTTTACCTCTCACTCCCTACTTATACCTCTCACCCCACCTTTACCTATCATTCTAAAACACATGAAAAGACAATTTTACCCTTTAACTATATATAAAAATTTGAAAAGACAATCTGAAATGTTTGAAGTAGGATAAATCAAGGAATTTTCTAAATTTTCGAACAATATGAAACTTTCGAATATTTCAAATATTTGAAACTTTTGAAAATCTGATTTTTTTTAAAAAATTTAAAAGTTTTAAAAACTGAAATTTTTGAAACTCAACATTTTGAAACTTTTGAAGGTTTTGAAATTTTCGAAAGAGTGAGTGAAAAAGTGGGAGGTAAAAAAATTTCAAGTTTTTATATATGGTTAAAAGGGTAAAATTGTATTTTCATGTGTTTGGGGGGAGGGGGTGACAGGTAAATGTGGGGGGGTGACAGGTAGAAAACTCAATAGTTTGATCTAACAAGTATTGAGCCAATAGGTTGCAGGTTCGATCTCCGTTGAGGTCAATGAAAAGAGATATTATGCACCCTATATTAAAAAGAGGTGAGACATTTGTAAATAGTATCATTTTTACAAATGGGTCAATCATAACCATTCAATAAATGTCTACTTATCCCGATAAACAAACTTATAAATTAAAAATTGATACTAACAAACACATCACCAATTTTAGATGTCAGTCGAAAAAGAAAATAGAGTGGTACTTTTACACATATTGGGCTCAGTAGTTTAAACAAACCCAATGAAAGTAGGAGTTTTCTACCTCTCACAAAATAATGAAAAGACAATTTTACCCTTTTACCAATATAAAAACTTGAAATTTTTTTACCTCCCACTTTTTCACTCACTTTTTCAAAAATTTAGAGAAACTCCAACAATTTTGAATCTTCACAAACTTCCAAAACAAACAAGTAAGTTTCTTTTGAAACTCAATTTTTTAAAATTCAATTTTTTAAAACTTTAAAATTTTGAAACTCAATTTTTTAAAATTTTAAATATTTTCGAATGAACTGAAACTTTCGAAATATAAAATTTTAAGGAATTTCGAATCTTTCGAAATGAAAAATTTCCATAAATTTCGAAACTTTCGAACAATCTGAAATGTTCGAAGTAGGATAAATCAAGGAATCTTCGAAACTTTTGAACTATATGAAACTTTTTGAAATATGAAAAACATTCGAACATTTCAAATATTCAAAAACATTCGAAAATTTGATTATTTTTACAATTCGAAAGTTTTAAAAATTGAAACTTAAAATTTTAAAACTTTCGAAGGGTTTGAAATTTTCAAAATTTTTGTAATTTTCGAAAGAGTGAGTGAAAAAGTGTGAGGTAAAAAAATTTCAAATTTTTATATATAGTTAAAAGGATAAAATTGTTTTTTCATATGTTTTGAGGGGTGGTATCTACAGATTGAGGGGTTAGAAGTAGAAAACTCATTATTATTTTTAGTCGGTCCAACCGGGAACTAGTTTCGTTCTAGACAACCTTTGAGGGGTTATGTTTGAAATGAGTCTATTCAATGCCCAAAAAATATTTTAGCTACTCAAGAATTTAAATTTCAAACTCTTTTTCTAGAAATTAACTTCGCATTTGTTGCTTCTTTCAAATATTTCTGGTAACAATAATATCATCCATATATACTAATGACATTGTTACTCACTTTCCTTGAAGTTGTGTGTTTAAACAACAATTGAGAAAACACACGAAATAAAAATTTTGAATTGTGTTTACTATTTGAAAATCAAAAGCTTTTCTCTAAATACTATTTTAAAATCAAAACTTTTTCTCTAAATGTTTTAACCAATCCTCTGATTGAAACATACTTGTTTAGAAAATATTTTGAAAGACATTAAAGATAAAACAGTTAATACAATTTTTGTTGAGTTCTTTGTCAAAGAACTTATCTTCAAATTTATAAAGCAATTGATAAAAAGTATTTGAAAATATGACACAAATAACTAATAAAGATAAAGAGTGAAAAGAGAAAGTTGAGCACATTATATTTATACTAGTTTGTAATAATATGTTGTTACATCTAGTCATTCTCTTGCAGAGAGATTTTTCCTTCTTCACTCGAATGACTTAATTCACTAACCAAAACAAGTATTCTTCAATCAGCCTTTTTAGGCTTCACAAATATTCTTAACTCTGCTTCTCAAAGTTGTTCCACTAGAGTGATTAGAAATCTTTTAATCTTCTTAACACATTTGGAAACTTTCGTGTTGAAGAATCATTTGTTTATCTATCTCTTCATACTTTCTTGTAAGGATAAAAGACGTTGCCACAACTCGACATAATTTACAGATATGTAGGTATGTGTCTACATTAACACAAAACAGTCTTAGGATTCTAATTCTAATTTGAGAGGATATTATAATTTCATTTTTATATCAATCCAAGTCGAAGAACTCATGGAGAATTTATTATACTAAAGTGTACTTTATTCAGTTTAACTTAATATAACTTGTTTAAGGCTTTTTTCTAATATGTATTCTTTTGGATATTGAACATGTGTTTTCCTTTCCTTTTCTCCTTTTCTATCTTTTAAAGAAAATTACTTTATTAGATCAAATGGTCACATTTCGTGAATCCTTTATTATATTAAAGTGTACTTGATTGATTTACAACAAGTTCTAAGGACTCTCAACATAGAGGATATTACATCATAATATAACTTGTTCAAGGCTTTTTCTAATATGTATTCTTCTGGTTCTTTTCTCCTTTTCTCTCTTTAAAAAAAAAAACTACTTTATAAGATCAGATGGTCCCTTTTTGTGAATTATTGACATTTTCAATTTTTTGTAGTTATCTTTACCAGGTGTAGACAATCATTCTACAGTTTTGTTCTTCTTTCTCATTTGTGGACATTCCTTATAATCAATCGATACGACGGACTTCGTTATTTGATCTTCAATCTAGTGGATGTTGTCATCTAATCTTGAATGTTATGGACATCATTATCGACTTCTTCAGTTTGAATGAAGTTCTTTAGTATTGAAGATGTAACCGTTGAGAAGAGAGTAATTGGAATTGTACAATGAGCCATTTGAAACTTGATGATGTAATTAGTGACATCACATAGCTTTATAGGTAGTATTGTACTTCCTAGAGATATTACAGAGGAATAACATCTGTACCTACACTTGTACTAGATGATCAAACACTCTACTTTAATCTTGGTACCAGAGAAAACAAATCACCAGATGAAATGTTATTCCATAGGAACAATGCATTTGAGAAAATGTTGCATATAAGGAATGTGATGCTCTAGAGGAAATATTATATTTGTTGATTCAAATACTATTAACTAGAGGCATTAACAACTATTGAATGCTCTTGTACCAATGTTCTCCATTGCTTTGATCCTTATCATAAGCTTCACTTTGTTACTAGACTACGAGTAACCAGAGTATTGTTTCAAAATTGTTTGTGTCTAGACGATAACTTACTAGAGAATGTTGACACTACTTATTATGTAGAACCAATGTAAACACGTGACTCAGACAAGAATGTTGTTGCTCTGATCAAATGTACTCACCAAGTAATAACTTACTCTGGTATTAGAAGCATAGTTACTTGTTCCTTAGTCAATAATATTCTATGTGTTTCTTCTAACGAATGACAATAGATAATTATTACTAAGTCACAACAACTTGTGGTACTATAGTAGATAACCAATAACATAAACTCTTGATTTGGTTTTTCTTATTCATCTAATTTGTACACTTAAAGCAACTAGTTAGTGCACAATTATTTTCTTGTTTCATTATCATCAAAACATCAATAGTAGGTATTGTATCTGAACCAATCTAGTTCTTACAACAATGTGTGGTCTCCTTGAGTTTGTTTGTATCCTAAGACTCTTATAACCTTAGAGAACCATCCAAACATTGATAAATGTGATTGTTTCAACCTATATATAAAATTGGCAGCGATATTTTTACAATACCTTAGAAGTACCTCCATGTAGATTTCCTCCCCGTGCATATTCCCCATGCAGGAAAACATTTTTCACATCAAATTGTTGCAATTCCTAACTATGATTGGCAACAAGAGACAATATCACCTAAACCGTATTCATTTTTACAATAGGGAAAAGTCTCTAAATAATCAATTTTATAGGTTTGTGTGAAATCTTTGGCTACCGGCTGTGCTTTGTAACTTTCAATCAACCCATCTGCTTTATACTTTAGAGTGTCCATCCACTTGCAACCAATTGGTATTTCCTACTAGTTTGAAATAAGAGGTAGTTTGAGATAGGGTATAATAGTTGTTATCGGATTCCTTTTCTAATAGAAATTGGGAGGTCAAGGTCATCTTCAATCGTTTGAGTTTCATTTCAATTGAGAATGTTTGGATGCAAATGTTTTGTTCACGTTCAAAGAGATGAGAAGGTCCAAGCTTGATAGCAAATCCAATCAGTGTGTGTTCGTCGGTTATGGTGATGAAGAATTTGGTTATAGGTTGTAGAATCCGATTAACAAGAAAATTATCAGAAGTCAAGATGTGATATTTCTTGAAGACCAAAGAGTTGAAGACTTTGATAAAGTTGAGAAACAAAAATCAAATTCCAAAAGTTACATTGATGTTGCGCCTAAGCCCCTTGTTGAAATTTTGGTTGATGGGGGAGATATACAGGTAGATGATGAGAATGTAACTGAAGCTCGTGTACCTCACCATGATGATTCAAATGAACAGGTTCCACCTGAGCCACCGATTGAGTCTGAATTGAGAAGGTCTACTATAGGACATCAACTTCCCAGAGATATCCTCTACATGAGTATGTGATGTTCACTGATAGTTGAAAGCAAGAGTACTACCAATAGGGCATTGCAAATGTTGATAAAGAAAAATGGTTGAAAGCTATGCAAGAAGAGATGAATTCTTTGCATGAGAATCACACATTTGGGTTGGTGGAGTTGTCTAATGGCAGAAAAACACTCAAGAACAAATAGGTATACAAGATAAAGGCAAAATAGAATAGTTCTCAACCAAGATACAAAGCAACATTGGTTGTGAAAGGTTTTAATCAAAGAAAAGGTATTGACTTTGAATAATTTTGTTCACCTGTGGTGAAGATGTTCTATATCTGAGTTGTGCTTGGGTTAGTAGCTAGTTTAAACCTAGAGGTTGAACAACTGGATGTGAAGACGTGTTTCCTTCATGGTGATTTGAAGAAAGAGATTTATATGGAGCAACTTGAGAGATTCGAAGTCAAGGGTAAATAACAACTTGTGTGCAAGTTGAAGAAAAGCTTGTATGAGCTCAAGAAAGCACTGCAACAATGGTACAAGAAATTTGATTCCTTCATGGAGAAGTATGGGTATGGTAAAACGACTTTTGACCATTGTGTGTTTGTTAAGAAACTCTCTGATGGTGATTATATTGTTCTCTTATTATATGTAGATGACATGTTGATTGTTGATCATGATACTAAGAAGATTCAATTTTTAAAATACAACAGATGTGTTTTCAAAAACGTAATGATCTAGACTTATCGTATTGGAATATTTACTTAGAAAAACTAAGAGATATTGCAATCAATCACAATTTTCATAGGATAATTTACACATAAGACAATAAGTTTGATTGATTCAAGCAATCAATTGATGATTCAATCAAACTAACTAAAAAGTTTTTTTTATTTTATTTTTTTTTTATAGTACAAACTAAGTAAAAGTTGAATTTATACACAATGGATAATAATGATAGAAAATTATATCAAGAAAACACTCAATTTTAAAAAATGTATGATTGTTGATATTTCTCAAAAATAGTTTGTATTAATAACAATTACTTTTACAAATTTCTTTATCATTCAAAACTGTAAAACAAAATAATTGCCTCCAAACACCAAAATTGAAATATAATAAACAAAAATCACAAATGTAAAAGATTAAGAAAAAGGAAAAAATCACATCGCAATTTTTATTTTAGTTTCTCAACACTGTTTTCACATGTACAGTATATCAAGTTCTCATTCAAATGAACGAGAGTTTCTTTTTCCTTTTTTACTTATTAATATCAAACGGTTACAAAATTTGTTGGCAATTTCTTACAAATTTTGTACAACAATCTCTTCTTCTCTAAACACTCAAAAACCAGATTTCTATAAATCCCTTCAAGAATAAATTTGAACCACTATCTTCAAGATGAAGACAAACCCTTAAATCTTGTAAGACAAAAACCCCTAGAGTAAATACCATTATAGAACTAAAAAGTCACCACTTTTAAAACCTTCAACGTGTAGCTAATTGACATCCCATCAGTCACCCACGTTTCGAACAATTACCCAACAAAGGATACTCCACCTTTGATGTTTTTCCTCAAAAACTTAATGACACAAGAATTGAATCAAAAAGAGTGTTTAATCTTAATTATGATTTTGAATAAATGAATGAATGATGAAGAATGAGTGAAGTTGTTCAACCTTATAGTGATGGAACAAATCAACATTTAAATAACATTAGTTAGTTACTGGAAGTATGATTTAACAAAACTGATATAATTGTTTTGTAACTGCCAAAAATTGATTATGCAGTACGTGCAAATCAATTCACACGTATACGAAACGATTCACAAGTTCAAAACTCTTGATTGGAAACTGGAACACTGTGAGCCATTTTACAAATTTGTAAGTCGATTCATAAAAATCATTGGAATTTGGTGAGTCGATTTACACATCAGGTGAATCAATTCATCAATCATAAATATCCTGAAATGATTTCCAGACCTCTATCGATTTGGAAATATATGACTCGATTTTTGAAGTTAAAAACCAATTAGAAAATTTTGTGATGCATTGCATGATGTTCTAACATACTCCTAATATGCATATGATGTTATGCATGATATAATGAGGTTTTCAAAAGTATTTTTTATTCAAAAATATTTGTGGATTTTGAGAATTGAAGAATCAATAAAGACACACAAAATCATCTAAGTAAACCTAGTTTTAATAACATCAAAACACTAAGTTTATCCTAGGAAAACTTGCATTTACATACACAAAACAAATATTTGTCGCAAACCAATTAATTAAAATACAACCTTTCATGAATCAACTAGTTAAAATAGAAATATCTTTTTCATAAGTATTGTGTCTCTTAAATATCTTCTACATAAAAATTTAAAGAAAATTATAATACACTAATTATGATTTACTATATAAACACTAATACACAAAACAGTTGTTTGTAATTGGTCAATTAGTTAAAATATGATCTTTCACCGATCGATTATTTAAAAGATGATTTTTTTATCTAATAGTGTGTCTCTTGAAAAAATTCTAAATTAAATTTTGAAGAAAATTATAATTTATTATATAAATCATACACGAGACAAATATTTTTCACTAGTATGTTAGTTAAAAGAAGGTTTTTCATGAATCAAATAATATAAAGAGAAATATGAATTTTATTAGTTTTGTCTCTATTGAATATCTTATTGATAAAAATTTGAAAAAATTATAATAAACTAAATATAATTTACATTATAAATCATACAAGAGACAACTTCTTTTATCATTAATCAATTAGTTAAAAGATGTTTTGTGAATAAATTAGTTAAAACATAAATATGTATTTTATTAATATTT
>JBBPBQ010000001.1:15506203-15572597 GCA_037974755.1 Cicer yamashitae
TACAAATAAACAGAATTTTATATGTATTTAAATTTTACTTGAAAATATAAAAAAAATATTATTTCTAATTGATAATATTTCACAATAAAATTTTAAATATTTAAATATTATAATGGAGTAAATCATCAAATTTTTCACTGAAATTATAGAATTCAAACATTTAATTTCTTTAAAATTTGAGGTTGACATGAATGTTAACTACTTACTTGAAGTCATAAATATTATATTACTTGAGCAATATAATATCTATAAATCAACAATTATCATACGCTATGTCACCAAAATTGGAACACATAATATTTTTAAATAAAAAATTAGATAAAAGACCATTTGAATTTTTTTTGAAATTTATAAGAGTATAAAACAAAAAATAAATTTTAGATCAAAATCGAAATGATTCGTATTTTCAAGACAAAACATATTTTAGCCGGCATATTTTGGTAGTTTTTGAAAAGATTAAAAAAAAAATCATATATTTGCATTATCTATCTAAAAACAATATTTAAATCATTAGTGTAATATAAATGATAACCGAATGCGCCATTAAAAAAAAAGAAGTACGAACTAGATATAGTTACGAAAGATCAGTGATTCCTTTCTAGTAAGAAGAAGAAAAAGAATGCTGAAGTTGAAGTATCTATTTCTTCAACTTCTAATTTTGATTCAAACGTTTTCATTTCCCGTAGCACTATCTAAGCATGAAGCCATAGAATCTTTGCTTCATCGCTTGGATTCCAAAAGGGCACTTTCATCCGTGCAAGAAGCCGCAGCTACAGGTGTTCTCAAAAGATTGCTTCCTACTCATTTCTCCAGTTTTGAGTTCAAGATTGTTTCTAAGGTGGTTTCTCTTTTCCCTTTTGACTTATGAATTTCTTATGAATTCAATTTTGTGTTTTGGTTGCCCATTTCTTAGTTTTGATTATATTTTTGGTTTTACAGTTGTGCTCAATTAATACAAAGTAAGAATAGAAAACCCTATCCAAGTAATTAGGTTCAAGTGGTTAATGAATTTCAGCTAAGGACGAATGGTTCAGGAGTACTCAGTTCAAATCTTGGCTGGAATAATTTTTAGCTAGACAAACTCTGGATTAATAGTTTCCGTTCCACTAGAGGGTTAAAAAAAATAGAAAACAGTTTTTTTTTCCTGTTAGTTTTTACCTGACATTATATAATAGTTGTTGACTTGGTTGAACAATATAATCCATTCAATTAGTATGTTAATCTTAAAAATTGAATCAGAGATCAAACCGGTGAGACCTGTAGGTCATGGTTCAACCACGATCGAACTGAGTGAAGTGACTGATAAATAAATATGCATTAAAAAATATTTTTTCTTTTTGAAAAAAATTGAACTGGTTGAACCAACTGCGGTTCAGCTTGGTTTGATCCGATTCTTAGGGATTGAGAACCGACTGCAGTTGAACCAATTGGCAGACTAACTGTTTCCTAGTTTAATTAGTTGATAGGCCGAACCCGTCCGGTTTTGAAAACACCAGTTAATCTTGTGATAGTCACTTTGCATGTTACTTTGGGTAGCTGTTTCTAAGTTATTTTCCCTTTTCCCTTTGGACTTGATTCTTTTGGATGAAGAATTTCATATGAATTCAATTGTGTTTTGAATTTTTGTTTTGGTTACCCATTTCTTAGTTTTGATTAAATTTTTTGGTTTAGAGTTATGCAGAGTTATACTTTTATAGTATTCAAATACAAAGTAAGAGGAAAAACCATTTTCTTTTGCTCTGCTACTTCTTTACCTGACATTTTGTATTAGTTGTTGACTTGGTTGTATATATAATCCATTCAATCAATGACTCTGTTTGGATAAACAACTTAATTAAACGCTTATAGCATACACAATTATCATATAAGTGCTTATGTATAAACTATTTTTATAACAAAAGATAAAATAAAGTCAGATAGTTTTTTATATTGGATATAAGCTGTTTACATCATCTGTCATGGAGAACTTATGGAAATAAGCTGAACCAACTTATGGACATGTTATAAGCTGTTTTCAGAAGCTCTTCCAAATAGTCTCAAAAGTGAAGTGCTTATGCTAGTAAATAAGTTCAAATAAGTCAATTCAAACAGGCTCAATGTTTTGATCTTGTGATAGTCACTTTGCATGTTACTTTTGGTAGAAGCAGTAGTGACTATGCTGTCATGTTATCTTGCCAAAGTAGTTTGTGTTAACGTGTTATGTTCTTTCTTTTAGAGTTAACTATTTTTTTTGGTCCTATAAAATTGGAAAATTTTGATTTAGTTGCTACAAGAAATTTATTTGTTTTTTGGTCCTATAACTTTTTAGTCCATAAAATGTACAAAAAATGTGTGTTTTTTAGTTTTGATAAGCGACCACTGAGGACTAAAAAGATACTATTTTAACTAATTGTAGGGACTAGAAATGAATGAAGTTTTATAGAGACAAAAATCAAATTTTGCCAATTTTATTGGGATAAAAAATGTTTAATCCTTATTTTTATTTATTCAGAGATTGCCGCTTTCACTTAACTGTACTATTATGATATCCTGCCAAAGAAATTAGCATTCACATCTGTTCTTATTTTTCATGATTGAATGTAAAAATCTGATTTTTATTTTTTCAGGATGTCTGTGGTGGAGACAGTTGTTTTATGATAAACAATCACAATAAGTCAAGCCAGAATGGGCCCGAGATTATGTATGTCAAGTGAATTTTATACAGCAGAGACTGTGATTCAAATTCGTTATTCCTTTTGGGTTCTTTGTTTTTTTAAAAATTACGAGACTCTTGAATTTATTTTGTTGCAACTTATTTGGATTCTTCATCGCTCGTTTTCGTGTGCTTAAACTTGATTTTAATGTTGAAAATGCTAAGGAACCTCATGATGACAATACTGTTTGAAAATCTTAAATTGGTGAAGTGCTTTAATGTTCTGTATATCACATGGTAACAAAATTCTAGCATCAAATTTCTGTATAAATCATACAAGGTTCTTGAAGCAGTGGTTTGTTTCCACTGTTCTATGAGTTATTTGTTTTGTTCATAGATAAGGTCCCTTGATCAGTTTTTCTTCCTTCTTTAATTTTAAGTGACATTGTCTTGTATATATATTTTTCAGCATTAGAGGAACCACAGGTGTCGAGATTGCATCTGGCCTCCATTGGTATCTTAAGTATTGGTGCGGTGCTCACGTATCATGGGATAAAACTGGTGGCATTCAGACAACTTCGATCCCCAAGCCAGGGTCACTACCCCTTTTGAAAGACGAGGGTGTGAAGATTAAACGTCCCGTTCCATGGAACTACTACCAAAATGTCGTGACTTCTAGTTGTGAGTACTGAAATCTGCTTTCCACGGAACAATACATCTCTCATATTTTTCTGCAATGCACAATTGAATGAGAATTTGAATTGATATATTTCAGTAGTGACTAGTGCCAATGCCTAAAACTTTGTTATGGATCAATCGACGCCATAATATTCTATCATATAACATATATCTTTCCAGCTCATTAATCTCTATGTCTTTCTTAATAGTTTATCTTATAGGTAGCATTGACAAATGTCTGTTTAAAAAGATGACCCTAGACCTAATTTATCCTGAAAAATGATGTACAATATCCTGTAGATATTGACAAAAATCAGAAGGAAACTAAGTTCAACGGTGTTTCTGATTTTCCTTAGACTGTTATGAATAAACATCCTAGAATTCCTCTTACTGATAAACACATAATAATATCTAGTTGGGTGAGTTGGTCTTTTTATGTCAGCCATATAAGGCTCTATTTCGATAACAACTTAATTAAGTGCTTATAATATAAGTGCTTATGTATAAGTTATTTGTATAACCAAAAAATGAAGTCAAATTGCTTTCATAATCTACCGTGGAGAACTTACAGAAATAAGCTAAAAAACAACTTATGGACATGTCGTAAGCTATTTCTATAAGTTCTCCCAAATAGTTTCACAAGTGCTATGCCAGTAGATAAGTTCAAATAAACCAATCCAAACACGCCCTAAAACGATTCAGGCCAAGGAAATTTTGGATTTACGAACGAGAGGTTATGTAATATCACATTCTTCTTGGTTCTTTGCAGATTCATTTGTTTGGTGGGATTGGGAAAGATGGGAAAAAGAGGTAGACTGGATGGCACTTCAAGGGGTGAACCTACCTTTGGCATTCACCGGCCAGGAAGCTATCTGGCAAAAGGTTTTTAAGGTAAGTGCTAGTTACATGTTCGCGTATGTCTGGATAAAGCTAGGGTTAAGAAAAATTAATTTTTTTTTTTGTTTGAGGACATTAACTGTGTCAAAGATTTGTTCATATAACCTATAAAATGTGAAGATATTTTTAGGTTAAATGATGCTTTCTTTCCTATCAGTTATAGTTATCATTTACTTAATAAGTTTTTTAACGAATTACTTATTCCAGATGTTAAAATTGATGTTTTATTTATGCTTTTTATTATGTCACTTCTTCAAATGCAAGTTTCGCCACCATTTTTTCCTTTTTTCTTTCTTTCCTGGCCTCTCTTTCTAACTTCTCATCACTTGCCGCTTCATATATAGTGTGTAGCCTGTTTTTATTTAGATTTTGTTAACAATCATTCGAATGCTATATGTGCATAAGCTTGGATGGATAATAGAGCAAACATATTTCATCGGTATGTCTTGAAGCATATGTATTTTACTACGATAGAACTAGACCAGAAATAGATGTAAAGTACCACATTTTCACTGAAATTCTTCTCCTGATTCATTAATAGACGCACTATATGACTGTAAAGAAAATAGTAGAAACTCTGTCTTCACTTCCTCTCAACAGAGTAAAAGCAGCTACTAAATTACATGCATTGCTTCATTCTTATTGGTGTAATTTATTCTCATAAAAATATCTATTTAATATATTTTTCTCTTTCAATAGTGATTTGACTAGTATATTCTAACTGTAGGATTTTAATATTAGTTCAGAAGATTTGAACAGTTTCTTTGGTGGGCCTGCTTTTCTTGCTTGGGCGCGCATGGGAAATTTACACGGGTAGGTAAAAGTAATCATTCAAACCCGTCATTGATTTCATTCTGTATAGATATCTAAAGAAATGGGATTGCAAAATTAAGTAAGCTTGTGTTTTGTGTTTTTATTCATTCATATTTGATATTTTGAAAAAGGTGGGTGGTCCATGTTGAACATTTTATGCAATGACAAAAGATTATGAGAATTATAATGCTTAAACCTTTGAAAAATTAGCTTATAACTCAGAATTGTTTGAAAAGAAATCAGTGATGCTGTTAAGACCCCTGGCAAATTTTCTAAAGGACTGCAAATTACAGGTTAAATTGGGTAGAAGATTGGAAATTCACATCAATACATAGGATGGAAAATGGGCACATCAGAACAAGCCTCACATTGTTTCTCCTAAATTTCAGCATTGAAACTCCTAAAGTTAAGAAAAAGTTCAGGCTTGTAATGTTTTGGGAAATGTCCTCCACTCCTCCCTAATCTCTTAATTAAAAGGCTAACTAAACAAAATTGAATGAGAAAATTGCAAATAATTAGCGATAAAATTTCCCCTTCAAATTTGGGCATGTGGAGAGGAGACTTGTAGATTCTGTATTGAGGAGATCAAATGGAGGGTATTCATAATATCGCTTGAGGCAGGGGAAGACCTAGGACAACTGTAAGAGAACTATTAGGAAAAATACCTAAAAATTAATGATCTGGAAAGAGATATGCTATAAGATAGAACATTAAGGCTTGGTTGGTGTTGTAATTTGATACCTAAACTTCAGAGATTGGGATCAGAGTCCAACAAGTCAAAACACTTTTCATTCCTTATCCATCTTTGTTTACTGTTGAAGGTGACAGATACTATTAATTAATTTTTGTTTTTGCATTCTCTGGTTGTTTTGAATAAAAGGTAGCTGTTATCTTTTCAGGTGCTTTGGTTTCTAATGAGATCTACCTTTTCACAGATGGGGTGGGCCTTTATCTCAAAACTGGTTAGATCAACAATTGGTGTTACAGAAACAGATAATCTCTCGAATGCTGGAGCTAGGGATGACTCCAGGTATACTCGCGCCACAAAACGTGAAAACTTGTTTCATGAATATCCTTTTGTCACCAACACATGTATCTATATATGATCTGTCAATTTCTATAATGCATTCAGATTTACAAAGGGGAAAATGGTTTTACAGTCTCAAATTCCTGGATACGTTTTTCTGAATTTAATGATCTGATTTAACATTGAATCTTTTTATATTCAAGTGTTACCATCCTTCTCTGGAAATGTTCCGGCTGCTTTGGCAAAGATATTTCCTTCGGCAAAAATAACCAGACTTGGTGACTGGTATTTCACTTCTCTTTTGTAAGATTGTTCATTTCTCAGGTAACTCATGTTTTGGTGTTAGTTTTTTTAGCATCCATTGCTTGACTTTGTTTTCCTAGCATCGAAACAAGTGTATAATACTTTTTCTTTTGGCATCCACAGCTTATACTTTTTTTCCAGTTTTAAAGGTTCATCGCTCCATGTATGTATCAACGAAGTTGTTTCATTAATATTGCTTCCAGGAACACCGTTGATGCTGATCCTCGCTGGTGCTGCACATACCTTCTTGATCCCTCCGATCCTCTATTTGTTGAAATTGGTGAAGCTTTTATCCGGAAACAAATTAAAGGTGTGCCTAGTTTTTCTCTTCTTACTTTCTTTCTTATTATGGACATATTTTTCTCAGATTGTTGAGCCTCCAATTTGTGTTACCATTGAACGAACAAGAGGTAGACAAGGAAAGGTTATTAATGGAAATGTGTTGGGTAAGTCTGTTACGCGAGAGAAGGAATCTAATAAAAACTACAGGAGGTAACTTAGGTGAACTAACCTAATCTAGTAAAAAAGTCAGCAACCTTCATAATCCTAGTCAAGAATGCCCCAACCATTACTCATACAAGGACACAAGGGGGTACCCTAAATGCAGGATACACATTCATTTGTTTTTCTCAAATCTCTGAAAACTCAACCATTCTGTGTTCCTAACAGGACAAAACTTCTAGTCTTTGGGTGCTGATGGCCCTAATATTCTGTTTTTCTTCCCTCTATTTCTTTCTCATTATCCATCTTAATTTTGACTTATTTTCTTAAATTTTACAGAATATGGGGATGTAACAGACATTTACAACTGGTAGATTCACTTGTCCTCAACACTTAATATTATTATTTTCTTGGACTATTAGGTTGCCAGTTGATGATATACCGTATCTATTTGTCATTTTTCCTTTGATTTGGATTTTCTCTTATATGATGATGTACATGTTCATTAATTAAATTTGGCACGTTCGCTTGTTTATGAACTTTATTGACGTCAACCACGTGCTTACACTATTTTTAACAGGACTCGAGTTTGTTTCTATTCTTGATTACTCTCGGTTGTTGACATATGTATTATATTGTTGACTGCAGTGACACATTTAACGAAAACTCCCCACCTACCAGTGATCCGGCTTATATATCAACTCTTGGAGCTGCAGTATATCAAGGCATCTCCAAGGGTGACAAAGATGCTGTGTGGTTAATGCAAGTATGCTTCAATTGACTATGGATCTTTCTATTTCCTTTTTTAATTCCTTATAATATCATGTATCCTATAAATACATATACTCTCTTTATAAGCATCTCATTTTTGGAAACAACTCTATCGTGAATTTTATGTATCAACTATTTCATAAGTTTAAGCTATTAGGTGAAGGATACATGAATGACTTTTATATTTTTGTTGAAGTTATAAGGTTAGTCTTTTAGGTAATAGAGAGGGAGAGAAAGGAATACTCAGAATGATAAAATTATATTGATATTGATGTGAAGGATTTGTTTGATGTTTCTAAAGACAACAAAACATTAATGTTTATTCATGAATATTTTGGTGCCATTTGTATAATGATGTTTAGCTGACAAATATAAATGAAATATGCAGGGCTGGCTCTTCTACTCTGATTCATCATTTTGGAAGCCCCCTCAAATGAAAGTATGAAATGCTGAAACAATACCATATTTCTTCTGTCTTCTTGAATATTTGTGTGTTTTTCTTACTTGTCTTCTTGAATTACTAAAACATTTTCCAACTAACTGGAGTCAGCAACATGGATCAAACGACACCATAATATTCTGTCATTAACTATGCCTACAGATAAACCATTTAATTCTAAATCTTTGTTGATGGTTTGGCTCAAGGTAGTCAAAATTGCAAGTTAACACGTACAGTTGGATAAGGGCAAGGAGATGCAGTTGGCCATTGAGGTGTGGTTTGTACGTTGGGTAGTGAGTGTGAGAATGTTGTTTAGGATGTGTGTATGAATGGCAGTGAATGGTGCTCTATGTGAGGATGCAGAAAATTGAAATTAAAATTTAGTAATTATTCTTTTGTTGTTAAAGTTCTTGTTATTTCTCTCTTCGTTATATATAAAACCTATATATTCAGCAAGATCTATATAACTAATGGTCCCCTCACGCTCCTCATTTTTTTGACTATGTATGATACTATTGGCAGGCACTTTTACAGTCTGTTCCATCTGGGAAGATGATTGTTCTTGATCTATTTGCCGATGTAAAACCAATATGGCAAACTTCTTTTCAGTTTTATGGTACTCCTTATATATGGTAATTAGCTCTTTAATAGCTTATTTTACTACTTTCTCTGAAGATATACAATATTCTAAAGAATCATGCTTTCTCAATCTTACTTTTCTGCAGGTGCATGCTACATAATTTTGGTGGTAATATTGAAATGTACGGTGTTTTGGATGCAATTGCTTCAGGGCCTGTTGATGCTCGTGTCAGTGCAAACTCGACAATGGTACAGCTAATGTTTAGCCAACAATAATTTACAAGTTTCTATAGGTTTGAAGCTTGAATAACATGAGAAGTGCTGTTAAACCCTATGTACTAATGTGTATATGATATGGTTAATGCATATGCATTATCTATTCTTCATTTTGTTGTCATAATTTTCTCTTTCAGAATTACGGCTGGAAAAGTATTTAGCAGTTGCGTTTCCTGATTTTTAGTTTATACATTCTGATTTTTAAGGTTTTCTTACTAATGTGTTATGCAGGTAGGTGTTGGTATGTGCATGGAAGGAATAGAGCACAATCCTATTGTTTATGAGCTAATGTCTGAAATGGCATTTCGTGATGAGAAAGTTAAAATCCAGGTAATGTTGTTCATATGCTCTCTACATGTTCAGATGTTGAAATTTGTATTTACTAGCTTTTTTTCCACATTCTTATCGGTTACGTAATACACGTTATAGATATGCTATGGTACTTAGAAAAGAAAAATGGAAATATTGGTGTTAGAAAGGGGTATAGCTTCAAGGTATTTAGAGTCAGTTTGGATAAACTTCTCTAAAATTTGAAGCACTTGTGATAGAGCAGAGGTAAGATAGAATTAGATGAAGAGAATTATTGTATTAATGGATATGAAAACAGAAAATGATTCCAGAGCTAATGCTCCTCAGTTAGAGAAAACAATTCTCTCACTGCCCAACCTCTAAAGTGCAACTGAAAAATGATAAAAAAACTGCCAAACTAATTCCCCACACGCTCCTATTCATTAGGGGAATACTAACTAACTATGCCAGCTAGGCAATCACACTTTTCCTGCTTTGCCTGTCTTATTCTTTCTCACATATACTCGCCACTGCTTAGGCCTCACCTCATCTCTGTTAACTAACAGATCCCCCTCATCACTCGTGGGGCCCAACCCGTTCCTATCATCACCCCCACCTTCAACAGTAGCCTTGTCCTCAAGGCGCAAATCAGGGAATTGACTCTTCAGCAACAGTTCCCCTTCCCAGGTAGCATCTCCAACATCCATTCCTTCCCATTGAATCAACCAATCTCTCTTATGCTGCCCACCATCAAACTTATCCCTCCATGACCAAACCTTAGCAGGAATAATGTCCCCATTTTCAGACTCCAAACTGATAGGTAAGTTGTAGCAGTATAATTGCCCACAACTTTCTCCAATTGAGACACATGAAAAGTAGGATGTATTTTAGATGTTGTTGGTAACTGTAACTTGTAAGCAACTTGCCCTATCTTTTTAAGGACTTGATAAGGACTGTTGAATACGAAGAGTATTGAGAGACATGTTGAATAACCCGTGTGTTTCAACTACACAGCGGAAGTTCTTTTTATATAGATAAACATAATGAAAGGAATACAAATAGACAGAAATACTAACGGGCCAGAATACTTACAGCCCATCTAATCTAATTATTTACATTCTAATATAATATTTTAACACTCTCCCTCAAGTTGGAGCATATAAATCAAATGCACCCAGCTTGTTACATATATAACTAATTCTAGGACCTCGCAATGACTTTGTATAAACATCTGCCAACTGATCATTAGAATTGACAAAGCTAGCGATGATGTCACCCGATTCGATCTTTTCTCTAATAAAATGATAGTCTATCTCAATATGCTTGGTCCTCTCATGAAAAACAGGATTTGAGGCAATGTGCAGTGCAGCTTGATTATCACATACTAGTGTCATTGTGCTGACCTCTTCAAATTGAAGTTCTTTCAGTAACTGTTTCAACCAGATGAGTTCACATGTTACTAGTGCCATGGCCCTGTATTCTGCCTCAGCGCTGGATCTTGCAACAACATTTTGTTTCTTACTCTTCCAAGATATTAAATTTCCTCCAACAAGTACACAATACCCGGAAATGGACCGTCTATCTGTGGGTGAGCCTGCCCAATCGGCATCTGAGTAGCTAACTATCTGAGTATGTCTTCTATCTTCATAAATGAGACCTTTTCCAGGTGTACTTTTGATGTATTTAAGAATTTGAATTACAACATCCATATGTTCTTGGCAAGGAGAATTTAAGAATTGGCTTACCACACTGACAGCGAAGGAAATGTCCGGACGAGTAACTGTGAGATAGTTTAATTTTCCAACCAATCTCCTATATCTTCCTGAATCTGATAGAGGCTCCCCCTGATTAGGTAGGAGTTTGACATTTGGATCCATAGGAGTATCAACTGGCTTGACATTTAATAGACCTGTTTCTTCAAGAATATCCATAGCATATTTTCTTTGTGAAATTACAAGGCCATCATTGGATTGGGCTACCTCAATACCCAAAAAATAACGGAGTTTACCAAGGTCTAGTTTGAAATTGATTTGAAAGATGTTGTTTCAACTGGAGTATTCCTTGCTGATCACTACCAGTTATAACAATGTTATCCACATAAACAATAAGATAGATGCACCCTTGGGCTGAGTGACGATAAAATACAGAGTGATCGGCTTCACTACGAATCATACCAAACTCTTGTACTACCGAACTGAATCTGCCAAACCAAGCTCTAGGAGACTGTTTAAGACCATAAAGAGACCTGTATAGCTGACAAACCATGGTGGAAGACTCCCCCTGAGCAACAAACCCTGGTGGTTGCTCCATATAAACTTCCTCATCAAGATCACCGTGCAAAAAAGCATTTTTAATGTCAAGTTGATGGAGAGGCCAATGTCGAATTGCTGCAATGGAGAAAAACAGTCTGACAGATGCCATTTTGGCAACAGGTGAGAAGGTATTGCTGTAATCCAACCCAAAAATCTGAGTATATCCCTTGGCTACCAAACGAGCCTTAAATCGATCAATCTTACCATCAGGACCAACCTTCACTGTATAGAGCCAACGACACCCGACTAAAGACTTCCCATGAGGTAAAGGAACCAGTTCCCAAGTACCACTGCTTTGTAGAGCACACATCTCATCAAGCATTGCTTGCCTCTACTCAGGGTGGGATAATGCTTCACCTGTAGTTTTAGGAATAGAAACAGAAGACAAAGAGGACAAGCAAGTGTAATGCAAAGGAGATAGACGATGATAACACAAATCAATATAATGAGGAGATGGATTACGAGTTATGCGAATATCCTTACGAAGAGCAATGGGAAGGTCATGCTCAGGTGGCAGGGTCGGATCCGGAGGTGGCGTCGGAGAAGAGTCTGTAATGGGAACAGGAACAGGAACAACAGAGGGTAGGCGACGACGCTGATATGTTTGTAGTGGTCGTGGAGGTTGGGGGCATACTCGACAGGTTCGATAGGAATAAGAGTGGGTGGAATAGGGATAACTACCTGAGGAGGTTCGGGATTAATGTCCTGATGGGGCTCAGTAGCTATATGGGTAGATTTAAAATATGGTACAGACTCAAAAAAGGTAACATCGGCTGATGTAACGTAGCGGTGTAGTGTAGGAGAATAACGATAGCCCTTTTGGGACCGATGATAACCGAGAAAGACACACTTGAGTGATCAAGCTGACAATTTGTCCAACCCAGGAGATAAATTGTGGACAAAACACGTGGACCCAAAGACACGAGGTGGTAGTGGGTGAATAGGGGAATGGTGAAAGAGGACCGAATGAGGGATATTGCCATCAAGGACAGAAGACGGCATACGATTGATAAGGTAGCATGCCGTTATGACTGCATCCCCCCAAAAACGGAATGGAACATTGCCATGGATAAGTAAGGTTCGTGTGGTTTCAATGAGATGCTGATTTTTGCGTTCGGCTACCCTATTTTGCTGGGGTGTATGAGGACATGATGTTTGGTGTAGAATACCGTTGGAAGCCATAAAATTTTGAAATTGATGGGACAAATATTCCCGAGCATTATCACTTCTTAAGGTACGGATAGAAACCCCAAATTGAGTTTTAATTTCTTGATAAAATTGCTCAAAAATGGAAAACAGTTCAGCTCTATTTTTCATTAAAAATAACCACGTACAACGAAAGTAATCATCAATAAAAGTAACAAAATACTTAGACTCTAAAGTAGACACAGTACGAGAGGGACCCCAAACGTCAGAGTGAACTAAAGCAAAGGGCGATGATACTCTTTTATTGACTCAATCAGGAAAATTACTACGGGTGTGTTTCCCTAACTGACACGACTCACAATGTAAAGTAGACAACTTAGACAAACTAGGCACCAGTTTTTGCAGTTTGGTAAGACTTGGGTGTCCTAGCTGAGCATGGATAGTATGAGGGGACTCTGTTGCAGAGCACGTCTTGGAAGATGTAGAAAGGTAATAGAGGCCTTGAGACTCACATCCGACGCCAATCGTCCGTCCCGAACTCTGGTCCTGCAAGGTAACATTATCATTAGTGAAAGTAATAATACAGTCATGGACCGAGTCAATCGACTAACTGAAAGTAAATTAAAAGGGCATCCAAGAACATAAAGAACAGATGCAACTGAGATGGAAGGGAGAATTTGGACAGTGCCAACTCCTTGAGACCGGGTTTGAGTGCCATTGGCAGAAGTTATAGTAGGTAAAAAACCAGATGTAGAGAGTGAAGAAAAGAGACCTTTATTACCAGTGACATGATCAGACGCACCAGAATCAAGAACCCAATGGCCAAGAGAAGATGAGTGAGAGAGGTAAACAGATGAGTTACCGGTATGTCCAACCGAAGTAGGAGAACTAGAGTTCGGATGACTCTGAACCCATCGAAGGAAATCTTCATAACTTGCCGGGGAGTCTTGTGTAGATGGTGTAGTCTGAACAGTGGCAAAAGGATCAAGCTGAGTTGCATTTATCGAAGACGGAGGCTTACCATGCAACTTCCAACAGCGATCAATAGTGTGTCCGAGCCGATGACAATGCTCACATTTGGGACGAGGCTTAGAGTTGGATGGGCCTCCACGATAGCGATTTTGATTATGTCCCTGAGATGCAAGGGCAGCAGTGTCACCCGGAGCTGAAGTCATAGAATGCTCAACTGGATGCTTTGCTGGTACTCGAAGGAGGATCGCTGAGGTAGTAGACATATCCGGAACAGTAACAGACCCCAGAATTTGATCACGAGTTGCAGAGTACTCCTGGGGTAGGCCATAGAGGGCAAGGAGCATGAAGAAGGTGCTGCGTTGTTCCAACTCTTTCTTCTGTTCAACGGGATTACTTGCAGTAGGAGGGAGAAACTCATTAAAATCATGAAGTGCACTATGAACGGTGCCTAGATATGAAGAAATCGAGCCATCTATTGTCTTCGAAGTAATGATATTCAGCAAGCGGTGAAAAACTCCATAGAGACGTTGAGTGTCGTTAGTATAGAGTGCATTTGCTTGACTCCAAACTGATTCACACGTGAGATGTGGACGGAAAATCGGTTTAACATCTGGATGAAGTGTAGACTTAATGACACTACACAACTGAGCATCTATCTGTTTCCATTTGGATGTTTCAGTCACAACCACCTTTTCAGGGTTTTGAGTGAGATGGTCCTCGTAACCTTGACCAAGCATCCATAGTTTGATGTCGGCGGCCCAACTATCATAATTTGACCCATTCAATTTTTCGACAGAGAAAGGAGAAGTGATGTAGTTGGTGAAGATGCTCTTTGTTTCAGACTGAGACGTCATGGTCAGTAAAGAGTGCCAGAAAACGCGTCGGAACCGGGAAAACAGGAGCTGTTTGAATTGGAACTCGTATATCCGTAACTCGAAACTCAAAACTGAGGGCAGATATGGAAGCAGGAGGCCGAGGCGAGTGCTACGGAAGAAGCGGCACCGTCAACGGCTGCCGGACGCGCCGTCACGCGCGGTGGTTACTGGCAGCGCGTGAAGGCAGGCGGCGCGTGTGGGCGCGTGGAGGCGCGTGAGGGCTGTTCTGATGACGCGTCTGAAGGGGTAGGTCGGTCTGAGGTGTGCAATGCTGTTGGAGTGGTCGTTCGTCGAAAAAAGTCGTTGGGGACAGCAGCGGCAGTGATGGCGGAGCGTGGACGGATGGACAAAAATTTAGGAAACAGCTTATCAGAGGCAGGGAGGAGGAAACCGGAGTTGAGAACACGGTTTGCCGGAAAAAAAAAAATCACTGGAGACAGTGGGTCCACCGGGTAGTTGACGATTAGGGTTGTCTCTCAAGAGGCTCTAGATACCATGTTGAATACGAAAAGTATTGAGAGACATGTTGAATAACCCGTGTGTTTCAACTACACAGCGGAAGTTCTTTTTATATAGATAAACATAATGAAAGGAATACAAATAGACAGTAATACTAACGGGCCAGAATACTTACAGCCCATCTAATCTAATTATTTACATTCTAATATAATATTTTAACAAGGACCATAAAATCTGGGAGCCAATTTGTGATGGATCCTATGCACAACCGATTGCTGTCGGTGAGGACGTAATTTGAGGAAAACCCAATCACCAACCTCAAATTGCACTGCCTTGCTTTTCTTATCAGCTTGGTATTTCATGTACTCTTGAGCTTTGAGTAAATTAGTTTTCAGTTGACGCAAAGCTTCATCCCTATCCCTTAACTCCTAGGCTACAGCTTCTACTATGGTTTCGCCCTCTAAAAAATGCACCAATACTGGAGGTCTCCTGCCACACACCACCTCAAAAGGGGTGAACCCTGTGGATACATGGAATGTGGTATTGTACCATAGTTCTGCCCACGGAATCCAATGTGCCCATGTCTTAGGTTGATCTGCAATAAAACAACGTAGATAGGCCTCTAAATAGCGGTTAATCACTTCCGTTTGACCATCAGTTTGTGGATGGTATGCCGAAGACATTTTAAGTACCGTGCCTACTAGCTTGAACAACTCTTTCCAAAAAATACTCACAAACAAGGGGTCACGATCACTAAGAATCGACTCCGAAATTCCATGTAGTCTAACCACGTTCTTCACAAAAATAGCAGCAATGGAGCGAGCAGTAAATGGATGTTTAAGAGGAATGAAATGACTATACTTGGAGAGACGATCCACAACAACCAAAATAGCTTCAAATCCATTACTTTTGGGCAAATAAGTAATGAAATCCATAGATATTTCACTCCACACCAAAACTGGAATAGGTAGTGGCTGTAGTAACCCACTAGGCATAGTCGCGACATATTTTTGTCGTTGACAAGTGTCACAAGCTTTCACAAAATCTTGCATCCTTTTCATCATCCCTTGCCAATATATAGTGCCTGCCATTCTCCTATAAGTGCGTAGGTAGCCGGAGTGACCCCCACTAGGGGAAGAATGAAAATCCTTAAGTAGATCCTCAATAAGTGGTGAGTTAGCCGGTATAACTAACCTATTTTTGTAGAATAAGATGCCACCTTTTAAGGAAAACCCAGGTTTAGCATTAGGATCCTTTTGAATAGCCTCCACAATGCTTTTAAGCCAGGGATCCTGTGATACCTCTTGTTGCAATTGGCTGCTCTGCTGCCAAATAGGATAGGATCTAAGAGCATGAATTTCAGCATCCTCATGTTGTCTAGATAAAGCATCAGCCACCTTATTTTCCACTCCCACCTTATACACCACCTCAGTCAAAACCCAGCAACTTAGCCATCCATTCCTGCTGATTTGCTGTGGTAATACGTTGCTGTAATAAGTGTTTTAGGCTCTTTTGATTAGAATAAACCACAAACCGCCTTCCTAACAAATAATGTCTCTAATGTTGAATAGCTAACACCAAAGCCATTAACTCCTTATCATAGGCCGATTTAGATAACCTAGATGATTCAAAAGCCGTGTTAAAATACGCAATGGGATGTTTAGATTGCAACAACACATCACCAACCCCTTTTCATGAGGCATCACATTCAATTTCAAAAGGAAATTTGAAATTAGGCAGGGCTAAAATTGGGGCAGTTGTAACAGTTACTTTTAATTTCTCAAAAGCTTCGGCAGCCGCAGCATTCCATCTAAAACCATCCTTCTTTGTCAACTCGGTCAAGGGTTTAGCAATTTTCCCACAGTTATCTATAAACTTTCTATAGTAACCAGTTAACCCCAAAAAACCTCTCACCCCATTGACATTCTTAGGGACTGGCCATTGTAACACACTGCTAACCTTGGCAGAATCTACAGCAACCCTTGCTTTGGAAATGATATGGCCCAAGTATTCAACTTGGTGTTGACCAAAAACACACTTCTTTTCGTTAGCCACAAACTGATGTTGTTTCAAAATTTTTAGAACCATCTCCAAGTGCTGCAAATGAGCAGTCCAACTAGTGTTGTACACTAGTATGTCATAAAAAAAAACCAATACAAACTTCCTTAAAAAAGGCTTAAAAATATCATTCATCACCGATTGAAAGGTTGCAGGGGCATTGGTAAGGCCAAATGGCATCACCATAAACTCATAGTGACTCTCATGAGTATGAAATGCAGTTTTATGAATATCCTCTTCCTTCATACGAATTTGATGATAACCAGATATAAGATTAAGCTTAGAGAAATAACCCGAGCCATGTAACTCATTTAACAATTCATCTACCACAGGGATAGGGTACTTATCTAGAATTATAACCTTGTTAAGTGCACGGTAATCTACACACATGCGCCAAGATTGATCCTTCTTCTTGACCAAAATAACTGAACTAGAGAAAGCACTAGTGCTGTTTCTAATCACCCCCTGCTGCATAAGGCTTTGAATCCATTTTTCAATTTCATCCTTGTGTAAATGAGGATATCTGTAAGGCCTCACAATAGCAAACTGATCTAACAACCCTTGCAACTCCTTAGTTTGTTGATCAGAGACACGAGGCACTTGTGAACCTATCACCTCCATCAAGGTAGGCCATTCACAACCTGTTATCATCCGGGAAAAAGTGATAATGCTTTGGAAAGTAGCCATCGTCTCATCTAACGCTTGGCCAAGGAATTTCACCATACTGCCTTTATGGTTGAAAACCATAGACATTTCTTTCCAATCCATGGTCACGTTCCCCAAAGTTTCCAGCCAAACAACTCCCAAAATCAGATCCACACCTCCTAACTCCAACACATAAGCATCAAAACAAATATGCACCGTTCCCACGTCCATCTGAATTCCCTTACACCTACCCATAGTTAGGACACGATGACCATCTCCTAACTTAACACCCAAGGGATTAGAAGGTACCATAGGCTGTCCCAGAGCTTCAACCACCTTAGGAGATATGAAATTATGCATGGCTCCACTGTCAATAAGAACCAAAATAGGTGCACCTTGCAAACAGCCTTCTACTTTCATTGTGTGAACCTGGTTTGGAGTGGTGGATACACCAAAAACTCCTATCCCTTTACATTCTAACTCCTCTTGTTCAATCTCTTCTTCCGACTCAACCTCCCACACCACAATCTCTCCTTCATCGTTGACACTTCATCGTCCCCCAAGATAATCAATCGTAACTGCTTTGTTGCACATTGATGGAGGGGATCCCATCGTTCATTGCAACGAAAACAGAGTCCCTTCGCGCGACGCTCATTAGCCTCTGCACTTGGTAAATGGCGAACGCCACGTGAGCGAAGGCGTGAAACATCACCGGAATTTGGACGTCAAGGTGCTGTAGAATTGGGAGGGTGTGTTGACCTGGTTTGAGATCCAGGACCCGACCCGGTACGCATTTTACCCACCTTGTTGCTAGTCTTGGTTGGGCAGATCTGCTCCCTTCCCCTTCGCGATAGGCCCAATTAGGTTTTTGAAATCGGGCCCAAGAACCTTGACCCGGTTTGTAGCGAGAGCCAGATCCCTGCTCCGAAAATACAGCAAATTCACTCTCAACATCACGAGCCAATTGCATCGCTAAGTAACGATTACGAGGCTTGAAGGTACGCACACGAGAACGAATGTCATGACGTAAACCACCAATGAAATAACCAAGAAACTGTTGTTCTGGTAAACGGCCACACTGTGACGAATACAATTCGAATTCAGCAATGTAATCCTCCACAGATCCAGATTGTTTTAATTCCTTCAATTCCTCAAAAGGATTCTCCAAACGACCACCACCAAAACGAACGATCATCGCCTCCGTCAAACTCTCCCAAGACAGATCCTCCGGAGAATCGCGTCATAAATTGAACCAATGAATCGTTGGACCTTCCATACTGAGCTTCGACAATTGAATCCCCACGTCTGCAAAAATGCATTGTACTTCGAAATACATTTCTGCTTGAGCGTTCCAAGCAACTGGATCATCACCGGTAAACGCCGGCAATTCCACCTTCTTTGCAGCTAAACGGAATTCATCTAACATTGAGGGGACCGCTGTAATACTGTCCTGAGACATGTCACGCATCGCCAATGCTCTCTGAATTTCAGAACCAATGAATTCACGTAACGACTCAATGCTGGCCTCCACACGTTCCAAACGCTCCTCCACTCCGGTGATTCTTGCGTCCATTCTGGTTTGCATGAACGTAGCAGGTCAGACCAATTGATAGAGCAGACGTAAGATAGAATTAGATGAAGAAAATTATTGTATTAATGGATATGAAAACAGAAAATGATTCCAGAGCTAATGCTCCTCAGTTAGAGAAAACAATTCTTTCACTGCCCAACCTCTAAGGCACAACTGAAAATGATAAAAAAACTGCCAAACTAATTCCCCACACACTCCTATTTATTAGGGGAATACTAACTAACTATGCCAGCTAGGCAATCACACTTTTCCTGCATTCCCTTTCTTATTCTTTCTCACATACTCGCCACTGCTTAGGCCTCACCTCATCTCTGTTAACTAACAGATCCCCCTCATCACTCGTGGGGCCCAACCCATTCTTATCAACTTGTCAAAAAAGAAACATTAAAATAATCTTGCAATAACTGAGTTTTTTAAGTATTAGCTTCTAATATAACTGGACATTAGTCGCTTGTGTCTCAACCTTGTGAGAAAGTCTCTCTTTTAATTCTTGACAAATATTTTTAAGCATTTGATATAAAGACTTTTCTTAAGTGAAGAATCATAAATTTATTTTTCTTGCAGGAATGGCTCAAGAGCTATTCCCATAGACGATATGGTAAAGCCACTCATCAAGTTGACGCTGCCTGGGAGATACTTTATCATACAATATACAACTGTACTGATGGAATTGCTGTATGTATTTATTTTATGCACTGATTTCTGTATAAGATTATTACTTCATAATATCTTTTGATTGTATTTCAAATATTTAAAAGCATCTTACATGATCTCTGGGAATGGTTTCTAGATTTTTTTGTATTTTTTTCATTTAATTAGGATTAGTCTTTATATTTTATTTGTAGGCTTGGGATTTTACTAGTTGTAGTACTAGACTTTATGCCATTAGCATTGTGTGATAATAAGTCTGCCATTAGAATTGCACTTGACCCAAATCATCAGGAGAAAACTAAGCCTATAGAGATAAAATGGTACTTCATCAAGGAGAAATTGGATATTGGTCTTATAACTATGACTTACATCCTTTTTGGACTTCAGTTAGCATATTTATTCACCAAGGGATTTCCCACAAAATTGTATAATATGATGGAAATGATGAACATTCATTCACTGAGTTTTTTAGTTATTCTCTCTACTGAGTTCTTTTTTTCAATAAAACTCTACTGAGTTTTTAGGATAGTGCAGATAAGTGATTATTTATTCACTTGATGATGAAACTGATTACATAAGGAGTATAAATAGTACAAGTAATTTAATTATATACAATTAAAAGAAAGCTGGAAATCGGGAAACTGATTCCCTATAAATGCTATCCTAAATGGAAATAAAAATAAAACTGAAATCTTAATTAATACATACTTATAACGATACAAATCAAAATCCTATGATTCTGAATTTTGATCTCATAATCATCACTCCCCCTCAATCTAGGTGGTAGATATCTATCATTCCTAGATTGGATCTGATATTTTCATATGTATTTTGTGTTTTAGGGTGCAGCTAGGTTAAAACAGGAGGGAAGGAAAATTTCTTATTATTATTATTGAAACAGAAACAGTACAAATATATATATATACAATGCTGCCAGCTATCTAATGAATGCAGAATAAAGTAAAAATAAATTAGGAAATAAATCAAATCAGAGTGATTTGATTATTTCCCAAAATATAAATAAACTTAAATAGAAAATCAACTAATAAACACAATCATATCAGATCTGATTGCTATATGTCAACACCCCCCCTCAAGTTGGTGCATATATGTCTAGCATGCCCAACTTGCTTACAAGAAATTCAAAACTGGGTCTGAACAGTCCTTTGGTAAGGATATCAGCAACTTGTTGTGAAGTAGGGACAAAAGGCATGCAAATCAGACCTGCATCTACTTTCTCTTTTATAAAATGTCTATCAATTTCAACATGTTTGGTTCGGTCATGTTGAACAGGATTTTGAGAAATACTAATTGCTGCCTTGTTGTCGCAATACAGCTTCATTGGAAGATTTATAGGAAGTTTAAGCTCTTCTAAGATTCTTTGAAGCCATAGGATTTCACAAACACCTTGGGCCATTGCCTTATACTCTGCCTCAGCACTGCTTCTAGCTACTACATTTTGTTTCTTGCTCCTCCAAGTAACTAAGTTTCCCCAAACAAATGTGCAGTAACCAGATGTTGACTTTCTATCCGTGATGGACCCTGCCCAATCTGCGTCAGTAAATACCTCAATGCCTTGTTGATCAGTTTTTTGGAAAAACAGTCCCCTTCCGGGGGAACTTTTGAGATACCTTAGAATACGGTAAACAGCCTCTAAATGTTCTTCATGAGGTGAATGCATAAACTGACTCACTAAGCTAACAGCAAAGGCTATATCTGGACGAGTATGAGATAGATAAATTAGTCTTCCTACTAATCTTTGATACCGAGATGTATCCACTGGATCACCACTGCCATCACTACCAATTTTCTGATTAGGATCTATTGGAGTATCAGCTGGCCTACAACCCATCATCCCGGTTTCTTTTAGAAGGTCTAAAATATATTTCTGTTGTGATACAACAATCCCTTTCTTTGATCTTGCAACTTCCATTCCCAAAAAATATTTTAAAGACCCAAGATCTTTAATTTCAAACTCAGCAGCAAGAGATGCCTTCAAATTTTTTATTTCATTAGAATCATCCCCAATGATAACAATATCATCTACATAAACGATCAATATAGCCATTTTACCTTTAGAAGAATGTTTCACAAACATGGTGTGATCGCTTTGACATTGAGAATATCCCTGCTTCTTAACAAATTGGGTGAATCTTTCAAACCACGCTCGAGGTGACTGTTTCAAGCCATAAAGAGACTTCTGAAGCTTGCAGACCTTTTGGTTGAATTTAAATTCAAACCCCGGGGGTGAATCCATATAGACTTCCTCCTCTAAATCTCCATTTAAAAACGCATTTTTTACGTCTAGCTGCTGTAATGGCCAATCCAAGTTAACCGCTAAAGATAAAAGAACTCTAATGGTGTTAAGTTTTGCAACAGGAGCAAAAGTTTCTGAGTAATCAATACCATAAGTTTGTGTAAAGCCTTTGGCAACTAGCCTGGCCTTATACCTCTCTACTGATCCATCAGCCTTGTGTTTTATGGTAAACACCCATTTGCACCCCACAGTTCTCTTTCCCCTAGGTAGATCCACCTCTTTCCAAGTTTGATTTTTTATAAGAGCACTCATCTCCTCCAAGACAGCTTATTTCCACTTAGGAACCCTTAGAGCTTGTTGTATATCTCTTGGGATCTCTGTTTTTGTCAGTTCACAAGTAAAAGCTCTAAATGTGGGGGACAATTTGTCATAAGATATAAAGTTACTGATAGGATGTTTTGTACATGCTCTTATCCCTTTTCTAACAGCAATGGGTAGACTAGAATCATCAAAGGTAGGTTCTAAAGGAACAAAATCATTGGGAACAGGTTCAGCAAAGACAAGATTATTATGATCAAAATTTTCAGAATTTTGAAAGGGTACAACAGAATTAGAAAGACTCGTACCTGTTGGATCCTTGGATGTTTGGCAGTGTTGAGGTTCTCTTCTCTGAGGCACTTTTTTTCTTAAGTATACGTGGTCAAATGGTTGGATACCTTCGTTACCAATCTCAACTGTCTCATTCTCAACTTCTGGTTCTGTCAAAACATTTTCTTGAATATTATGTTCATGGCTTTCTTGACTAGATTTACCCAAAGATTTTGTTTTGTTATTTTCCTCAATTTCTAGTATTTTCAAATAGGATTCTGTTATGTTACTTTTCTCACAATTTGTTTTTTTCAAATTGTTTAGAAAATCCAAATTTGCAATTTTTAAATATTGAACATCATCTTCTTTAATTATCCCCCCTTGAAGATGATTACCAAAAAAAGGAGTTTTTTCAAAGAAAGTGGCATCCATAGTCACAAAAATCTTTTTGGAAATAGGTTCAAAACATTTGTATCCTTTTTGATTGGATGCATAGCCAATAAAAACACATTTTCTTGCTCTAGGCTCAAGTTTTCCTTGATTCAGATCATGAATATGAACAAAAACAGTACATCCAAATATCTTTAGGGGTAGAGTGTATGAAAGTTTATTATTAGGAAATAGACATGTGAAAACATCAAAAGGAGTTTTGTAATTTAAAATTTTGGTAGGCATCCTATTTATTAAATATGTTCCAGTGAGAATTGCTTCTCCCCAAAGATACTTTGGAACCTTATTTTGAAACAACAATGCCCTAGCAACTTCAAGGAGATGTTTATTTTTTCGTTCAGCCACTCCATTTTGTTGTGGAGTATCCACACATGAACTTTGATGAATGATACCTTGTTGTAGGAAAAACTCATTTAAGTGTTTATTAAAATATTCCCTTCCATTATCACTACGGAGAATTTTGATTTTTACTTGAAATTGGGTCAAAATCATTTGAAAAAAACTTTTGAAGATACTTTCAACTTCAGATTTTGTTGTCATTAAGTAAACCCAAGTTAATCGAGTGTAATCATCTATGAAGGTAATAAACCATCTTCTTCCATTAGGAGTAGGGTCCCTACAAGGTCCCCAAACATCACTATGAATTAATGTGAATGGACTAGATGGTTTATGCACCTGAGGAGAATAGGAAGAACGATGATGCTTTGCAAATTGGCAAACTTCACAAAAAAACTGATCTGGATTTTTATTCTTAAAATACTCGGGAAATAAGTGCTTCAAATACAAAAAATTTGGGTGTCCTAGCCTATAATGCCATAACATTATTTCCTCATTATTATGAACCAAAACTGAGTTGAGACAATTACTATGAAATTCCTCTTTAAGATCAGCCTCATCATCGAAGGGATAGAGACCATTGACCTCTTTAGCACTGCCAATCATCCTCCCCGATTTCAACTCCTGAAATTGACAATTAACTGGGTTAAAAATAGCCAAACAGTTAAGATCTTGTGTTAATTTGCTTATGGACAGCAAGTTACATGACAAATTTGGAACATGAAGGACATTGTGAAGAGTTAGAGTTTTAGAAATAGGAATAGAACCAACTCCAGCTATGGTGGAAAAAGTACCATCAGCTATCTTTACCTTTTTATGACCTGCACAAGTACTATAAGTGGAAAACAATTTTGAGTAATCTGTCATATGATCAGTGGCTCCAGAATCGATGATCCATGGAGTTTTTGAATTTGGTTTGGAACTCAAAAGAGCAGAAGAGAAAGAGATACCTTTTTGAGCAAGAGAGGATGAAGAAGTAACTGACATAGAGGTAAAGAGCTTATACAGGTGCTCTAGTTGTTCCTTAGAGAAAGGAGATGTCTCAGAGTTAACTTTATTCTCCACATTTTCTCCATTTGCAGCTTGGAAGGCCTTACCCTCTCCATTTGGCTTCTTCTTCCAGTTGGGTGGTTTTCCATTAAGTTTCCAACAAGTTTCCTTAGTGTGCCATGGTCGTCTACAATGATCACACCAAGGTCGTTTTTTTCTTTTTCCATCTGCTTCGTATCCCTTTGCAGCCATAGCCGAACTCTCAGTTTCTTGCACCCTTGTACTATCAGAGTTTTGCAGCATAACTTTCCTTCTGGATTCCTCCCTCCTTACTTCAGAAAATACTTCCCTCAATGAAGGCAACGGTTTTCTGCCCAAAATTCGACCACGGACTTCATCAAGTTCTGGATTGAGTCCTGCTAGAAACATATAAACCCTATCATTCTCTTCTCTTTTCTTAAATCTGTTTGCATCTTTGGAATTCTCCCAATCATCCTCATAACATTGGTCAAGCTCCTGCCAAAGGACAACCATGAGATTAAAGAATGTTGTGACATCTTTATCTCCTTGTTTGGACTGCCACAAACGAGTTTTAAGTTCATAAATCTGTGAGGAGTTCTCCAAGTCGGAATAGCAATCGCGTACAGCTTCCCACACCTCTTTTGCAGTGGAAATGAATAGGTAGGGCTTCCCAATGGAAGATTCCATTGAGTGAATCAGCCACCCAATGATTAGGGAGTTCTCTGACTTCCATTTTTGGTAGGCTGGATCGGTCTTCTCTGGTTGAGGAGTATCTCCAGTCAAGTAGCCTAACTTTCCCTTGCCATCAAGAGCTAACTTCACAGTCTGAGCCCATTCAACATAGTTTCTGCCATTCAGCTTTTGGATTAGAAGCTGTAAACCAGAGTTTATGGATAGTGGATCATTTGTGGTAGGGGTTGACACGATTTTAGGGTCACCAGAATTTTTTTCTGGTATTGTAGTAGTGGAGGAACAATTTTTTTCAGTTTGTAAGGACATGGTGAGCTGCCACAGGATCAGAGCCGAAGCTCTGATACCATGTGTTTTAGGGTGCAGCTAGATTAAAACAGGAGGGAAGGAAAATTTCTTATTATTATTATTGAAACAGAAACAGTACAAATATATATATATACAATGCTGCCAGCTATCTAATGAATGCAGAATAAAGTAAAAATAAATTAGGAAATAAATCAAATCAGAGTGATTTGATTATTTCCCAAAATATAAATAAACTTAAATAGAAAATCAACTAATAAACACAATCATATCAGATCTGATTGCTATATGTCAACACCCCCCCTCAAGTTGGTGCATATATGTCTAGCATGCCCAACTTGCTTACAAGAAATTCAAAACTGGGTCTGAACAGTCCTTTGGTAAGGATATCAGCAACTTGTTGTGAAGTAGGGACAAAAGGCATGCAAATCAGACCTGCATCTACTTTCTCTTTTATAAAATGTCTATCAATTTCAACATGTTTGGTTCGGTCATGTTGAACAGGATTTTGAGAAATACTAATTGCTGCCTTGTTGTCGCAATACAGCTTCATTGGAAAATTTATAGGAAGTTTAAGCTCTTCTAAGATTCTTTGAAGCCATAGGATTTCACAAACACCTTGGGCCATTGCCCTATACTCTGCCTCAGCACTGCTTCTAGCTACTACATTTTGTTTCTTACTCCTCCAAGTAACTAAGTTTCCCCAAACAAATGTGCAGTAACCAGATGTTGACTTTCTATCCGTGATGGACCCTGCCCAATCTGCGTCAGTAAATACCTCAATGCCTTGTTGATCAGTTTTTTGGAAAAACAGTCCCCTTCCGGGGGAACTTTTGAGATACCTTAGAATACGGTAAACAGCCTCTAAATGTTCTTCATGAGGTGAATGCATAAACTGACTCACTAAGCTAACAGCAAAGGCTATATCTGGACGAGTATGAGATAGATAAATTAGTCTTCCTACTAATCTTTGATACCGAGATGTATCCACTGGATCACCACTGCCATCACTACCAATTTTCTGATTAGGATCTATTGGAGTATCAGCTGGCCTACAACCCATCATCCCGGTTTCTTTTAGAAGGTCTAAAATATATTTCTGTTGTGATACAACAATCCCTTTCTTTGATCTTGCAACTTCCATTCCCAAAAAATATTTTAAAGACCCAAGATCTTTAATTTCAAACTCAGCAGCAAGAGATGCCTTCAAATTTTTTATTTCATTAGAATCATCCCCAATGATAACAATATCATCTACATAAACGATCAATATAGCCATTTTACCTTTAGAAGAATGTTTCACAAACATGGTGTGATCGCTTTGACATTGAGAATATCCCTGCTTCTTAACAAATTGGGTGAATCTTTCAAACCACGCTCGAGGTGACTGTTTCAAGCCATAAAGAGACTTCTGAAGCTTGCAGACCTTTTGGTTGAATTTAAATTCAAACCCCGGGGGTGAATCCATATAGACTTCCTCCTCTAAATCTCCATTTAAAAACGCATTTTTTACGTCTAGCTGCTGTAATGGCCAATCCAAGTTAACCGCTAAAGATAAAAGAACTCTAATGGTGTTAAGTTTTGCAACAGGAGCAAAAGTTTCTGAGTAATCAATACCATAAGTTTGTGTAAAGCCTTTGGCAACTAGCCTGGCCTTATACCTCTCTACTGATCCATCAGCCTTGTGTTTTATGGTAAACACCCATTTGCACCCCACAGTTCTCTTTCCCCTAGGTAGATCCACCTCTTTCCAAGTTTGATTTTTTATAAGAGCACTCATCTCCTCCAAGACAGCTTATTTCCACTTAGGAACCCTTAGAGCTTGTTGTATATCTCTTGGGATCTCTGTTTTTGTCAGTTCACAAGTAAAAGCTCTAAATGTGGGGGACAATTTGTCATAAGATATAAAGTTACTGATAGGATGTTTTGTACATGCTCTTATCCCTTTTCTAACAGCAATGGGTAGACTAGAATCATCAAAGGTAGGTTCTAAAGGAACAAAATCATTGGGAACAGGTTCAGCAAAGACAAGATTATTATGATCAAAATTTTCAGAATTTTGAAAGGGTACAACAGAATTAGAAAGACTCGTACCTGTTGGATCCTTGGATGTTTGGCAGTGTTGAGGTTCTCTTCTCTGAGGCACTTTTTTTCTTAAGTATACGTGGTCAAATGGTTGGATACCTTCGTTACCAATCTCAACTGTCTCATTCTCAACTTCTGGTTCTGTCAAAACATTTTCTTGAATATTATGTTCATGGCTTTCTTGACTAGATTCACCCAAAGATTTTGTTTTGTTATTTTCCTCAATTTCTAGTATTTTCAAATAGGATTCTGTTATGTTACTTTTCTCACAATCTGTTTTTTCCAAATTGTTTAGAAAATCCAAATTTGCAATTTTTAAATATTGAACATCATCTTCTTTAATTATCCCCCCTTGAAGATGATTACCAAAAAAAGGAGTTTTTTCAAAGAAAGTGACATCCATAGTCACAAAAATCTTTTTGGAAATAGGTTCAAAACATTTGTATCCTTTTTGATTGGATGCATAGCCAATAAAAACACATTTTCTTGCTCTAGGCTCAAGTTTTCCTTGATTCAGATCATGAATATGAACAAAAACAGTACATCCAAATATCTTTAGGGGTAGAGTGTATGAAAGTTTATTATTAGGAAATAGACATGTGAAAACATCAAAAGGAGTTTTGTAATTTAAAATTTTGGTAGGCATCCTATTTATTAAATATGTTCCAGTGAGAATTGCTTCTCCCCAAAGATACTTTGGAACCTTATTTTGAAACAACAATGCCCTAGCAACTTCAAGGAGATGTTTATTTTTTCGTTCAGCCACTCCATTTTGTTGTGGAGTATCCACACATGAACTTTGATGAATGATACCTTGTTGTAGGAAAAACTCATTTAAGTGTTTATTAAAATATTCCCTTCCATTATCACTACGGAGAATTTTGATTTTTACTTGAAATTGGGTCAAAATCATTTGAAAAAAACTTTTGAAGATACTTTCAACTTCAGATTTTGTTGTCATTAAGTAAATCCAAGTTAATCGAGTGTGATCATCTATGAAGGTAATAAACCATCTTCTTCCATTAGGAGTAGGGTCCCTACAAGGTCCCCAAACATCACTATGAATTAATGTGAATGGACTAGATGGTTTATGCACCTGAGGAGAATAGGAAGAACGATGATGCTTTGCAAATTGGCAAACTTCACAAAAAAACTGATCTGGATTTTTATTCTTAAAATACTCGGGAAATAAGTGCTTCAAATACAAAAAATTTGGGTGTCCTAGCCTATAATGCCATAACATTATTTCCTCATTATTATGAACCAAAACTGAGTTGAGACAATTACTATGAAATTCCTCTTTAAGATCAGCATCATCATCGAAGAGATAGAGACCATTGACCTCTTTAGCACTGCCAATCATCCTCCCCGATTTCAACTCCTGAAATTGACAATTAACTGGGTTAAAAATAGCCAAACAGTTAAGATCATGTGTTAATTTGCTTATGGACAGCAAGTTACATGACAAATTTGGAACATGAAGGACATTGTGAAGAGTTAGAGTTTTAGAAATAGGAATAGAACCAACTCCAGCTATGGTGGAAAAAGTACCATCAGCTATCTTTACCTTTTTATGACCTGCACAAGTACTATAAGTGGAAAACAATTTTGAGCAATCTGTCATATGATCAGTGGCTCCAGAATCGATGATCCATGGAGTTTTTGAATTTGGTTTGGAACTCAAAAGAGCAGAAGAGAAAGAGATACCTTTTTGAGCAAGAGAGGATGAAGAAGTAACTGACATAGAGGTAAAGAGCTTATACAGGTGCTCTAGTTGTTCCTTAGAGAAAGGAGATGTCTCAGAGTTAACTTTATTCTCCACATTTTCTCCATTTGCAGCTTGGAAGGCCTTACCCTCTCCATTTGGCTTCTTCTTCCAGTTGGGTGGTTTTCCATTAAGTTTCCAACAAGTTTCCTTAGTGTGCCATGGTCGTCTACAATGATCACACCAAGGTCGTTTTTTTCTTTCTCCATCTGCTTCGTATCCCTTTGCAGCCATAACCGAACTCTCAGTTTCTTGCACCCTTGTACTATCAGAGTTTTGCAGCATAACTTTCCTTCTGGATTCCTCCCTCCTTACTTCAGAAAATACTTCCCTCAATGAAGGCAACGGTTTTCTGCCCAAAATTCGACCACGGACTTCATCAAGTTCTGGATTGAGTCCTGCTAGAAACATATAAACCCTATCATTCTCTTCTCTTTTCTTAAATCTGTTTGCATCTTTGGAATTCTCCCAATCATCCTCATAACATTGGTCAAGCTCCTGCCAAAGGACAACCATGAGATTAAAGAATGTTGTGACATCTTTATCTCCTTGTTTGGACTGCCACAAACGAGTTTTAAGTTCATAAATCTGTGAGGAGTTCTCCAAGTCGGAATAGCAATCGCGTACAGCTTCCCACATCTCTTTTGCAGTGGAAATGAATAGGTAGGGCTTCCCAATGGAAGATTCCATTGAGTGAATCAGCCACCCAATGATTAGGGAGTTCTCTGACTTCCATTTTTGGTAGGCTGGATCGGTCTTCTCTGGTTGAGGAGTATCTCCAGTCAAGTAGCCTAACTTTCCCTTGCCATCAAGAGCTAACTTCACAGTCTGGGCCCATTCAACATAGTTTCTGCCATTCAGCTTTTGGATTAGAAGCTGTAAACCAGAGTTTATGGATAGTGGATCATTTGTGGTAGGGGTTGACACGATTTTAGGGTCACCAGAATTTTTTTCTGGTATTGTAGTAGTGGAGGAACAATTTTTTTCAGTTTGTAAGGACATGGTGAGCTGCCACAGGATCAGAGCCGAAGCTCTGATACCATGTGTTTTAGGGTGCAGCTAGGTTAAAACAGGAGGGAAGGAAAATTTCTTATTTTTATTATTAAAACAGAAACAGTACAAATATATATATATACAATGCTGCCAGCTATCTAATGAATGCAGAATAAAGTAAAAATAAATTAGGAAATAAATCAAATCAGAGTGATTTGATTATTTCCCAAAATATAAATAAACTTAAATAGAAAATCAACTAATAAACACAATCATATCAGATCTGATTGCTATATGTCAACACCCCCCCTCAAGTTGGTGCATATATGTCTAGCATGCCCAACTTGCTTACAAGAAATTCAAAACTGGGTCTGAACAGTCCTTTGGTAAGGATATCAGCAACTTGTTGTGAAGTAGGGACAAAAGGCATGCAAATCAGACCTGCATCTACTTTCTCTTTTATAAAATGTCTATCAATTTCAACATGTTTGGTTCGGTCATGTTGAACAGGATTTTGAGAAATACTAATTGCTGCCTTGTTGTCGCAATACAACTTCATTGGAAGATTTATAGGAAGTTTAAGCTCTTCTAAGATTCTTTGAAGCCATAGGATTTCACAAACACCTTGGGCCATTGCCCTATACTCTGCCTCAGCACTGCTTCTAGCTACTACATTTTGTTTCTTGCTCCTCCAAGTAACTAAGTTTCCCCAAACAAATGTGCAGTAACCAGATGTTGACTTTCTATCCGTGATGGACCTTGCCCAATCTGCGTCAGTAAATACCTCAATGCCTTGTTGATCAGTTTTTTGGAAAAACAGTCCCCTTCCGGGGGAACTTTTGAGATACCTTAGAATACGGTAAACAGCCTCTAAATGTTCTTCGTGAGGTGAATGCATAAACTGACTCACTAAGCTAACAGCAAATGCTATATCTGGACGAGTATGAGATAGATAAATTAGTCTTCCTACTAATCTTTGATACCGAGATGTATCCACTGGATCACCACTGCCATCACTACCAATTTTCTGATTAGGATCTATTGGAGTATCAGCTGGCCTACAACCCATCATCCCGGTTTCTTTGAGAAGGTCTAAAATATATTTCTGTTGTGATACAACAATCCCTTTCTTTGATCTTGCAACTTCCATTCCCAAAAAATATTTTAAAGACCCAAGATCTTTAATTTCAAACTCAGCAGCAAGAGATGCCTTCAAATTTTTTATTTCATTAGAATCATCCCCAGTGATAACAATATCATCTACATAAACGATCAATATAGCCATTTTACCTTCAGAAGAATGTTTCACAAACATGGTGTGATCGCTTTGACATTGAGAATATCCCTGCTTCTTAACAAATTGGGTGGATCTTTCAAACCACGCTCGAGGTGACTGTTTCAAGCCATAAAGAGACTTCTGAAGCTTGCAGACCTTTTGGTTGAATTTAAATTCAAACCCCGGGGGTGAATCCATATAGACTTCCTCCTCTAAATCTCCATTTAAAAACGCATTTTTTACATCTAGCTGCTGTAATGGCCAATCCAAGTTAACCGCTAAAGATAAAAGAACTCTAATGGTGTTAAGTTTTGCAACAGGAGCAAAAGTTTCTGAGTAATCAATACCATAAGTTTGTGTAAAGCCTTTGGCAACTAGTCTGGCCTTATACCTCTCTACTGATCCATCAGCCTTGTGTTTTATGGTAAACACCCATTTGCACCCCACAGTTCTCTTTCCCCTAGGTAGATCCACCTCTTTCCAAGTTTGATTTTTTATAAGAGCACTCATCTCTTCCAAGACAGCTTCTTTCCACTTAGGAACCCTTAGAGCTTGTTGTATATCTCTTGAGATCTCTGTTTTTGTCAGTTCACAAGTAAAAGCTCTAAAAGTGGGGGACAATTTGTCATAAGATATAAAGTTACTGATAGGATGTTTTGTACATGTTCTTATCCCTTTTCTAACAGCAATGGGTAGATTAGAATCATCAAAGGTAGGTTCTAAAGGAACAAAATCATTGGGAACAGGTTCAGCAAAGACAAGATTATTATGATCAAAATTTTCAGAATTTTGAAAGGGTACAACAGAATTAGAAAGACTTGTACCTGTTGGATCCTTGGATGTTTGGCAGTGTTGAGGTTCTCTTCTCTGAGGCACTTTTTTTCTTAAGTATACATGGTCAAATGGTTGGATACCTTTGTTACCAATCTCAACTGTCTCATTCTCAACTTCTGGTTCTGTCAAAACATTTTCTTGAATATTATGTTCATGGCTTTCTTGACTAGATTCACCCAAAGATTTTGTTTTGTTATTTTCCTCAATTTCTAGTATTTTCAAATAGGATTCTGTTATGTTACTTTTCTCACAATCTGTTTTTTCCAAATTGTTTAGAAAATCCAAATTTGCAATTTTTAAATATTGAACATCATCTTCTTTAATTATCCCCCCTTGAAGATGATTACCAAAAAAAGGAGTTTTTTCAAAAAAAGTGGCATCCATAGTCACAAAAATCTTTTTGGAAATAGGTTCAAAACATTTGTATCCTTTTTGATTGGATGCATAGCCAATAAAAACACATTTTCTTGCTCTAGGCTCAAGTTTTCCTTGATTCAGATCATGAATATGAACAAAAACAGTACATCCAAATATCTTTAGGGGTAGAGTGTATGAAAGTTTATTATTAGGAAATAGACATGTGAAAACATCAAAAGGAGTTTTGTAATTTAAAATTTTGGTAGGCATCCTATTTATTAAATATGTTCCAGTGAGAATTGCTTCTCCCCAAAGATACTTTTGAACCTTATTTTGAAACAACAATGCCCTAGCAACTTCAAGGAGATGTTTATTTTTTCGTTCAGCCACTCCATTTTGTTGTGGAGTATCCACACATGAACTTTGATGAATGATACCTTGTTGTAGGAAAAACTCATTTAAGTGTTTATTAAAATATTCCCTTCCATTATCACTACGGAGAATTTTGATTTTTACTTGAAATTGGGTCAAAATCATTTGAAAAAAACTTTTGAAGATACTTTCAACTTCAGATTTTGTTGTCATTAAGTAAACCCAAGTTAATCGAGTGTGATCATCTATGAAAGTAATAAACCATCTTCTTCCATTAGGAGTAGGGTCCCTACAAGGTCCCCAAACATCACTATGAATTAATGTGAATGGACTAGATGGTTTATGCACCTGAGGAGAATAGGAAGAACGATGATGCTTTGCAAATTGGCAAACTTCACAAAAAAACTGATCTGGATTTTTATTCTTAAAATACTCGGGAAATAAGTGCTTCAAATACAAAAAATTTGGGTGTCCTAGCCTATAATGCCATAACATTATTTCCTCATTATTATGAACCAAAACTGAGTTGAGACAATTACTATGAAATTCCTCTTTAAGATCAGCCTCATCATCGAAGAGATAGAGACCATTGACCTCTTTAGCACTGCCAATCATCCTCCCTGATTTCAACTCCTGAAATTGACAATTAACTGGGTTAAAAATAGCCAAACAGTTAAGATCTTGTGTTAATTTGCTTATGGACAGCAAGTTACATGACAAATTTGGAACATGAAGGACATTGTGAAGAGTTAGAGTTTTAGAAATAGGAATAGAACCAACTCCAGCTATAGTGGAAAAAGTACCATCAGCTATCTTTACCTTTTTATGACCTGCACAAGTACTATAAGTGGAAAACAATTTTGAGCAATCTGTCATATGATCAGTGGCTCCAGAATCGATGATCCATGGAGTTTTTGAATTTGGTTTGGAACTCAAAAGAGCAGAAGAGAAAGAGATACCTTTTTGAGCAAGAGAGGATGAAGAAGTAACTGACATAGAGGTAAAGAGCTTATACATGTGCTCTAGTTGTTCCTTAGAGAAAGGAGATGTCTCAGAGTTAACTTTATTCTCCACATTTTCTCCATTTGCAGCTTGGAAGGCCTTACCCTCTCCATTTGGCTTCTTCTTCCAGTTGGGTGGTTTTCCATTAAGTTTCCAACAAGTTTCCTTAGTGTGCCATGGTCGTCTACAATGATCACACCAAGGTCGTTTTTTTCTTTCTCCATCTGCTTCGTATCCCTTTGTAGCCATAGCCGAACTCTCAGTTTCTTGCACCCTTGTACTATCAGAGTTTTGCAGCATAACTTTCCTTCTGGATTCCTCCCTCCTTACTTCAGAAAATACTTCCCTCAATGAAGGCAACGGTTTTCTGCCCAAAATTCGACCACGGACTTCATCAAGTTCTGGATTGAGTCCTGCTAGAAACATATAAACCCTATCATTCTCTTCTCTTTTCTTAAATCTGTTTGCATCTTTGGAATTCTCCCAATCATCCTCATAACATTGGTCAAGCTCCTGCCAAAGGACAACCATGAGATTAAAGAATGTTCTGACATCTTTATCTCCTTGTTTGGACTGCCACAAACGAGTTTTAAGTTCATAAATCTGTGAGGAGTTCTCCAAGTCGGAATAGCAATCGCGTACAGCTTCCCACACCTCTTTTGCAGTGGAAATGAATAGGTAGGGCTTCCCAATGGAAGATTCCATTGAGTGAATCAGCCACCCAATGATTAGGGAGTTCTCTGACTTCCATTTTTGGTAGGCTGGATCGGTCTTCTCTGGTTGAGGAGTATCTCCAGTCAAGTAGCCTAACTTTCCCTTGCCATCAAGAGCTAACTTCACAGTCTGGGCCCATTCAACATAGTTTCTGCCATTCAGCTTTTGGATTAGAAGCTGTAAACCAGAGTTTATGGATAGTGGATCATTTGTGGTAGGGGTTGACACGATTTTAGGGTCACCAGAATTTTTTTCTGGTATTGTAGTAGTGGAGGAACAATTTTTTTCAGTTTGTAAGGACATGGTGAGCTGCCACAGGATCAGAGCCGAAGCTCTGATACCATGTGTTTTAGGGTGCAGCTAGGTTAAAACAGGAGGGAAGGAAAATTTCTTATTATTATTATTGAAACAGAAACAGTACAAATATATATATATACAATGCTGCCAGCTATCTAATGAATGCAGAATAAAGTAAAAATAAATTAGGAAATAAATCAAATCAGAGTGATTTGATTATTTCCCAAAATATAAATAAACTTAAATAGAAAATCAACTAATAAACACAATCATATCAGATCTGATTGCTATATGTCAACATATTTCTTGGAAGAGCTTTAGTTAGGATGTCTGTTGTTTGATTGCACGATGGAACATGATCAATACTTATAGTACCATTATCAATCTTCTCCTTTATGAAATGCCAGTCAATTTCCACATGTTTTGTTCTATCATGGTGAACCGGGTTCTTTGCGATGCTGATGGAAACTTTGTTGTCACAATATAACGTCACGGTATAATTGGTTGAAACTCCGATTTCATCCGGTATCTTCTTCAGCCATATCCCTTCACGCCTTGTACCGTGACTCTGAATTCAGCTTCTGCACTGCTTCTAGCTACCACAACCACAAACTGTTTCTTACTTCTCCAAGTGACCATGTTTCCCCACACAAAAGAGCAATAGCCGGTAGTTGACTTTCTTTTTGATGTACATCCAGCCCAATTTGAGTCGGTGTATACGTTAATACCCCTACACTAGTTGGTGTAGTGGCCAATCCAAGTTTGCAGCCATGGATAATATGACTCATACTAAGTTAAGTTTTGCTACTAGAGCAAATGTCTCTTCATAGTCTATGCCATATGATTGGGTGAATCCTTTTGCTACTAATCAAGCTTTGTACCGGTTTATGCTCCCATCAGTATTGTACTTGATAGAGAATATCCACTTACATCCAATCTGCTTTTTTCTTCTGGTAGAGCAGTAATTTCCCAAGTGTTATTTTTATCAATGCATGAACCTCTTCTGCTACAGCTGCTGTCCACTCAGGTTGTTGAAGGGCTTCTTGAACATTTCTTGGAATATATAACTGAGTGCTGCTACAAATGCCCGGTATTTTTGTGATAGTTTCCCTTACGACACAAATCTTTCAATTAGGTGTTGAGTACAAGTTCTTTTTCCTTTTCTTAGTGCAATAGGAACATCACTTTTAGTTGAATTCATATGGATAGGTTTTGAGTTAGGAAGAGTATTACCTAAGGAGACTCCATTTTCTAGAGCCTGAAAGGACAGCTTCTCCTTAAAAATGTTTTGGTATATTTATGGCTAGCATGAGAGATCTTGTTACTTTGAGGAGGTGCCTATTTTTGCTTTCTGCGACCCCATTTTGCTGGGGGTATCTACACATGAACTCTGGTGGACAATTCCCTGGATCTTAAGGTAGGACTCTAGTTCTGAACTAAAATATTCACGACCATTTTCGGTTCTAAGCACCTTAATTTTTGTTCGGAATTGTGTTTGTACCATGGTGTGGAAAAACTCATAATTTTCTAACTTCTGATTTCTCTTTCATGAGAAATATCCATGTGATTCTTGTGTGATCATCGATGAATGTAACAAACCATTTAGCCCCCAATAATGTTGCTAACCTGAGATAGCCCCATACATCACTGTGATTTAAGGAGAAGGGTTGTGAGGGTTTATATGGTTTAGGTGACTATGTGTTTCGGGTATGCTTGCATAACTGACATACTTTACATTGAAATTCCTTAGGTTTTTACTGAATAATGAGGGAAACAATTTCTCTAAGTACATGAGATTTGGATGACCTAATTGATAGTGCCACAACATTACAGACTCTCACTATTTGGAGAAACCACTGCACAAGAATTGGCTTTGAGTTCTTTGGAGGAATCTTCAACTTGCAAGTAGTAAAGTCCAACACACTCTTTAGCAATACCAATTGTCTTACCCGACTCCAAAATTTGAAATTCACACAGATTGAGAAAAAATTTAGCGACACATCTCAAGTATGTGGTTAGTTTGCTAATAGACAGCAAATTGCAATCAAGTTTGGGCACATACAATACAAAATCTATAGAAATATTTTTTGAAATAATAACAACACTTGTACCGGTAACCTTTGACAAGGTACCATCAGCAATCCTAATTGAGGAGTTATCATGACTGGGATAATAATTGTCAAATATTGTTATATCTCCAGTCATGTGATGCGAGACTCTTGACTCTATGATCCATGATTTTGGTTTTCCTTTGCTAGTGTGTAAAGCATATAGAAAATTGCCTTTTTGTGCTAGTGTAACTGTACCACATTTTTCTGCAGTAAGAACAATCTACCAGAGCATTTTCTGCAGAGCCTCTATTTGTTCTTTGCTGAATGGAGATGAATCCTGTTTCTCTTCCATTTCTTCTATTTATAATCAGGAAACTGATTATAAATAGTACAAGTAATTTAATTATTTACTACTAAAATAAAGCTGGAAATCAGGAAACTGATTCCCTATAAATGGTATCCTAAATGGAAATAAAAATAAAACTGAAATCTTAATTAATACATGCTAATAACTATACAAATATGATTCTGCTTTTTGATCTTATAATCAACAGACAGCCATTACTAGAATTTATGTACCTTATTCTATATATGTCTTTGTTTTCGAGTATAAAGAACAATAATAACTACAAACTTACTTTGTACACATTGAAAATAAGAAATACTATTCAGTTTTTTCTCCATCCTTCGAGTATAAAGAACAATAATAACTCAATAACAATTTATTTTCATGATAATTAGTCATGGTTTATAACTTTGTCTAAGTAGCATGGTTTCGGATTTCCTTTCAAATTTTTCCATCTGCTGTAAATCGCTTATAAATTTTCTTTTACTAGCTCATTTCATGTATATACTACTGGAATGAGTACATGTTACGTTTCATTTTGTTGACATCAGCATCTGACCTGGATACTGATCGGGACAAATTTGTCAATTTACGGCAGGATCATAACCATGATTATATTGTAATGCTTCCTGATTGGGATCCATCCACAAATGTTGAATCTGACATATCAAGCCATGAAAAGAAAATTTACTTCTTGCCCCCTGGAAATAGAAGATACTTACTCCAGCGAACACCGGCTGCTATGCCACAGGCTCATTTGTGGTATCCTCCTGAAGATGTGATCAAGGCATTACAACTATTCCTAGCTGGCGGAAAGAATCTCACCGGAAGTCTCACATATAGGTAATCTATTCAACTTAGTATATGCTAAATTTTATTGTACTTTAATCATCCCAGTGTGATGTTAATGGAGCAAAGTTAAACATTATTAGGAAAAACCTAAGTCCCACATTGAGAAGAAATAAGGCTTAAACATAGTTTATAAAGAGAGTCATCCCTCACCTTACAAGTTGGGTTTGTAAGGTTTGTTAGACCCAATAGAAAAACCTAATATGGTATTAAAGCCTATCGATTGGACCACACACAGAGAATACGTGAGATAATAATAGCAACATAATGTTTTTGACAGGTATGACCTGGTTGACTTGACACGGCAAGTATTATCGAAACTTGCTAACCAAGTTTATATCAACGCTGTTTCTTCATTTCAGAAGAAGAATATAGACGATTTGCACTTGAACAGCCATAAGTTCCTTCAACTGATAAAAGATATTGATTTATTGCTTGCTGCTGATGATAATTTCCTTCTTGGAACTTGGCTTGAGAGTGCCAAGAAACTGGCAGTGAATCCACGTGAACTGAAGCAGGTGAGGCCAAATTGTTTTCGTACCAGATACTTGAAAATGAATGTATTTCTCATCTCATTATTTGATGTTACTGTACAAATATACATTTACAAGCTCCACATAAAAGGAAATCCCCAAAACTTAGGACTAAAAAAATCTGAGCTATGAATCTACTCTAACTAAGGAAGCTAAATCATATCACCGAAGAAATGGGAAAATAAATCAACACTGTTATACAATAGAGAAGGGTATCAAGCCAATTTTGCTGACATGGTATCAATTTGGTCGATCAAATATGTGTCGTATTGGTTGCAATTGTAATTATTTTCTCGTTCTTGTTTGGCTCTTGTTGACCTTTGAGGTCGTGATTCATGGTTGAGTTCCAATTTTGTTCTCACTCTACTTGATCCTGGTTCTGTACTCTCGCCGTTGATCGATTGTTGTTCTGGATTATCACTGCTGTGTGAACCCGATTATTTCATTCTCGCTGCTGCTCCTTGATCGTGATTCTGTGTTTCGTTCTTGTGATTCTTGCTCCCATGATTTCTTGGTTGTGATTCTGATTGTGATTCTGCTTGTGATTTTGGGATTTCATGATTTTCGATTCTGGTCGCAAGTCAATAGTTTTGTTGCTGTTGTTGGATGACACACTTGTGGGCATTTTTTTCCCGTAGACCACCTGTTTTGAAGTTTTTCGTTCTCTTTGGCAAGTTTGTTGGTCAACACCTTGTGAAGGATTGCTTTCAGTCAAAGCAATTCCATAGCTTATCTTTCTGCCATCATGACAACTTCAGATAAAGATAATTTATGTGTCCGCTTCACCGGCAAGAGTTACGCTGCTTGGAAGTTTCAGTTCAAGATGTATGTCAGAGGGAAAGGACTATGGAGTCACATAGATGAAGTTTCTAAGGTACCGATAGAGAACATTGTTTTATTTAAGTGGGAAGGCAAAGATGCTCAAATTATTTCTTGGATTCTCACCACTATTGATTTCCAAATGATCAATAATTTGTGTTCTTTTACAACGGCTCAAGAAATGTGGAATTATTTGAAGCGTATATAAAACCAAAATAATACAGCCAAACGTTTTCTGTTGGAGTTGGAGATGGCCAATTACAAACAAGTTAATTTGTCCATTCAACAGTATTATTCTAGTTTTTTGAATTTATGGATCGAACACTCTACCATATTATATGTTGTTGTTCCTACAACTTCACTCTCGGCTGTTCAACTGTATAAGAGCACCTGTTGCATATCAATTTCTCGTGATATTGGACAGGTCCAATGCACCGTTTATTGGTGTCATAGACTTATTGGACAGCCGAGAGTGAAATTTTGAGAACAACAACATATAATATTGCAGAGTGTTTGGTCCACAAATTTAAAAAATCAGAATAATACTCTTCAATAGAAAAATTACCTTGTTTGTAATTGGCTATCTCCAACTCTAATAGCCGTATTATCTTGGTTGTAAACGCGCTTTAAATAATTTCACATTTCTTGAGTTGTGGAGAAAGAGCACATATTATTGATCATATGGAGATCAGTAGCACTGAGAATCCAAGAGATAATTTGAGTATTTTTGACTTCCAACGTATCTAAAGCAGCTTTCCCTGTCGGTGCCTTAGAAACTTCATCTAGGCAAATCCATAATGTTGAATTGAAATTCCCAAAAAGCACAATTGTTACCGGTGAAACGAACACAAAGGTTGTCTTTCACACTGTAAACATGTTAGTATAGCAAGCAGCAACAAATACCAAATAGTAAGCAAGTACACGTGCAGCAAAGAGAATAAATACCCATGCAACAAATAGAAAGCAGCAAGAAACCAAAAAAGAACAAGGATACTGCAATCAGATCCACAACCAGTCACAAAGTGAGAAGCCAATAAACCACAAGCCCTACAGCCAACAGCACGCAAGTCAGAACCACAACCTGTGCAGAAAATAGCAAGCAACAACAAAGAAAGAGAGAAGCAAGGCCAAGCACGACGATAAGAACCACGACGATTAGAACTAGAAATGCGAATCAGAACCACAAATTCCCAAAACAGAAAAATGAAATTGCAAACCACAAAGTCACAAAACAGAAAATTGAAAACTCGACCAGAACCACGACGAGTAGCAACGAGGAAAACTGAACGCAATCGCAAAGTACGTTGCTAGGTGAAGGAAACACGATTTCAGCCAAATAATCACAGGTTTGATCGTAAACCTACAGATACCATGTCAGCAAAATTGGTTTTTTGCGCTTTTCGTCATTCTATTATTCCACTATAAATAATAGTCTCAGCATTTACGTCCATTTACAATTGTTTAGTACAAATATTATGTTGCCTTATTTGTTTAGCCTAATAAGGAAGGTAGAAATTTACAATTAAGGAAACAAATCAGTCCATGATAACACAAAAGAATGATGAGCCTTACCAGAAGTGAAGCAAAGAAGAGGAATGGAAGTAGTTTTTTAGCACAAAGAAGCTTCATAGGACCTAACTCACTAAACGTTAGTTCTGGAGGAAGGTGTTTTAGCCACGAAAGTTCACATGTTATCCATAGCACAATATTCAATCTCTATATTTGATCTTGAAACAACCATTGCTTCTTGCTTTTTCTAGATATTAGATTCCTTTGAGTAAGAACACAGTAGTCCGAAGTAGACCTCCTATCAGTAGCATCTCCAGTACGATCTACATTTGCATATCTAACAATCATTGTGACCCGTCTACATAAACCAACTCTTTACCATGTGACACCATGATTTTTACAACATTTCAATGACTTTCACTAGGAGAGTTAAGGAACTGACTTCACAAGCATAGAAAATATATCTCGTTTGGTTAGGGTGAGATAATAATTTCCTCATTTCAAGTGTAGCTAAGAGAGACACTTGCTGAGAAGGTTTAAGTTGAAGATAATAAGCCATGACACTTGCATATAATAAGCCATGACAATGCATATCAAAATTATGGCTACATTAACATATAAGATGCCTAATACTTTCACTAACTAGAAAAATCCCATTTTGTTTTTTTATCTTTCATTAATTGTACATGAATCAAGTAATTCTCATCTTGTTACTGCTTAGATAACATTCTAGTATATAAATTGGTTTGCTTACCTTTTTGTTCTCCTCAGTATGAATGGAATGCAAGGACACAAGTGACTATGTGGTATGATACAAATGAAACTACTCAGAGCAAGCTCCACGACTACGGTAAAACACATCATTAAACATTGTTACGCCTGTTTCATTCTTAATTTTAGTTTTGACGATTTCTGTTTACTCATGGTTTCTGATTAGCAAACAAATTTTGGAGCGGGATTCTGGAAAATTACTATCTCCCACGAGCTTCGACCTATTTTAGTCATTTATCAGAAAGCTTGAGACAAAATGAGAAGTTCAAGTTAATTGAGTGGCGAAAACAATGGATTTCAATTTCAAACAAATGGCAGGAAGGTAATGAGCTATATCCAGTCAAGGCCAAAGGAGACGCTCTAACAATCGCGCAATCTCTCTATGAAAAGTATTTTGCATAAAAATAGTAAGGTTGGAGATTTTATAATGCACATAACCATTGACATTATTCCTTATCTTTGATACACAAGTAATTCCAAGCTCCCTCATATGTTAAAGCACTGATTGTTGTGTTCCTGTAATATTTGCAATTATGCTGCCAATGGTTGGTTGTGGTAATGACATTATCTCAGGGATTGAAATTTCAGTTAAAAGTATACTCAATAAATTATATGCATTCATTATAAGGATTGTTTGTGGTAAATGTTAAAAAATATTGCCTGAATTTTATTTATTTGATTCCATCCCTCTTCTCTTTTTGGAGCATTATCCTTTTTTTTTTTCCGCTTCATTTGGAGCATCATCTTTGTTCAAAAATGATGCTATCCCTTGTGATTTCTTCCAAATTTTATCTCATTAGACCCATGACAACTACAAGTACAACCTTAATTAACTTCCACTATGCCACAAAAAATATATTTTTACATTGAGAAATATATTATTATTATTTTACATTGAGAAATAAATTTCTAATAAATCAACTCCTTAAATGTATTTTTTAACAAAGATTTGCAATTTGTTTCGAAACATAAATATCAACTGGCTTATAAGTACCATTAGGATGCTAGTAGGATGAACATTAGATATGACAGAGCACTAGTTTAATCTATGATACCCTCTTTTCTTTCTTTCATATTTAGTGCGGGTAAGTTTTACTGTTAAGAAAATATCGACTTGATATTTCAAATTTCTCTTGTTTGAAAAAGTTTGAAATGCACTAAAATAAAAACAAAATCAATTAAAAGATACGTTGAACACGTAGAAAAAGTCATGTATTTGCACAAGCACATGTTTGGAAAAAAAAAATGAATAAAACCAAAAGCAAATAAATAACAGATATTTTCATTATCAAAAACAAAACGTTTGATATTTCCATGCCGCCAACATTTGTCCTCATTAGCCACATGTGTGGTTATAATCACATTAGATATTACCATCAAACACATGATCTTATTATTATAGTAAAAATAAGCAGTCTATAGTTTAACTATAACACAATTTCAATTCAATGGCTCTCTCTTGTTACACCTTCATCACTCCTTCTACACCCTCTCTTTCTCTTCACATCCATCGTTCAACACATCTTCCTCATAGAGTTTCTTATACAAATGCTTCTTTAAGTTCTTCTTCATCTTCCTCCAATGATTCCAAAGCATCATCATCATCACAAAGTGTGCCTTCTTCAACTACAACTACATCAACTCCTTATGTTGAATCTAGGCCACCTGAGCCTGCCTTTAACTATGCATATGCCAACTCCAATGGCAACCCACTTGTTAGGATGGTTCGAAATACCGAGTCAACCATCGAAAGGGTATTTTGGTCATTTAATTCTTTTTTGTTAATTTATATGATTATATGGATCCATAGTAAATATATTTTTTTTCCTGCAAATATATTAATTTTTATTTTTTAAGTATCATAAAAGTGTTTGTTTCATTTTAGTCTAGAAAAAACTATTTTTGATCTTTGATATATTGTTCTAGTTCTATTAATATTTGTTAGTGTTTAAATTGGTCTTTGTATGGTCTACATATCATGTACTACATTCCATATGGTCTCATATTATATAGACCAAACTCGAGATAAACAAATATTATAAGGACTAACTTAAAATAATGAAGACAAAAAGTAAAATTTTCTATGTTTTTAAAGACTACAAAAGGACTAAAATCAAATAATTTTTTTATAGGGACTATATTTTTGCAGGGAAGAAATTATATTTACTTTATTATTATTATTCATGGTAACTTTTTATTTTAGTAACTTGCACTTTTTTCATGTGTAGTATTTGTCACTTCGAAAAAAATCTTGCTGTCTTTATTTAATACCAAAGTTATAAAAAAGAAAATGAAGGGTCTCTGATATTGTGGACGATGTGGTCTCATTGATTATATAATATATATTCTATTGGACATAAAATTTCATTTTTTTTTTTAAAAAGTAATATCAAAATAATAATATAGGAATAGATTAAATTTGGAACTGGTTAAAGAATTGAAAACTGTATGTGAAGGATTTCTGGCTATGTGAAAATCTTTAAGCAGAATGAGTTCCTTTATGTCTTAATGTTTAGATTGTATATGATTGAATTTTATTATCAGAACAGAACAGAAACCTTTGTAATTTGACAAGAATAAAGAAATAGATTTATTCTGATGCCAAATTGAGCTTGACTGTGATCAAAGTATTTTGGAACATGAGAAACATACATATGTTTTTATCATATGAATTAATTTTTTTCATTTCCATTATTCTATATAAAGTGATTTACATTATTAATTAGTATTCATTCTATTTTCTAATTAAAATATTTTTGGTTGTGTTGATCTTGATCAGGTCATTTTTGACTTCCGTTTCTTTGCACTCCTTGCTGTTGGAGGTTCCTTGGCTGGCTCACTCCTCTGCTTTCTAAATGTATGTATTGTTTCGATCGGGTTATTATCTACTTGCATAAGCATTTGTTATACTGTTCAGAAGACTTATGGAAACCGTTTATGACATGTCTATAGGTTGTTTTCAGCTTATCTCTATAGACTTTCCAAGATAGCTTATGAAAACAGTTTTACTTTATTTTATCTTTTGTTATAGAAATAGTATATGCATAAACACTTATATGAAAAACGTTGATGCTATAAGTGCTTAATTAAATGGTTTATTCAAATAGATATATTTTGTTGTTCTATAGTGTGTAGTAGGTAGTTTTACCATGCATTTACATGTGAATGGATTCTTTCATGTTAAAACTCCTCGTGATCCTGTCACATGAAAAAATTTTGTAGTCACATGAGAATAACAATTTTAAAGATACAAACTTCAGGTGATAAGGTCAAGTAAAGTTTTAACACGGGAGAATTCATGATTCATTCTCCCCTTTAACATAGTTAAATATTCTGTTTGGATAAACAATTTAATTAAGTGCTATAGTATAAATGTTTTTCATATATGTTAGAAACTATAGACTATTTCTATAAAAAGAGATAAAAAAAAAAGTCAAATTGTTTTCATTTCATAAGTTGAAAATTAAACAGTTATGGACATGAAATAAGGTCTCTAAAAAATTATTACAAGTGTTTATGTCAATAAAAAAAACTCAAATAAACCAATGCAAACAATCCCTATTAGTACTAGTGACTTATTAATATTGGTGGAACTGTGAAGTGATTTCTCTTATAAGTATTGGTGAAACAATATAGCTAATGTCAGATTAATAAAATTATATTCATGTCATGAATAAGGCTTCATATATTTGACTAGATATGTAAATTATTTTAGGGTTGTGTTTATATTGTTGATGCATACAAAGTATATTGGTCAAGCTGTGTCAAAGGAGTTCACACTGGAAAGATGGTTCTGAGGCTAGTTGAAGCAATTGGTAACTTATCACTTATACTATATACTCTAACTAATTAGACCAAGAAATTATTAAAGAAAAAATAAATCAAAAATAGGAAAGTTAATTATTATAAAATTTGATTTTTTTTAATGTTATCAAATGTCTGTTAGACCTTCCAAATCATGCTGAGATTATTTTCCATCATTATCAGAAAGAACACTCTAAATCATCTATAACATGCAAATGGCATTTTTCTTTTTATGTTTTCATTTGAATGTTTTAGGACTCATTTACTCTATGAAAACATTTTCATTTTCTAAATAGCATATCATTTTTTTGAATCACAATTATTCACGAGAGTCTCACGTCTTCTTATTAGTAAGTTAAAATGACTACATATTTTCGAATAGAAAACGAAAACAAAAAATATTTTCACACAGTAAATAGGTGAACTTTACTTCCATTTAGTTTCTTTGGAAGCCTATAAAATGAATGAAACTTGCTTCTGCAGATGTTTATCTTGCTGGTACTGTTATGTTGATTTTTGGTATGGGCTTATATGGATTGTTCATCAGCAACACACCTCCCGATGTGTCGCCTGCCGTCGACCGTGCCCTTAAAGGATCATCTCTCTTTGGAATGTTCGCTTTAAAGGTAATCGTAGAAAATATTTCTGATATATTTCAAAGTTGTAAATAGAGTACAGACACTAATTGGTTCGTATAGATTATTCTAAACCTAACGAATCTGATTAATGGATCGGATACAATTATTACATATAATGGAGATCCTCCACTTATGGAAAACTCTTATCAGTTACTCTATTTCATAACTCTTTATAGATATTTAATTTTATCGATCTAACTGTTGAATTATCTTAATGAACTTATATATGATGTCTCCTTTTCAGGAGAGGCCTAAGTGGATGAAAATAAGCTCACTTGATGAATTGAAGACAAAAGTTGGACATGTTATTGTAATGATTCTTCTTGTAAAAATGTTTGAGAGGAGCAAAATGGTTGTCATTGCCACAGGATTGGATTTACTTAGTTATTCAGTTTGTATTTTCTTATCATCTGCTTCTTTGTATATCCTTCATAATCTGCATAAGCAAGATTAAAATGTAGTAGGCATTGTCAAATTCTCAATTCATATTTGTAAGTGAACACTCATATGATCAAGAATATTACTATTGAAATCTTCTATTCATTATCCACCTGATGTCACTAGGATACAAATTCGAAATTTCACAGTTGGTAGATTATACATATTTTCATTTTTTTCTTTTTCTTATGTACACACCCCACCAAAATACTAAAATTCTACGGTGGAACACCTTGATAGGTAGTCTATTGTAAATCGGTTCCTTAAAAGTCATCTGAAACTCTAACGATAGTCGATGATACTTCTTGGAAGTATAAATTAACGGTTCTCTTGTCTTAATGGCTGTGACGAAAGTCTTATTGATATCTGTTTGACGGGTTGAGTTGTGAGGAAAACATTCATTTTCTTTTACTTTTATCAAATTGACAATGATTGAGTCATTATCTCAATCATAACGACTAACAGGACTATTAACTTATACTTCTGAAAAATATCGTTCATCATAGATTTTGGAGCTACTTTTAAACACTAGTACAGTAGGATAAGCCAATAATTGAAATAAGTGGACACTATTATTGACTGTGTGGTTGTGGCAGGTCTTTGTTTTGGGCCCATGCACTAATATCAATTATCAAATCAACTTTTTCAATATCACTTTTCATTTTCCATAAATTACTATTATGTAGCAGCTTTAGCTTTTGCACAATCGCATGGTTTCTTCACTTTCATAATTTGCTTTGGATTTATGAGTTTTAATCATCAAGAAATAATTTATAAAATCAAATTAGAAAACTGTTGCCAGCATATTTTTCTTAGAAAAGTCTCTCTTGCTTTTTCATTTACGTTTGAAACTCTAAGATTCTCTTTCCATTACATATAGATGACTTTGACAGGAAATTCATATTTTAATTTCTTACCTAAAGTATAAAATTTTATATAATATGTATTATTTTAAAGAGTCGATTTACAGAAATTCACGGTCTTCCTTGTCCTTAAGTTGTAAATGATGACATGACTGGTGATATATATATTTGTACTAACACCAATTAAATCACTGTCTCAACTATGAAAACAAAAAAGACCTTAAGCTTCTATTTTTAGGAAACAATATCTATCAAAGTTTCGAACAATTTTCAAATACTAATCTACGTTAAAAAGTCCAGCTTATAATTTATCTTCAAAGATGCCAATTTCTTTTAAGTATACAACTTTTTTTACTAGCTTCCTAACAAGCCCTTAACACTATTCATTCACATATGAATCTTCTTTAGTCTTCATTCTATGCACTGCCAACCATCCAAAAAAAGTAGTACTAATCTTTCACAAGTTGCAATCACTTTACTACTATACTTTCTTGGTTACATCAGAAACACAAAGCTCAATCACTCACTACTGGAAGAGCTGAAAACAACACTGTTTTCCCTTCAAGCTGTGCTGGTTGATGCAGAACAGAAACAATTCAATGATCTTCCTGTCAAACAATGGCTTGATGACAATTGAAAGATGCAATCTTTGATGCTGAAGATTTGCTCAACTTAATAAGCTACGATGCCTTGTGGTGCAAGGTTGTTAAAAAGATTGAATTCCGTAATTTTATGTTAAAATACCATTCAACTTCCAGAGTTCTCTGCAATGTCCTATAATCTTTGTGAGGGGTTGGAAACAATTTGAATTTGTTACCCTCTTAAATCATATCATTATGCTTGAAATTTACTTCAAAATCTCTTAATTTTGCATCTAGTTTCCTTCATTACCACTCTCATTATATTTCCTTTAGTTATGGAATATGATATGTATGGTGTTTATGCTGGTTACTCATTTTATTTAAGGAGAATACATTTATTTGTACAACATCACTTTTTATTATAATAGAGATTTTGCTGGGTTTGGTTAAAATTATATTGTTTTGGAAAATGTTTCCTATTGCTTAGTATTATAGAGAAAAAGAGTGTTCAATGTTATATATATTGACTCTAATTTTTCTGTTATAAGATGCACCAGTTAAAATTATTTTAAGTTTGTAACTGGTTTTTGTTTTTCTTTTATTGACTCTTGTATTAGAGTGTTGTGAGAAGTGATTACAGAATTTTCTCCGGTTTTAAAATTCTCGCATTATACTCTTATGTTTGATTGTGTTCCTTTAATTTTTTTATGTCTGTTTTTTCCAACAGCTATGTATGTTGTGTTAATGCCTCTAAAGTTGAGATAATTTCCTTTTTTTTACAATAAGTTGTGATAATTTCTTAAGAAAAAATTATTCCTATTATAAACAATTCATGCTACATTTTGTTGATGCGATAAGAGATGAAAAATCTAAGAAAAATCAAACGCATTGCAAAATTCTTATATTGTCAATATATATTTGCTGTAATGTAATAACTATATACACTAGATAGGAAAAAAAGTTCATTACTTTTAAGAAAAGTTAATCTAAAAAGTTCATTACTTTTAAGAAAAAAAGTTCATTACTTTTACAATATTATATTATTGAATTTTCTCTATTTAATTTTATATTTGTCTGAAATTATCAACCAACTTATAAACTTTTTATTACTTAAGTGTTACAACTTAGTTGCGTTACCAAATTAATAACAATCTTTGTGGAGACGATTTTACTTATCATTATTATTACTCGAACGATTTGGTACACTTGCCAAAGAGTTGTCAAGTTTTTGGCGCTGTTGCCGGGGATTATAGATTAATTTATTTACAAGGCAAATTAGTAATACTTATGTTGAGGAAAAAAACCTTTTTGATATATGTTTTAATGACAACAAACCTTATGAAATAAATGATTAAGTTTTAAGAATGGTGATCTACTAATGATTGCACTTGAGTTTTATTTAAGGAACATGAATTGCATAAGTGAACAAGCAAGAAGCCATTCGCATCATCAAAGTTTGTAAGTATCTACTCAATAATGAAAGAATCTCAAAAAGAATATATCATATATCAATAATTCAAGAGAATGATTATTACATCTTCAAGATAGCATCTTCTTGAAGAATGTGATCAAATACATTCATACAACAATTAATGCTCATACCATGTTATAAATCAAAGCAAATCATGTCTTAACTAAATTGGAAATTGATGACAAGATTAGTTTGGAAAAACGAAGATAATTCTTAACAGTCTGAAAAATGAAGATCATTCTGGTTTATTAAAAACATAATTTTGGATAAAAGAACATCATTCTGGTTTATTAAAAACAGAAGTCTGGAAAAGCGAAGATCATTCTGGCTTATTAAAAACAGAAGAATGGAAAAACGAAGACCATTCTGGTTTATTAAAAACAAAAGTCTGGAAAAACGAAGATCATTCTGGTTTATTATCAAGATCATTCTAGTGATTTCATTTATGGGCAGAAGTAAAATGAATCATTTTCCATAGTCCATACATTAAGATAAACACATGTCAAGACTACTCAAAACAATACTCAAGCCAAAAAAAGTCTAGCTAAAGGCCTAAAGAAGCAAACAACATCAAAATCAATCTCTAGATTGATGAGCTATGAGCAAGGATAACTAGGACAACAAGGACACTACAGCTGCACCTTTTTACAGAAAGGACATCATGCTTCTGAGACAAAGGAGTGACACTAGACGGCTACTAAATCACTCATCCACGTTTTCCATACAACACAAAACCAAGAACGTTTTGGTTTTACAAAAGAACATTATGGTTATTCTCTTTTAAAGACAAAATTTAAAACAAATTATTTTCCACAGTCCAAACCACAATTTAAAGAGTATCAAGACTACTCAAATCAATGGTGAAGCCCAGAACTCGAGTTGAATGCCCAAATGAGGAAAACAGCCTCAAGATTGATCTCCAAATTGATAAGTTGTGAGCAAGGATACAAGTACATTACTTACATTATTCTACAGAAAGCTCTGTATAACTCCGATTTAAAACAGTACCAACTGACATTTGACAGTTCATTCATTCACTCATTCACGTTTTCCATCAGACTCAAAAGCAAGAACATTCTTTGTTTGTCAAGAATGTTTTGGACAGCAATATAAACACATGTTTAAATGTTTTAAAACATATCTGCCACTTGGGAAGTGTGTCCAACGACTATATTCAGTTTAAATTGAATATTCAAAGCCTTTTATCATCTATAAATTGAAGATCAATTGGAAGATGAAGGTAAGAATTCAATTTACAAATCTACCAACACTTGTTCAAGTAATAACAAGTCAAAAACTCTTCAAGCAAACTTCAGCTCTCTTCACTATATTTGTGGATCATCATTTACTGAGTTTGTCTTTATTTATCTCAAACAAGCGTTGAGAAGTTTCAAGATCCCAAACACTTTTATCATACACATCATTTGTAACTCAAGTCTATCTTTTATGTTTGATTGAGTGTGTTTGTAAAAATCTTTTCAAGGCTGAAAGATGATTGTAAAAATCATTTCTAGATTGAAAGGTGAAGATTGTAATTGATCAAGGTGTGATCAAGAGAAAAGGTGTGAAAGAGAACATTCTGGTTCTGAAGCACATAGTGAAAATCTCACGATTGCGAGGACTAGACTAGCCCGAGTTGGGCGAACCAATATACTTTTTGTGTGTGATTTTTCTATCCCTTATCTTTAATTATTTGCACACACAAATCACACTTCATTATAAACTAATATGTTTTATTTACTTCTAACATATCCAGAACATTCTGTGTCAGCCAAAATTGATCTTAAGTTAATTTAAATTAAGTACATGAATCAAAATTATAAAAGGGTCACAATTCAAACTCCCCATTTCTTGTGATTGACATTGCTACTTCAACTAAGTTATTTTAATTTTTTTATTAAACTTTTTATTTTTATTTTTAATTTTGTTGCATTCATCATCATCATCATCATCATATATATATATATATATATATATATATATATATATATATATATATATATATATATATATATATTTAATTTTGCTTTGCTACTAACAAGTTCTTGAGTTTTATAGCAATGAATGATATTGAAAGTATACTTCTGTATCAACTAATGATTGTATCTCGCAAGATAAAGTTATTGGATAGAAAAATTTATTTCAATACTGATGTCATGCAACAATTACCTCTTAGATGTGATTTTTTTGGACTAGCACATAAAAATGACGATTGTGAACCTTATGCATTTGGTTATCTTTGTGGGGAGGATAATCAAAATGATCATTGTGAGGAGTCTGATTTTATTTCGAATACAGAGCAAGAAGAGCTTGAAATTCATAAAATTAATTACAACTCTGAACATGAAAATATTTTGGGTGAATTCTTGAGGACCAATAAAACTTCATTTGATAAATTGGACGTTCATTGTGAGAATCATAAGGAGAAAGTAGACAATTTTGTAAAGAAGCTTGTTGAGATGAAAAGTGAACATAATGCTCTTGTGTTAGAATGAGAGAATTTGAAAAACAAAAATAGCAAAGTCAAGGGTAAGACATGTAGATCTTTATGCGACATCTAAGACTAAATCTTTGGTGACTAAAGAGAATAGTCATTTATAAGAAGATTTTTATTTTTCTCAATAGTGGGGGATATATCCCAAATGCCTAGTTGTTGGGGGCATGGGAGCACTTTCTTCTATATGCCAAATACATGGGATTTCTATCCAAAAGAAGGAAGTTAAAGAATGAAATATTTTTCTTGACTCATTATCCACCTTTTTACAAGCCAATGAATGACCCACATTTTTTTAATCCTAAAACCATAATTGGATTTAGATATAATCTTGATTTTATGAATTGGAAAGATTTTATGTTTGGGCTTGCTCATGGAATAGCAACTTTTTAAATTTGAGTGGGGTACAAGAGAAGCAAAAGTAGAAAACTGTTGAAAAGAAGAAAAAAAATGTGTCATCTTGCTAAGTAGTAATTGGGCGATTCGCAAAACATCATTCATGTCAAAAGGTAAGATGATGCAGTATTCTACTAAGTAGTAATTAGGTGATACTCAAAACATCATTCATGTTAAAAGGTGGAGTACCAAAAACAGAAAAAGAATGTTTGTGAATAAAATATGGTTTCTATTATCTTGTACTTTACTGATTGATAAGTTGTCAAAGTCGTGATGTAAAATTAAAATGATAAGCATATTTTCCTAACTCCAAGTCGTAAGCTTACTATCCCAAATAATCCACTTGTACCTCGGCCTCATTCTAACCCTTGAAGACCTCTAAAAGTGTATGTGCGTTTTACATTGTGAATCTGTTTAGAAAATTTTCGAGCATGTGGTAGTATGTGCATGTTACAGAATTTGAGTGATGATTACAAGAAACCATGTAAACAATTGAGAGAATTTTGGTAAGAATGAATGAAGAGGTGAATCTGAAGGATAAGTGTTGAATGAATTATTTTTAATTTCTAATTAGTTGTTAGTGGTTGAAAGTGACTTTTGGTATAATATTGTGTTTGCTGACAAGTTTGTTATTTTTTGATAACGGATATAGATTGACAAGGAAGTTTGTGATGGTGCTTAAAATACAAATATCAATCCTTGAAATTTTTGTTCCTTGAGGACAAACAACATATTAAGTTTGGGGTTGTGATGAACCTTCATTGATCATTTATTTTTAGAGTCATTTTAGTCAATTGTTTAACTTATTTCTTTCAATTTAATGTTCATTCTAGAGTTAATTTGAATAAATGGTTTTGATTAAATAAGGTTTTATGCTTTCATTTAATTGATTAACCAACGATTTTGTGTAGTTTTGTATTGTTTCATTGGTTAAGCGCAGTTTTGAATTTTGGTGAAAAAGCAACATGACCCATGTGCAGTATTTTAATCATATCTGGAGTTGTAGATGTCTATATGGAGTAAAATCAATTGCAAATGAAAGCTAACACCCACAACTACAATTTTTATGCAGACACCGAAACCCAATTTGGACAGTAAAAGGGTGAAAATTGCAAGTCAAACCATAGGGATAGAAATTTTGGAAGAACAAATATGTTTATTTAACACTGCAAAACATTGCACCCAGAGGCAGTGCATTGCGCCCCAATTCCTTTTGTGGCACGTATTGTTGCCAAATCCGTAGCATTGCGCCTCAGATCAGCGCATTGTGTCCAAACTTGCTAGCAATGCGTTGGCACACGTTTTTAGGCCCTATTTAAGCTAAAAACTCATATTTTGCAAGGGTTCTGACCTAGGAGGCATTGGAGATCATATTGGGCACATCATGGAGGTTAGGAACTTGAATATTTCACTCTTGGAAGCAAAAAAGAAAAGATTAATTTCATCTTTCTTATGTGTAATTTCATCTTCTTCATTGTTATGGATTAGATGAGTCTCCTTGAATATATGTAATTTTTGTTTTCTTATTCTATTTATGCAATTAACACGAGTTTGATTATTCATATATTTTTTTTATCTTAATGCTTTTTTGTGCTTGATCACCATATAATTGAACCTAACAATTATTTCTTTATTGGGAAATCGGCTACAATCACATGAACCAAAATATTATTGAGGTAAAAACCTTTTTGATATATGTTTTAATGACAACAAACCTTATGAAATAAATGTTTAAGTTTTATGAATGATGATATATTGATGATTGCACTTGAGCATCTCAGTGATACTTGACAGACAAGACACAACATGTGTAACACCAAGAGAAATTGTAGGATATATTGCTTCAACAAAAGATTTTTCCTCTCATATAGAAGACAATATTCTCAATTGTTTTAAAAGAATTTTCTCATGATGAACAAGTTCATTGCACTCATAAATATTCATATCAGTTTAGCAAAATGACAAGAATCAACTTTGAAGAAGAAATCATTTCAAGATTAGGTCATTTATTAAGTCATTTATTAAGAGAATGATGGAAGAACATTCACCAAAATGTTCTGGTTGTTCTATTAAAGAACAATTGACAAAATGGATATTTTTGGAAGGGCAACATGAAGTAAATTAGTTGGCATTTTGCACATGGGATTTCCAATAATTAATAAGCAATTAAAAGTCAAGATTTGAAGACCTACTTGCAAAAACAAATATGCATAATGTTATGTAGGTTGATCTGCAGAATGATATCTAGATTGATGACATAATAATTGCAGAACATTCTGGTTCATTCTAGTTGTCTTAAATAAAAGACAAGAAATAAATGATCAGTTTTGGGATCACTAAAAGCCTGTCTTGGATTAATATAATTCGTACATGGGCCACCCAAAAGTAATCGAGCCTTAAGAAGTCAAATAGTGAAGGTCCACTTGCCAAAAAAAAATGCAGATCGATCTGTAGTTTTGATCTCCAAATTGATATGTTGGAAGCAAGTACAAAGAATTCAAGTGAACTAAAAAAATAACTATTTGACATAACATATGCACATGCTTCTAACTCAACCATATCCCAACATATATATTCAGCCTTTGCGCCCAAGTTTCCCTCAAAACTTAAAGAAGAACGTTTTGGGTTTGAAGAAGAACATTTTGGATAGACTTGCAAATAAGAAGACTGTTTCAAAGAAAGCAACTGATAGTTGGTAAGACTGTTCCAACGGCTATATTCAGATTAAACTGAATATTTTAAGTCTTTATTCATCTATAAAACGAAGGTCAATTAGAAGATGAAGGCAAAAGTTAAATTTGCAATCTACCAATACTTGTTCAAGTAAGCACAAGTCATAAAACTCTTCAAGCAAACTCCAGTTATCTTCACAATATATGTGGATTATCATTTACTGAATTTGTCTTTATTTAACTCAAACAAAGAGTTGAGAATCATTAGATCATAAACACTTTTTTTTATCACACACATTGAAATTGACTCAAGCCTATCTTGTATGTTAGATTGAGTGTGTTTGTAAAACCCTTTTCTAGATTGAAAGGTGACTGTGAAAATCCTTTTAAGGTTAAAAGGTGACTGTAAAAATTCTTTCTAGGTTGAAAGGTGAAGATTGTAATTGATCAAGGTGCGATCAAGAGAAAATGTGGGAAGGAGAACATTCTAGTTCTGAAGTACATAGTGAAAATCTCACGGTTGTGAGGACTGGACTAGCCCGAGTTGGGTGAACCAATATACTTTTTGTGTGTGATTTTTCTATCTCTTATCTTTTGTTATTTGCACGCACAGATCACACTTCACTATCATTGTTTTTATTTACAACTTCTTAATTTCATATAAACAGTCCAGAACGTTCTGGTTAGTTAAGAGCTTACTAATCAACTATTGATTACCAAGTTTAATCTTGAGTAAAAAATCAATTAAAGTGCATGAACAAAATTTTAAAAAAGGTCACAATTCAAACCCGCCCTGCCATTTTTTGTGACTATTCTTTCCCCTTCAAATATATGTTCATGTTTCAATATTGTTATAGGAATATAAAATATAAACATGTGTCTAAGAAATTAACGTTCGTATATGCTTTGAGTAACAAGCCTGATCACCTAAAGAATTAGGGTTCATTGTCAATAAAAAGAGATTTTGAGCCAAAGAATTGGTCTTAGTCTAGTTTGTTAATTTGACGTAGTCAAATAAATTAGATTCTTAAAATAATAAATCAATAATTACATAGTGAAAAGAAGGTGATTCGAGTCCCTAATCATTTTTCTCTTATTGAATTTTCTCTATTTAATTTTCATTTGTCTGAAATTATCAACCAACTTATAAACCTTTTGTTACCTAAGTGTTACGACGTTGTTGCGTTATCGAATTAATAACAATTCATGTGGGGATGATTTTACTTATCATTATTATTACTTGAACGATTTGGTACACTTGCTAAAGAGTTGTAGACAGACATCTGAGTGTAGAGTTGTTGTCGTCGCTGCAACAACAGCGCACTCTGCAGTTGATGCGATTACTTTTCGAGTTCTGTAATCCATTAAACAACAACTAGCAGCCCTCTTTGCAATTTGGGAGCATATGGAAGTGTAGGAATAAAAAATTGTGGAACCATGTCGTGGAGCACAACGAGCTGGTCCACAGGCGTGCATTTGAGCTGTTGAGCGAATCGTTTATCGAGCAACATTCTTAGACACAGAAGTTGCAATATCACGAGCAACAAACCCAAACGCGACAGATGTTGGGCGTTGTAAACAAAACTGTTGTCGTTTGGAAGAAGCCAGCAGCTGGACAATATAAGTTTAACGTCGATGCCTCGTTTTCGCATAAACTAAACAGAGTTGACATTGGTGTTTGAATATGAGATAGTGACAATCAATTTGTGTTAGTAAAAACCAAATAGTCATCACCAATTGTGTTCGTTAATATTGGACAGGCACTTGTCTCTTGCTTGATATTGAGTGGGTTCACGAGCTTCAATTGGGTCAGGTTGATTTCGAGCTTGATTCTAAGACCGTTGTTGACTTTATGCATAGTACCAAGAGTAATGCTACTGAATTTAGGTCATCATTGAAGACTTTAGAACCTTAATTTCCACTCATTGTACAAACTATCATGTTGCGTTTATTAGGAAACAAGTCAATGAGGCAACCCATACTCTTGATCAGGTGGCCACATTTCTAGCTCGTTTCCACATCTTTATCAACGTATTAACTTGTATTCAACATATTATCATGAATAAAATGCTATAAACTTCTTTTAGTATAAAAAAAATTATTTTTGAAATACTTTATTTGAAATAAGAAAATTGATTTTTATCATGTTAAAATCTCTAATAATTATTATCTAAACTATTGAATGTCTAAATTACTTTTTTTAATTAATAACAAATGAGTTTAAAACAACTTCAACTATTTTCAAGTTTTAATAAAAAATTATTTTTTAAAATATAAAGTCAAAATCACTTTTTAAAATTATTAATCAAACATGTTCATTATATCATTATATTGAGAATCAATTTGAATAACATCAGTTATCGCTGTATTCCTCTTATTCCTCCATAGCAACCATCAAATAAAAATTATTCCCTAACAATCAACCCTAATTCAGATGTTCAAAAAATGGAAAAATTCAACAGATTATTCGGTCGCTTATCCCCAACTAATTGCCAATAAACAATACTAGTATATTCCTTCAAAAAAACTAGTATACTTCTCCCTTCGTCTTACAATAGGGTTACTTTAACAACATAAATTTGTGTTAAAATGAATGTTATTTACCATTTTCAACGTAATTTTAATTATTTTTTTCCTATATTACCTTTAAATGATTACTATATACACAATTTCCAAAACATTATTATATTTTGCATTGATAATTGCGAAAAACTCCCCAATAGTTAAAATTAGTATTTTGGTAAAATGAATTATCTTTTTCCGTTAATTATTGCATTTCTTAATATCTGTTGATAAACCTACTTTTATAGGATTTTAAGAGGGTATTTATCCTTTATTTTATCTTATTTTATATTTTTGATTTCAACTTATTCTTATTTATTTATTTATTTAATTACTGTATTTACATAATTGATCATGAGATGATAAAATAATTCAAATTGGTCAAATCTACTAAGTCTTTAGTGCAAAGATATCAAGTTTAATACTCCAACTTATGAGTGCAAGAAGGAGGTTTGTAGATTGGATTTTATGATAAGAAAATGTTGCCAAAGAGGAGAAAAGTTGTTGCATAAAATTAGGATGTTCTTGCTATCATAAAGTGAAGCCGCATCTATCATACAAAAAAGGAGGAGGAGAAACTGAATCGTGGAGAGAAAAAATTAGAGAGAGACAAAAAGAAAAACACTTTGGAAACATGAGAGTGTTTGGTGTTGGAGCAAAGTGTCTCAAATTTTGGAGCTAAAATTCATACTCTTTTAGGGTTTTATTTCTTTTCTCTTAATTGATGAACACTTTTATTATTTGCTTTATTTTTTATATGTCAATGAATAAGCTCTCTTCTAAAGTCTTTGGTGAATCTTGTAATTAAGATACATTTTTACTATGTCTTAGTTTTAATTCCAGTTTTATTTTAGGAGAATAGATATTAAGATTTTTGTATGATGAAACATAGATATTAATCTTTCAATCATTCAACCTCTTGGTTCTTTATGTTTTCTCTTAATTATATTTTTTGTATGATCAATCAAAAAATTAATTTAGGGAAAATAATATTACATTCAATGACGAATCTTTGTTAATAGTTTTAAAGAGGGATTGATAATTGAGAAAATAAATAAGAATTCATATAAAACTAGAATTTGAGGTATTGATATTACAAATGAAACCATGACGCTAGGTTCTCTTTCCATTAATTCAAAGTTTTTTTGTTATATACTCTCGTTTTAATTCTTATGTTATTGTTCCGTTTTCATTATCGCGAACCAACAATAATTTTCATCAATATAAATAATATAATATCTTGATTAGTTTGGCAATTATTAAATTAATTCATGTAGATACGATAATTTTATATACTACTACTTGGCAGTGTGTGTGTGTGAAAAATTGTTTATTTTTTTGAATTCTTAGTTGTTATTAAATTTTATTTTATTATTATATTTTTTTGTTTCTATTATTTGTGCATGTTCACCCGCTCACAGGAGTCTATTTTGCTTTTTGATCTAAAAATTGAACAAACTGCTCGTAGACGAAGAGGATAAATAAGTGCTATGAGTGAAAGTGTACCAAGACGAAGAGGATAAATAAGTGCAATGAGTAAAAGTGTACCAAGAAAGCTGGAGGATTATTTCACTCCGATAGTAGATTTAACTGACAACATAGTTAAACTACTTGTAGAGGCAAAAAATTTCAAGCTTAAGCCAATTTGGTTGTCATCACAACCTGTCGGGTCTATTACCACTTGGGATTAATTGACCAAACACTTTTTGAAAAAGTACTTTTCTCCATCCTGGTCTGCTAAACTAATTGACATCGTCAACTTTGTTCAGTTTGAGCAAGAGTCCTTATATGAGGCATGGGAGAGATTCCAAGACATGACCATATGTTGTCCACATCATGGCTACCAGATATGACAACTTGTTCAGATTTTGCACAATGGGCTTTCTGTTCAAAGTAGAAGTAGTATTGATGCTGCTTGTGGAGGTTCTATTCTAAAAAAGAACCTGAAGAAGTATATGCTTTGGTGGAAGAAATAGCTACTACTAGTTGTCAATGGAGTTCAAGTGATAGACATGTTAAAAAGTAAGCTGGGTTGTACAAAGTGGAGGCTAATACCACTTTGGAGATGAAGGTAGATAGAACCGTTAAACAACTTGAGACTATGATGTCTGCACAAGCACAACAAACTTCTGCAAGCACTCCTCCTTGTGATGTCGGTGAACTTTTTGGACTTGATGATGAAAATAATTTGGGCAATCCGTGGGCTAAGCATATTGAGGAAGCCAACTATGTCAACCAAAAAAATGGTGATGCCAAGAAGAGTATGCAAGATGCCTTGGTGAAGTATATGCAAAAAGGTGGACATCCTTGCATGGTTGTTCTGGCAAATTATATGGGATAGATAGATGAGAGGTTGAAGGCCATGGAAAGTAAAACACAAGCTCAGCCAATTCCAGCAACTCATACTAAGGAAGCTAACTATGTCACCAACACCAACCGCTGTTAGAATGACCCTTATTCTTCTACCTACAATCTAGGTTAAAAGAATTACCCTAATTTCTCTTGGAGAGGACAACAGTAAGGGAAAAACTCTAATTTCTACAAGCCACCACATGTGCAAAGATAAGAGGAGAGGGAACTAGATCTTCAAGATATACTAGCTAAATTCATAGAGAAGACAACATAAAGGTTTCAAAATATGGAGAATCAAATCTCAACTCGGTTTGGCAATATGGAAAATTAAATGTCTAATATTGTCAATCTACTAGCACAAAGACCTGTGGTATCATTGCCTACTCAAATCAAGCCAAACCCAAAAGAGAAAACTAAAGCTATCACTTTTAGGAGTGGAAATGAGGTTACTTCAATGCCTAAAAAGGAAGGACAAACGACTCCAAAAGGGGAAAAGGTACATTCTAATGATCTTTCTTCTAACAAAAATGAGGAAGACCATGAGTTAACCAAGGTAAGTATTATGTTCCCTCAAAGATTGAAAATTGTGCATAATGACAAGCAGTTAGCTAGATTCCTTGAGATTTTTAAAAAATTGCATATCAACATTCCTTTTTCTGAGTTATTGCTTAAATGCCCAAGTATGCTAAATTTTTAAAATAAATCATTTCTAATAAAAAGAAACTAAAGGACTTTGAGATAGTTAAGCTTAATAAGTAATGCCCTGCTATAGTTTTGAAAAAGTTTAAGGATCCTGGTAGTTTTACTATTCCTTGTACAATTGACAACTCTTAATTTTGTAAAAGCACTTTATGATTTGGGAGTTAATATTAATTTGATGCCTCTGCCTGTTTTTAGGAAGTTTGGCCTACAAGAACCCCAACTCACTAACATTTCTCTACAGCTTGCTGTCATATCTGTTGCCCACCCTCGTGGGATAATAGAGGGTGTGTTAGTAAAAGTGATTAAGTTTATTTTTCATGCAAAATTTGTTATTTTAGATATGGAGGAAGTACCAATTATATTGGGAAGACCCTTCTTGGCCACCAGAAAAACTTTGATTGATGTTCAGTAGAGAAAATTAACTTTGAGACTGGGAGATGAAGAGGCTGAATTTAAAGTGTTTAATTTCTTAAAAAAATCCATCTTCATTTGCTTTTTGTAGCTTCATTGAGGCTAATGATATTAATGATAAGGTTACTTATGACAATTTTGAGAATTTCAGGATGCAGGACCCATTTGAAAAAATTCTTATTTTGCAGGATCCTAGTTTGCTAGTGGGTGGTGAATAAGAAGAAATTGTAATGTTTTTCTAGATCACTACTCACAAAGAAGTTGGAGTTACCATAGATTTGAAGAGATTGGAGAGAAATAATACTCCAAGGTCTAAACTTTCAATTGAAAATGCTCCTGATCTTGTATTAAAGTCTCTCCCATCTAACCTAAAATATGCTTTTGTGTCCATTTTTTTGTCCTGTTATTATTTCTGCAAATTTGACAAGTACCATGGAGAAGCAATTATTGAGGATTTTTAGGGAAAACAAGAAAGCCTTTGGGTGGACCATTCATGAAAATAAGGTAATTAGTCCATTGATTTGCACCCATAGGATTAATATGGAAGATGACTTTGAACCTCGAGCACTGCCTCAACGCCGACTTAATCCTAATATGAAAAAGGTTGTAAAAAATGAAGTAATAAAGCTTCTTGATACTTGTATTATACATCACATCTATGATAGTAAATGGGTGAGTCCGGTGCAATGTGTTCCTAAGAAATGGGGTACTACTGTCATGGAAAATGAGAAAAATGAACTCATAGCTGTGAGAAAGACCACCGGTGGAGAATATGCATTGATTATAGAAAACTAAATGATGCCAGCCGAAAAGACCATTTTCCTATCCCTTTTATTGATCAAATGATTGAGAGATTTCCAGGGCATGAATATTGTTGTTGTCTAGACGGTTACTCTGGTTATATACCATTTTATTTAAATGATCAAGAGAAAACCACTTTTACTTGTCCATATGGTACTTTTGAGTATAAAAGGATGCCATTCGGCTTATGCAATGCCCCTGCCACTTTTCAAAGATGCATGATTGCTATTTTTTTTTATTTGATTGAAAAATGCATTGAGATTTTTATGGATGATTTTACGATATTCGGATCCTCATATGATAATTAGTTGCATAATTTGAGTCCAATATTGTAGAGATGAAGAGACACTGATTCAGTGCTAAATTGAGAAAAGTTCTAATTTATGGTGCAAGGGTGCATCATTTTTGGGACATAAAGTCTCTACTAAAGGGATTGAGGTGGACCCGGCCAAAATAGAGGTGATTGCAAAGTTACCACAACCAAACTCTGTTAAGGGGGTGCTTAGTTTCTTGGGTCATGCTGGATTTTACAAGAGATTCGTTAAGGACTTTTCTAAAATTGACAAATCTGGCCAAGGAGGCCACTTTTAAGTTCTCTAACTTGTGCTTGAAGGCATTTAATTTATTAAAGGAAAATTTAATTAGTGCTCCTATTGTTGCTGCCTCTGATTGGACTATTCCTTTTGAGTTAATGTGTGATGCTAGTGATACTGTCGTGGAGGCAATTTTGGGGCAGAGAAAGGATAAGATATTTTATACTATTTACTATGCTAGTCGTACTCTTGATGCTACTCAAAAAAATTATACCATCACTGAAAAAAAGTTGTTAGCAATAGTGTTCGCGTTTGACAAGTTTCGGCATTACTTTGTTCTTTCCAAAGTTGTTGTTTATATTGACCATGCAACTTTTAAAAACTTGCTTGGTAAACAAGATTTCAAACCCAAGTTGATTAGATGGATTCTATTTGTAAGACCCGTATATTTTGTTCTATTTTTATTCTCATATTTAAATATTTTATTATGGTTTTGCTTATATATTAAAAATATTCTATTTTTCTTAAACGTGAACTATTTTGCTAGTGATTGTTACTACTAGTGGTTTTCTAACTAATTTGGCCATTCTAATTTAGGTGACGTTGCTATCTATGTTTTATTCCATGAAATTAAATGTTGTGATTTTTAATCTGCCAATGCATAGAAATAGTTGAGGTTGGTGGTGTTATTAGCAATACGATAAATTTTATTTTAATGCAAATGTATGTGTATGATTATAGAAGGTGCAATTAATAAAATTAGTAAAATCATACTATAATATATTAAAAATTTAATATGGAGTGGAACCACTCAGCCCAATTGCAACTAAGACTATAACAAGAGCTTCTCCTAACCCTAATAAAACAGCTCAGTGCCTCCTCCCTTCTCTCGTACTCTCTTTAAACTTCAATTTGACATTTGGGAGAAAATTAGAGGAAAAGAAAAGAAAAATAAAGCCTTATGAAGAGAAGTAGAGGCCAATTTTGTGGATTATCATTATCAAGTAAGTGCTATTAATTTGTTACTTATCTTTAAAATTTGAATTTTACTATTAGTTTATCAATTTGTTATTTTCGCTCCATGTGGAAATCGTGACATGCAATTTATTTTTTAGGATTTTCTTAAAATATTGATACAAAAACCTATTTAGATTAGAAAAAAATTTTATCTATGCCAAAAATCAATTTTCATACGGAAGAAGTCGTTATAAAGAATATGTTGTGTTTTAACCGATTGAAATCTTTATTGACTATAAACTCAATTTTTATTTGATTAAAATTTTATTGTGTGATAGTTTGATTGTTGAAGAAATCTTTTAAAATAAAAAAAAAATAAAAACCTTATTGAAGTTAAAAATAATAATTTTCCCATAAATACAAAAGGTGTTGAAAGTTGTATTATAATTATTTCATTTAGATGTTAATTTTAAAAGATGTTGTAGGTGTAAGATTTTATTTTTAGTTACATTTGAAACAAAACAAAATTATGATTTTTTTTAGTTAAGGAGGGTGATTTTGGACTCAAAGAAATTAGGAAATATTTCTCGGATGATTGAAAAGCTAATAATAATTTTGTTATAACAAACTGATTTAGAAGTATTGAAAAACTGATTTTTTCTGAAATCTGGAATTTTAGTTTTGATGGATCAGCTATGCCATGCTTGATTTTACTGGTGCTTATAATTCAATTTTGATATTACTTAAGTTAGAATATTTGTTGAAATATTTAGGATACTAGAAGCAGACAAATTATAAATAAAAAAATCTCAACGTTGAACAACTTTAAATATAATAATTTACTGGAAAAGAAAAATTACAGGATATTATTAGTGAATCTAATTCTGTTTTTTTTTAGTATTATTAAAGAAAAATTTTATTTTAGTTGATGGAAAGTAAAATTAAAATCATTTCTAAATTCGTTGCTAATTTATACGACAAAAGTAATGATTTTTTTCACATCTCCATTATAACATAGGCTAATCTATTTTTTTTGGGCTAAGTAATGGAAATTTATTTTCTTATTGTATTTTTATTTACTTGGAGGATTAAACTATATAAACTTTATACCTTTGGGAAATTATTTAATAATTACTTTATGTTGTTAATTTAAATACAAGATTTAAATGTTTTAGTTAATATTTTTTTATGTGAACCTTTAGTCACCGCAGATTCTTAAGTAGGAGTAGGACTAGATAATTTTGACACTAAGTGAGCGACTATTTTGTGAAGGTGTAGAAGTAAGAGAAAAGATGATACTTAATAATTTTAAGTACAACGCTCAAAAAGGTAAGGGCATCACTCCATTCGCTTTCCTACTTGAATTATGTGCTATATAAATGCAATGTGATGTTATGTACTGGTTCTAATTGTGAGTTAACTTCAAAATATGTGTGTTATATGAACTACATATTTATGAATGATATTATGAGGTTAAGCAATTTGTATATTTTGATTGGTATTGATTGATTATTCAAGGTGATGACTGTGTCTAAACCAGGTTGGTTTAGGACAAAGTTGAATGGCCTTGGACGCTCTAGTTGAGTGATATATTTTGTTTCTAGCTAAGGTGATGACATTCATGCATGCATTGGTGGCTTGAACTTAGTCACGAGTACGTGATGATAGTTCATTGCAAAGGCAATGTGATTCAGAAAAATACTCAATGGTGGGGTACTGAACATGAAATTCTGAAGAGCATTTGTCCAACGGTGGGACATTGTCCCATGGTGGGACTCTTTGCTCTAAAGGGTGGTGAATTTTCCGAAATCATGCATTGCCATATAGTCTAACAAATAGGATTTTGTGTATTCTGTTTGATTTATGTCCTTGGTGCTTTGTGATTTTAATTGTTAAATGAAGTATATGATTTAGTTCTATTTTCTATAATAACTATATATGCATGTCTATTTGCTCTGTGTTTGTTATTTAGAGATGACCCTTACTTTTGGACAGATGACATCCCCAATTTGCTTTTGCACCCGGAGGAGTTTGCGGAGGAATAGAGGGAGCATTTCTTTTAATTTCTAGGATGGGTAATTGTGGTCAGCTTTAGGGACCTTAGTTTTGTCAGACTTTAGTTCATACCAATTATTGTTTCTCTATTTTTGTATGATGTCTTTGAAATCCTAATACTTGAGTACTCAATTATTTGACTGAGGTATTGAAGAATTTTTAATTAACTATGAGTTGTTTGTTGAGTTTAACTGTGTGATTTGGTATCTTTCTTGTGCGAGAAATTGAATCCTTTTTCCAAAAAAAAAAAAAAAAATTGACCGTATTTTTCGAAATAGTATTTCGAGATAATGTCCCTAAAAGTGGGATGTTACATTGTGGCTCAATTGGTAGTGGGAATGAGATGATGCGGTACTTATCCCCCAGGTACCGGGCTCGAATCCCACGGAAGGCAAAAACTCGCTATTTCCACTACCAATTGAATCCTTTTTTGTAACATCACAACCCTTACAGTTATCGGCGATGTTAATGACGACCTTCTCGCCCCTCCCCCCCTTTCCCACCGTTGGAATGAGATGAGGCGGTACTTATCCCCTAGGTACCGGGCTCGAATCCCACGGAAGGCAAAAACTCGCTAATTTCCAACGGTGGGAAAAGGGG
>JBBPBQ010000001.1:15572967-15591702 GCA_037974755.1 Cicer yamashitae
GGGGGGGCGAGAAGGTCGTGATTAACATCGCCGATAACGGTAAGGGTCGGGATGTTACAAAAAAGGCGCCTTTCGTGGAAATAGCAAGTTTTTGTCTTCCATGGGATTCGAGCCCGGTACCTAGGGGATAAGTACCGCCTCATCTCATTCCCAATACCAATTGAGCTTACAAGGATTTGACTTGGAGATTCGAGACAAGAAAGGTCAGAAAATCTTGTAGCTGACCAACTATCGCACCTCGACCATGGTGTATTGCAACCTTCAGACGATAGGGGGATCAAAGATTTTTATTTTTGTCTAACCTTCTATTGTTACTTATTTCTTCTTTTTGCTCAAAAAAAAAAAAGTTTGATCTTTGAACTTGTATTCTTAAGTTTATTTTCTTATCCTTATTTTTTTAGTGCTAAAAAAAGGTTCAAATTTTAAAACTATGTACATTTTTATTTTTATAATAACTGTGACGATAGAGTGATAATAATGAGCAAACATATTTATTGCACACGAGAACAAAAAAAACATTAACTTTTCCTTTTTATTTTTTCTTTACTACACCTCTCTTTGTTTTCTTCTTCTTTATATGTGTTTTTTTAAAGAGAATTAGAATCAGATCTCCACCCCAAAAAGCCTCCCCTTTGAAAAAAAACAAAGGTGTATTTGTAGAGTTTTTTCACTTGTTTAGTTGTTTTCCTGTTCTTGTGCTTCCCCATTAGTTTTCTTTTGTATGTTTCATTTTCTTTGTTCATAATCAGAGTTCCTCTACAAATATGATGTATTCGTGTTTTTAGCTTATTTATTTTATCTAATGTGTTTATTCTCTTTTTATGTTTGAGAAACAAAATAGGTTTTTGATGAGCTAAGCCTTCTCTCCATTTGTGTCTCTAATTGTAGAAGGTTGTTTTTTTCCTTTTGTTTTAAACTCAAAATTTTGTCTCCTTGTTTGTGTATCATGTGAATAACAACATTCAGAGGACAATGAGAATTGTTTTTTTCATTTAATTAATTAATTAATTCATTATGTAGCATTTTGTATTATCTACTTTAATGTTATTATAATTGTAATTTCAAAAGATGAGACTAGTGCCAATGTTTATTATTTTTTTGATATAACACTTTTATTTCTATTTTATATTTTCATATTTTTTATTAATAATTATGAACGAATATATATATATATATATATATATATATATATATATTAAATTGTAAGAGAAATAAAATAATAGCAAACATAAAATTTGATATATTTACGACTATTATAATTTAGGTTTAAATATGTTTTTGGTCCTCGTAATTCTTTTTTTTTTGTATTTCATCCCTGTAATATTAGAAAAATTTGTTTTTGCTCCTTAACGTCAAGTGGACGTTACAAAAACGTTAATTGACAAAGGTACCAAACGTTTAAATATATTTTTGGTCCCTGTAAATATAATAGTTTTCAGTTTTAGTTCATTTGAAAAATATTTGTTTGGATTTCATCCCTGCAATATCCAAAAACTTTATTTTTGATCCTTAATGGAAACGTGGACCAATCGTAGCACTCCAATGAGAACATTAATTTAAATATTAAAATAATTTGTATACTTATTTTTATTTGTTATTTAAATCGTATTCAACACCATCCAAATGAAAATAATTCAAAAAAAAAAAAAAAAACCTTACATACTTTCAATGTTTATTGGCAAAATAATTAGACATGCCCTATATCATCAATTCCATCAACTCAAAAATTAACACGTAAAAAATATTAATAAAATGAATTAATTTGACCAAAATAGACAATTGTTATTTATGACATTCATAACCAAAATACATAGAAACATCTTGTCTTTACCAAAATAGACAATTGTCATTCATAATCAAAATACATAGAAGTATTTTGTCTTAACCAAGACACCCAGAATAATCATGTACAACAACCAAAAAACAAAATAATAACTTCAAAATGGTCACTGAATCATCCTCCTACAAATCTCATCCCAATTTCTTAATTGACCCAAACAACCTCCCATTTTAGGATCATGCAAAATAGGTTGTGAACATCCTGCATCACCAACTATTAATGGACTTGCTCGATCATCATCATCATCATCATCTATTATTAATGAAATTCGTGAATCACTTCTACAACCTCCTTTGCAATCTGTTTAGCCTTCCATGCTTGTCATGTTGTTATACCTACAGAATATGTCCTTCTTATATCAGAAATGATCTCACGAATCTTCATATTGTCACAACTGCTCAACTTATCCGCCACAGACTTAGCAATCCACTTAGAATTTGCAGAACTATTACTCAAAACCCGACCACATGTGTGATCACCACACCATTTCTTCATTCTAAAAGTGTGATTATCCCCCACTTTACTTTCAAGTGCTAAGAACCCACATTTAGCTTTGCATATCATCCTTACTCTTATGCTATCATTCTTTATATACTTGATTTTCTTCCCATTTAATATAGACCACTCTCTGATTGCATCTTTAAACTCAACAAGTGATTTAAACTCTAGTCCCAATTTGAACTTGTAATTCTTGTTTAGCTCCTCCACCCTAAATTGATCATACTTTGGTCCTTCTCTTTGTCTGAATTTGAATCAGGGTCACTACTATCTAACTCTTCACTAACATAAGCATACTCCATTTGAATATTTGAATTATAATTATCCAACACAGGAACAATCTCCATGTTCTTAGTTGTTTTCTTTGGAATGGACCTATTTGTAGTAGTCTTGACACTATATGGTTTACCATGATTTAAACCTTGGATTTCAACATTATATGATCCAACGGAAGGATCATGTATTGTATTATCAACACCAAAACCATCATCCAAGCCAAGTGCTCTCTCATCCTCACTATCATCAAACTTAACACCATCAACTTCATCTTCACTGTTGTGACTGTCACTAACACTTCCATCATCATCAACATCAATTTCTTCAACACCATTTAACACCCCAGAAGACTGCCCCAACTCTATTCCTGGTTCTAATCCAAAAAACCCTTTTACAGAGTGCTCAACGTATATCTGAGTTTGGCAATTCATTTTCAGAGCATGCTCACCAACCTCAGCTGCATCTCTATCATCCACTATTCTTTTAAAGTTATCATCTTTATCATTTTTTCACCATAACCTATACTTGGAGTTATCATAACCTAAGTTCTTCAAAATTCCAACAACTTCAAAATAACTCCATTTATCGACATCAATCCCATGAACCACATGCTCACTACCCCTTATGTAATACAGAACCAAATCCCTCACAAACTTACCGCCATAGTGAAAACTAACAGAAACGTTCATCCTGTAGAGTAAAAAACAATACACATGTCAATAAGACAAACATTTCATCCCATCAAACAATAATAATATTAGAATAATCAAAAACAAAGTAAATGCACGTTTTGGTCCCACAAACAGAAAAATCGAAAATCATAGTAGATTAAACAAAAACGGTAAAGTTACATGTTGGTCCCCAAAAAGAAGAAAACAAAGATGAGTGATCAAATAAAATTACCTTTAACACGCACGCACGAGTTGCTCCAACACCAGTCGTTTATCTCTTTTCGCAAAAGAAGATCACAGAGACAAACCATGGTAACAAACTAAGCCCAATCTATATTCACGAGTTCGTGACCGCCACGAATAAGATACGACCACTGATGAGAAACAACGAAGAACCGCTACGAAGAACAATCGTTGTTGATTTAGGTTTATTTTTTAAAGATTAGAGGTTTAGGGTTCTAGTTACAAAAAAGGTTATTTTAAATTTTAAAAAAATTTAATTTTATTTAGGTTAATATAATTTAATAAGTGTAATTATTTAATTATATTTAACGGAGTTGGACAGCTGCTAGTTTTTGTAACATAATCTACAACTCAAGGACTATTTCAAAATGAAATTGTATTTTTTGGGGATATAAACCAAACAAAAAAAATTAAGATGACCAAAATCAAAAAAGGTTATAATTGCAAGGACCAAAGACATATTTAAACCTATAATTTAATTTGTCTAACAAAATTAGGGTACTACAGTTGCCCCTAATTATTTATATTTTACTGGAGAATATGAACAACAATCATGGTTTTTATATTATTGTTGTAGAAGATAAGTAAATATAAGGATCTAAATTTTGTCCATATATAAATTGTGAAAGTAGATTAATTTTTAATGCAAGAGCAGGTGTAATGCAAAGCATAATGCGAAAGCAGATAAAAATGTGAATGATCGACAAGGATGAAAAATGATCGTCTTTGGATTGGTTACAGATGCGTGGATGGACAAGAATGAAAAAAATCGTCTTCGGATTGGTTACCGATACGTATATCGATAGTAATAAAAAAATATGATCGTTTTCGAATTGGTTATTGGTGCGTAGATCGACATGAATAAATAAAATGATCTTCTTCATATTGGTTACCGATGCGTAGATCGACATGAATGAAAAAATGATCGTCTCCAGATTAGTTACTGGTGTGTATATCAACAAGAATGAACAATTGATCATCTCCAAATTGGTTATTGGTGCATAGATCAACAAGAATGTAGATGATCGTCTTTGGATTGGTTACTGATGCGTAGATTGACAGGGATGAAAAATGTATTAAGATATGGATCTAATTTATAATTTTAATAAAGAGAAAAGATATGTATATCATACTTGTAACGCAAACGTTAAAACACAGATAATGTTAAAACACAGATAATGAGCAATGTACAGCACAAGTATGAATGTAAGATGCATGATTCATGCGTGTTATGCATTATAGATAAGTTCTTGTTCATTTCATTATTTCCCTGATCCTCATGGTCTTATACGCTCCCAAGATTCAATGAATAAACGAAGATAACAACCGTTTTCGCATGATGACACCTTGTATATCTCGTGTGACCTTTTTTGCGAGGCGAACTATTGAAACAAAGTCCATTACTTAAAATGATTACTCTTCCTCCTTCTTATACACCCATATATCTTAAGAATTTTATTGAGTTTCCCGTATATGTTTTCCATGTGTCAAAATATTTAAAATATATATTTTTTCATATTTTCACACATTTCAAACTCCAACATTCATTCTTATAGAGTACATTTTAAAACGCTAAAACAATCAACAACAAAAAAGTGTATTACTTCTCAAAGAGGTGTAATTCATACATAGAATGTCAACACATGAAAGTGTATTGCCACATTTGTATGAGGTGACAATGTAGGGATGTTTGTGTTTAGCTTTACTTTGAAGATAACAAGTGCTAAACGCTCTTGTAATTTAAAACTCTCATTGGTCAACTCCAAAGAATAAAGATTGCCCTAGTTTTTTTTTTATCCCTAACTTTTGTCTGGACTGCTCTTCCCAATTTTTAGTTCATCGGGATGCTCTAATTTTTGCCTAGGTATCCTTTTTAGGTTTTCAACCTAGCGAGCCTATTTTTCAACCATTTGTTTTTTGTTCAAGCATAATAATTTTTGCCCGCATCTGAATTTACTGGAGTGGAACTTCCTCTCCATCCATTTATGTGAGTATTAGAGCTCCCCCAAAGAAATCATTTTTCACAACATATGGTCCCTCGTAGTTCGGGGTCCATTTTCCACGAGAATCCTTTTTGATGGGCAATATTTTCTTTAACACTAAGTCTCCTTCTTGAAACTCTTGAGGACGAACCTTTTTATCGTAGACCTTTTTAAGTCTTTTTGATATAGTTGACCATGACACATAGCTATCATCCTTTTTCTTCTATGAGATTTAATTAGTCAAATCACGATTGAGCCCACTTTGCCTCTTCTAGTTTTGTTTCCACTAAGACTCTAATCGAGGGAATTTCAACTTCAATGGGAAGTACTGCTTCCATTCCATACACCAATGAGAAAAGAGTTGTCGTCGCTGAGGTGCGAACGAAGATTCTAAAACCATGTAATGCAAATGAAAGTATTTCAAGCCAATCTTTATATGTCTATACCATCTTTTGTATGATTTTCTTAATATTCTTATTTACTGCCTCTACAGTCCCATTTATCTTCTGATGATATGGTGAAGAATTATGGTGCTGAAATTTGAAACTATCACACAAATCCTTCATCATTTTGTTGTTCAGATTGGTTGCGTTATCCGTGATAATTTTATTTGGCAATCCATATCGACAAATCAATTCTCTTGTGATGAATCTGACAACTATGCTCCTCGTCACATTGGCATAAGAAGCAGCTTTAACCAATTTTATGAAATAATCAATAGCGACTACGATAAACAATGTCCATTTGAAGCCTTAGGCTCAATGAGTCCAATAACATCCATTCCCTTCATTGAAAATGGCTATGTTGACATCAAGACATTCAAAGAGGTTGGTGGTACATGTACTTTATCAGCATAGACTTGACATTTATGACATTTCTTCACATAATTAAAACAACCAGCCTCCATGGTCAACCAATAATAGTCAGCCCTCAATTTTTCTTGCCATTGCATGCCCATTTACATGTGTTCCAAAAGAACCTTCATGAATCTCTTGAATGACTTTCTCTGCTTCAGTTTTATCAACACATTTGAGAAGCACCATATCATGGTTCCTCTTATAAAGCACATCACCATTTAAGAAGAAATTCATTGACAAACTCCTTATAACCCTTTTGTCATTCTCTGAAATGCGAATTGGATATTCCTTGTTCTTAACATAGGATTTGATATCATTAAACCATGGTTTGTCTTCAGGCTCTCCTTCTATTGCTAGACAATATACGAGTTTGTCTCATTTTTTAATTTTTATGATTGGCATACACCAAGTTATATTATGATAACAACATCTGCCAACGAGCAATCCTTCCAATAAGAGAAGGCTTTTCAAAAATTTACTTGATTGGGTCCATTTCAGACACCAACCAGGTTGTATGCCATAACATGTATTGTCTTAATCGAAGAGCAGCATATGCTAATGCACAACATGTTCGTTCTAGCAATGAATACCATGTTTCGCAACTAGTAAAATTCTTGCTCAAATAATAAATGGTGTGTTCCTTCTTACCTGCAGATTCATCATCTTTCCCTAGTACACAACCCATTAACTCATCAAGTAAGTACATACTAAGCGGTTTTCAAGAATAGGAGGCACCAAAATTAGAGGTTTGAACAAGTACTGCTTAAACTTCTCGAAAGCCTTATGACAATTGTCATTCCATTCAACCTTTTGGTCCTTAGGCAACAATTTGAAAATTGGCTCACATGTTGCAGTGAGATGTGATATGAACCTAGCAATGTAATTTAATCTACCCAAGAATCCACGAACTTATTTCTCCGTGTGAGGAACTGACATTTCTTGTATTTCTCGCACTTTCTCCGAATCTACTTCTATCCCTTTTTGGCTAACAATAAATCCAAGTAACTTGCTTGGTCACACACTAAAAGTGCATTTTGTTGGGTTTAATCGAAGTCTATACATCCTCAATCATGGGAATAACTTTTGAAGGTTAACAACATGGTCTTCTTCGGTTTAGACTTTGCAATCATATCATCCACGTAAACCTCTATCTTCTTATTCATCATGTCATGGAACAAAGTCATCATTGCCCTCTAGTAAGTTGCTTCAGCATTCTTCCATCCGATTGGCATTACTTTATAGCAAAAAGTTCCCCACTATGTGATAAATGTGGTATTCTCCATATTCTCAGGGGCCATCTTGATTTGGTTGTACCCTGAGAAACCATCCATAAGAATAGAGAATATTGAGCCGTGTTATCCACCAAGACATCAATATGAGGCAATGGGAAGTAATCTTTAGGACTGGCTCTATTCAAATCCCGATAACACACATTCGAACTTTCCCATTATTCTTTGGAACTGGGACGATATTAGCAACCCATTGAGGATACTTGGCCACTACTAAGAAACCTGCATCAAATTGCTTTTTGACATCTTCTCTAATTTTAAGCGACATGTCAGGCCTCATCCTCCTCAATTTTTGCTTGATAGTGGTACATTAAGGCTTAAGTGGTAACTAATGTTCAACTATGCTATTATCAATCCCAGGCATATCCTGATACGACCATGCAAAGATGTCCACATAGTCAAACAAAAGTTTAACCAACTTTTCTCGCTTACTTTCTTTGATGGAGAAACCAATTTTAACTTCCTTTTTGTTATTTTCAGTTCCCAAATTGATCACCTCGATGGGTTCTTGATAGGGCTGAACTTTTTATGTTTCAGTATGTTTGAGAAATAAAGTAGGTTTTGGATGAGTTAAGGCTTCTCTCCATTTGTGTCTTTGATTGCAGAAGGTTGTCTTCTTGCTTTGGTTTCAAACTCAAAGTTTTGTCTCCTTGTTTGTGTATCATGCGAATAACAACAATCTGAGCACAATGAGAATTTTTTTTTTTTTTTTTATGTTGTTAATTAATTAATTCATTAGGTACCATTTTGTATTATCTACTTTAATGTTGTTATAATTGTAATTTCAAAAGTTGAGACTAGTGTCAATATTTATTATTTTTTTGTTATATCACTTTTATTTCTATTTAATATTTTTATATTTTTTAATTGATAATTATGAACGCAGGAATATATATATTTTGAAAATTTTAAGAGAAATAAAATAATGGCAAACATAAAATTTGATATATTATGACTATTATAACTTAATTTGTCGGACAAAATTCGGATACTACAATGTCAATGAGTTACTAAGCTCTCTTATAGTGTGTTTGGTGAATCTTGTAATTACGATGCATTTTTATTATGTCTCAACTAAATTATTCTATTGTTTTATTTACAGGATGACCAACCTTTTTATGTCTTAATCAATCACAATTAATGGGTAGATCTATAAGATAATTGATATTAGGATTCTTGTATGATGAAACATAGATATTAATCTTTCAATCATTCAACCTCTTGGTTCTTGATGCTTTCTCTTGATTATATTATTTGTAAGATCAATCAAAGAATTAATTTAGGGAAAAGAATATGTGAATGATGAATCTTTGTTAGTAATTTTAAAGAGGGATTGATAATTGAAAAAACAAATAAGAATTAATATAAAACTAATATTTGAGGTATTGACATTTCAAGTGAAATCATGATCCTAAGTTTACTTTTTATTAATTCAAAGTTGTGTTGTTATATCTTGTTTTAATTCTTATGCTATTGTTACGTTTTTGTTATCGCAAACCAACAATAATTTTTATTAGTCTAAATAATATAAAATCTTGATTAGTTTGATAATTGTTAAATTAATCTCTATAGATATGATAATTTTATATACTACTACTTGACAAAATCAATACACTTGCAGAATTTTTCACTAACGTGTGTCAAAAATCTTATACGTGGGACAGAGTATTATATATGTAAAGTGGCACAAGTATTTATGTAAAGGGACCCATGTAGAAATATATGCTTTTTTTTTTCTTCTAGTAAACAAGTTTAATAATAGTCTTCCATTCTTTAAAAAAAAAAATCTTATCACCCTTAAAAGATTATCGGATTCATGTATTCCTGTCTTATTATTATTGACTAGCTCTCTTTAACAACACGCCATGTCTATTACAACACTTGGTGGTTTCTCTTTGAAGCTTATCCTATTGGTTAAGGTGTTCATATTTTGTGCTATAGCATTGGCCTCTGCTCAAAGCGCCAAAAACGTGAAGGCTACGTATCACTCATTCAATTTTCAGAAAAATGATAAGTTGGAGTTGAAGAAATCGGGTGTATTATGCTCAGCTGAGGATGGAAATAAATCATTGTCATGGCTCAACAAATATGCTTGGGCTTCCTTTTGTGGACCTGTTGGGCCTGTTGGCATAGCATCTTGTGGCAAATGCTTAAATGTATGTATCTATCTATCTATTTGTATGTTTCTTTTTAATAATAATTTATGTGACATGATCGATTGACACTATGGTGTCAAGCTTAATATACGACACGTTTAATAGTTCTTTATATCATATTAGTATTATAAAATTTACTATTTGATTGAAAACTATGAAAATATAGATTATGTCTATAAAATTTTGACATTAATTTAAAATCATTTGATATGTCTATAAGATAGTTTAAAATAAACGTCTTATGAACTTTTAATAAACAAATAAATTTTGATATATTTCATTGACATATCAAATTATTTTAAGTTAATGTCATATTATATATGCATGATCTATGTGATTATAGTTTTCATTCCAACGGTGAATTTTGTAAAATGAATATATTTTGTCAAATTGTAGGTGACAAACACAGAAATTTGGGAAATGGGAATTCCAATATTTCCGATCTCAAGAACAGTAAGAATTGTTGATCAGTGTAGCAACGGAGGACTTGAATTGGATAACGACGTATTTCAAGATCTGAAGACCACCGAGATTGAAAGTATTCAAGGTTACATAATGGTGCGATATGAATTTGTGGATTGTGGTAAGTAAACTTCTTAATTATTTAATTATCGTACTAAGTTTTTATTTTTATTTTTATTTTTTACATGAACTGATATGAGTCGTTTTAAATATTTTGAAAACTCTATTATAATTTTAAAAATTGGGTTTATGATAAAAAAAAAAGTATAATTTTAAAGGTAAGATAAAAAAATTTCGACATAAAAAACAATATCCTTTCTTTCAAATTAAAAGAGCACATGGATCGAGTCATTATAATTAGTGTATTATAATTTTTCTCACATTTATATCGAATATATATTCAAGTGACACATTTATAATAAATTATAAATTTATCTTTTTAACTGATTTATTTTGTGTATATTATATGCATAAGGAAGTTATGTTTTACTGGAGAATCATCCTCGTTAAAGAGTGTATACATATATAATAGTAATAATGTTATTCTGATAGGAAACCAAATAATTGTTAAATTTTAAACACGGTGGAAAATTATAAAGGCTTTATTTATATAATAAGAAATAGTAAAAAAAAAGAAATTTACTAAGTTAAACACATTCAAATTACACAAGCTTGTACATTCTTCTTTAGTAAATATAAAAAGAGTAAGAACATCAATCATTGGAAAAGAAAAAAAAAACACACTTTTAAATACTTCTTCCATTTACAATGTGCAATCCTCATAAATCCAACATCTTGATCCAGGTGACTACTAACCTACAAATCATCAGAAGCATACATTAGTTATTCATCATTCCAATATCATCGCATTAGTTATAATAATAATTAAGTTGACCATTAGCAATATATTTTATATTCATTAAAACAAAAAAAGAATGATATAATTTAATAGATGTCATTCATTAGCAGTGTACTCCCTCTAGCATTAAATACATTTGTAGATCCAAAATTACTTATATAGGATTTTATTTATTACCTTAGAAAATGTTCACTTTGTTTATAGGTGTATAGGTTATGATAGTTAATAGTGATATAGTACATTGCATGTTGATGAAAAGTTTGTTTTATAAAAAAAAAGAAATTGATGAAAAGTTTGAGATGACAACATGAATTTTTCTACCTAATTCTCAATTTTTTTTTTCAAATCACTCTTAGTTTCAAATCTCAATGTCATTTTCTTTCTCATGTTCACTCTCTTCCTTTCTCACAGTTACCCAAATTCCTTTTTCATTCTATTGTTTTCTTCTGCATTTGTTGTTAAAACAACACTACGATATTAAAAGAATATAAAAAGAAATTGTAAACAGAACTGCATGGCGGTTGGTAACGAAGTTCGACCAATGATGCATATGTCTCGACTACAGAGCAATTGTAATTCTATATTATTAGATTAATGAATTAGGGATATAGAGTACAAGTTTATTTAAATAGTAATAATAAGATTCAAATTACAACAATACCTCTAAAGCATAGTGTAGGGAGCTATTGCCCCCTGCACCCCACAACAAATAGTTGGGTCAAACTACCCACTTGATACTACCTACGAGTCATACTCAATAATCTCCACCTTGGCAAATATCAAAACCCTATGAAGCTTTACTACATGCCACCCATATCCTAACCATTGAGGGTACAACTCCTGCTTAACACTGAAAAAATGTAACAAGTCCAAGCAGTGCTTGAACTTGACATTGGTGACTAGCTTGGTTAACATATCAGATGCATTCTCTGAAGTATTAACCTTTTCAAGTAATATTTATTCAAATGCAAATGACTCTCTGATCTTGTGAAACCTCACATCAATATGTTTGGTCCTGGCATGATACACCTGATTCTTTCTCTAATAAATCTCACTTTGACTATCTCAATGCAACTTAACTCCACCTTGCTCAACACTCAATTCCTTTACTAATCACGTATGCCATAAAACCTATTTGGCAGCCTCAGCCACTGCCATGTACTCTGCTTCAGTTGTAGACATAGCCACTATGGATTGAATTGATAACTTCCAACACATAGGTCCTCCTGCAAGGGTAAAGACATATCTTGTTGTAGACATTTTATCATCTAGATCACCTGCACAATCAAAATAAACATATCCTACTACTGAAGGATCACCTTGTCTGCTACTAAATATGATACCTTGACATATTGTACCCTTCAAGTACCTGAAAATCCACTTGATGGCTTCCCAATGATGTTTACCTGGTTTTGACAAAAACTTGCAAACTTAACTTACAGCTTGTGCCAAATATGGTCTAGTGCAAACCATATAATAGATTAAACAACCAACAACACCGACATACGAAAAGTTTGACATATACTTAGCTTCTGCATTTGTCTTTGGACATTGATCCAACGACAACTTAAAGTGATTCGCCAATTGAGTACTCACAATCTTCAAATTGCTCATATCAAATTTGTCTAACATATTTTCAACATAGATTTTCTAAGAGAGCCATAATTTTCTAGTACTCATAACCTTGTGAATTACCATACCAAGAATCTTTTTAACAGCACCCAGGTTTTTCATGTCAAACTTTTTTCCCAATATGGTTCTCAGTTCATTTACATCTTGTAAATGATTAGTAGCAGTCAACATATCATCAACATACGTAACAGGAAAATAAAAGAGCTATCATCAAAGATCCTAACATAAACACAACAATCATACTCATATCTTTTGTAACCAATTGGAAGCATGTATGAATCAAAACGCTTGTACCATTGCCTTTGAGACTACTTTAGACCATACAAAGAATTACAAACTAGTCTACCTTGTCCAATATCTTTGAAACCCTCTAGCTGCTCCTTGTAAGTTTGCTCATCTAGATTACTATGAATAAATGATGTCTTTACACCCATTTGCTCTAAATGCATGTCCCTACTTGCTACCAAGGCTAACATTGCCCTAATAGAAGTATGTCTAACAACCTAACAAAAAATTTCATCATAATCAATCCCCTTCTATTGTGAATACCCCTTTGTTACAAGACGAGCCTTGAACTTTTCTCATTCTTTTTCTGTTACCGTTGATTTTCTCTTGTATACTCACTTGCAACCAATAATCCTTTTCCCTTTCGAAAGATGAATAAGCTCCCATGTCTAATTTTTCTTTAGGGATTCCATCTCACCCACTATAGCACATATCCACTTATCTTTCTCTTAGCTAGCTATGGCCTCTTGAAAAGTGCACGAGTCTCCAGAACTAGTAAGAAGTGCATAAGTTGCCAAGTCTTCTTACCCATATCTTTCTGGTTGTTGAATCTAATGGCGCTCTCGATCACGTACAAGAGAGTACTCTTGTACTCCACATGTATGTTCAATTTCAGATTTTGGTTCAGCTTGTGATTCAGGTACTACCCAAGTATTGCTTACTAGCAATGGTTTAACTCGACCTGAATCACCTTACTGCTAGAAGTTTCTTTCTCTGATGTTGAAACATCTTTTTCAACTGACTATTTCAACATGAACTACTCATTAAACACAACATCTCTATTGATCATCATCTTCTTTGAAATTGGATCCCATGACTTGAACCCCTTCACACCTTTTGCATAATTGACGAATATATACTTCTCCGAGTTTGGATCAATTTTAGATCTATCTCCACTGGGTATATGCACATAAGCTGAACACCCAAAACCTCTTAAATTTTCAAGATTAATGAGGTTACCTATCCATACCTCATATGCAACTTTTTGATTTGTTTGCAACTGAAGCATTCTATTGTTTTTATGTTCTTGGACTTAGACCACTTTTTCCTAGGCCCTGCTTTACCTTTGTTCCTCCCACGATCTTGACCTTATTTTACATACAGACCTTTGTCTGATTATCCTTCCTCTACATTATGTCTCCTTTAAGAGTGAGGCTGAAGTGCAGTAGTAGTATCATCCAGCTTGATATAGTCTTGTCTGTATGCAAGAGTTGTCACTAGGTGATCGAACAAATCAGATGACCATTTCTTTGTAGGTATTGATATGTTGTTGCAAATCGGATCCTTGCTTCACGAGTAATTTATTCGTGAGCTTTTTGCACAGATATTGGGTTTTCAATTTCTCCCAAACCTCTTTTAGAGATTCTAGGTCTAGAATATGATACATCACTTCATCTGATACACACAGAAGAATCATGCCTCTGAGCTTATCCTTCATCTTCATCCAATCAACTTCTGCCATGTCTATGGGTTTCTCCTCACGCAACATCTTTTGAAGACCTTTTTGTGCTAACAGATCTTTAACCCTTCATTGCCATAATGCGAAGTTGCCCATTCCATCAAACCTTGCCACTTTGAATTTCAAACCAGAGTTACTCGTCATCTGATACCAATTATTAAAACAACAACACGATCTTAAAAGAATAAAGGGAGAAATTGCAAATAGGAATGCAGGACATTTGTTAACGAAGTTCGGCCAATGATACCTAAGTCTCCAACTACAGAGCAACTGTAGTTCCATATTATTAGTTAAATGAATTAGGGTTTACAGAGTACAAGTGGTTCTTAAATAGTAATGACAAAGTTCAGATTACAACAATGCCCATAAACCATATTGCGGGGAGCTATCGCCCCCACTCCATAGTTGCCCCCACAACAAATAGTGTTGCCAAATCACCAACTAGATACTACCTATTAGCCATACTAAACCCTTGCTTATACCCATATTTCTCCATTATAATCTCAAAAAAATACTTTCTTATATTTAGTCTTCTATTATTTTCTATTCAAGGTACATTTTCTTCCATTATCCTCTGTTCACATTTATTTGGTCTTCCATTATTCATTGACATAAAATGAAAATGCTATTGAAATTGCAAGGTGAAAAAGACAACAAGCTGATACATTTTTAAAATGAAAGCTTTGTAAAATTGAATGCCACTTTTAACCATCCAAATAAAAAATGCAATATTTTACCATTACAACCCTTAACTACCCAAAAAAAAATCTTAAAAATGCAACCTTTAATTACCAAAATAAAAAATGCAACATTTTACCAAAACACCTTAAAAATACAACCTTTAACCATCACATGCCCTAAAAATGAAACATTATAACTAACAAAAATCACAAAGTTCAAAAATTAATATCCCTTTGAAGAGAAAAAGAAAAAGATGAAGATCAATTTACCTTGCTTGAAGAACGAAAGGTTTGGAAGAGGGTTAAAGAAAAAGAAAAAATAGATGAAGGTAGAGAGAGAGAAAGAAAGAAGAAAATTGCAATTTTTGTTATAAGAGAAGAAAGAGATTAGAGAGAGCAAATTAAAAAAGAGGGAGAGAAAGAGATGGAAGGTAAAGAGATGAAAGGTAAAGAGAGTGGTGAGAAAAATAAGAAAGAGAGAAACTGGTGAGGGAAATGAAATTGGAATTTTGAAATAAATAGAGACAAAATACAAATATGGACAAAATGAGTGAAAACGCGATGATGTGTCATCATTTGAAGAAAACAAATTGGGAGTAAGTGAGGGTATTTTTGGATTATCAAGGTAGTGTATATTGTTTTAGATAGATAGTAGATTAAAATCTTTAATTTCAACAAAGTGGCACTTAGCTACCCATGAGTGGTTATGGCACGGGTCTCTTCTAGTTTAATCAAGGTCCTAAATTTGAATCTGAACTTAAACTAGCAGCAACATTAAAACTCTTAGGAAGAGTTTGCCTCTCATTTGAGTTCCACTAAACTCGAAGGATTAGTCTTCGCGTAATACTCAATTTACACACAAAAAGTGTCACCTAGCCAAGAGCATGTGATTTGATTAAATTATGGTTTTTATTGAGAAATCAAATATTTAACTGTGAAATAATTTTCTTGTTTCATAAACCATATCACTTTTTATATGTAATTTTTCTTTTAAAAAACAAAATATATTTTATACTATACTCAAACATAACTATCGGATTATTAAAAATATTTAACTTCAACTATAATTATTTCTAAAATTAATGGATGTGATTTTGTCAAATGTGTAAACATTTATTCACTGCCAATGTATAAAAAGTTAAAACTGATCTCTTACACATACGTCCAAGTAAAAGAAATATATCATTTGATATTAAAAGAAGAGTTTAATCGATATGCATTGTTAATTTAAAATGGTTTTATACTAACATCAATGAGAGTTATCTATTTTGTCATATGTCTTACCATAAAAGTGGGGTGAAGTCATATGATGTGGTGAAATAGATGAATTCTATTAGATGTTAGTATAAAACAATTTTACACTAACAATGCATACCTCATTTTCTCATAAAAATATGTATTCTTTCTTTTGTAAAGAAAATAATGATCTACATGACACCTAGCTATAAAAAATCAAACGGCTCACAAATGACTTTTCAAATATTAGACTGAAAATTCATTTTACTTGAGAAAAATTGTGAGAGTTATTTTAGACTTTGGAAAAAATATATCAGGACAATTTAATTTCTTTGAACCATAATCAAAATATATTAATTTAAAAGGGACAATAGATATATGACAATAATTAAAAATGAATTATTTCATCCCTATAAAATAAAAAATTCCCAAATAATTATATTTTGCATTAGTTCCGTCAACTAATGCTTTTTTTTTTCTTTCTAATTTTGATTATCTTAATTGATGTATTCATATGCATTATTTTAGTTTATTTCCTTTTTTAAGGAGTTAAATTGTTATTTTATAAAATTATTGTGAAGAACCTAACTATCTTATTTTAATTATTGTCGGAACATAATTATTTCTTTTTAACGAAGATTTAAGTAGAAATTAAATTGTTTTGATTTATTTTTTTCATCAAAAAGTGTTTTAGTTTTTTCAAGAATTAAATCGAAAATCACAAATTTTCTTAGGAACGATGATCTTCACTATAAATATTAATTAAATTCATTACAGTTTTTATTACTTCAACTCCGTAGTTAAATCATACCCCTAATAGATTACTTTAATTTAGTTTTAGTTTATTAAGCGAACACATGTGACCCGAATTTTTTTAACACATGACGTTAATTTGTTTTAGGGTAAACTACAATTTTAATACTTTGAAAGTGTAGGTGTTGTTGTTTTAGTTTTTAACTCAGTCAAAAATCCATTAATTTTTAAAACATCAAAACGCCATATGATTTAGCTAACTTTAGACATTATAATAATTATAAACTATTTTGATAATAACTTCTATATTTCAATGACATTTGTGATAATAAATTGTATCTTTCTGAAACTATTTTGATGATTCAAAATATAATTTGGATTTTCAAGTAAATCAATGACCAAAATGACATTGTTCTACGCTTTTATAGACTAAAAGGTTGAATTACTTATTTGTTTTAAAATACTAATTTAAGCGATTAATATTTATTTAACTCATCACTAATGGTTGGGTTTCATATTTAAAATCAAATTCTTTCAAATTCATGAAGTATTAAATAAAGTTATATTTCTGATTCCTTCTTAAACAAATATTATGTTTCCTTGTTTGGTTTTTCTACATAACTCTATGAGTGTACCTTTTACTATCAATTTTTGCCAATAAAATGTTTTAAAATCCAAATTTTTCTCAAAAATTAAAGTTTGATTTTTTAAATGTTCCATTGATGAATAATTTTCTTTTTTTCTAAGTCTTAGAAAAGTCTTAGATTTGTGATTTTTTTTTTTTAAGTATCCTTGATTTGTGATAACCACAGGTTATTCTTATCTTTGCAGAAACTCTGGTTGCTAATCCAGGTATGTTTCCTAATGTATATATACACACTATTTTTTGACCGTTATAGTTTTACGTTTAAATCTTAATACATTAGAAAAAAATGATAGTCTTATCTGTACTAATGTATACTATCGTCATTCGTCACTGTAGATCAATTTTACATTGACCATACATAATATAATTGATCTTATTTTTTTATTTCATTCTTTAATTTGTTAAAAACTATAAAATTAATGGTTGATATTGTCTATCACTGTAAAAGTGTTTCTTTACATCCATTATTCTCAATAAGCTATGCCATTTACAAAAGAATATTTGGTTTTGAACTTTTGTATTGAACAAAGTTTAAATTGAAAATGCATGGGGTCATACATCCTTAATTGATGTGCTCTTAAAATATTGAGTACCATATTCAAAGTTTAAATTAAAAATGAATCAAAATTTTTTTTTTCACCAAAAAATAATTTGAGTTTATTGAATATACACTACGAGTGTAAATTAATTTTGTGCTAACATTCAAGATAATTATTTATTTTTATATATCATAGTATAAGTGGAATGTCGAGTAATCTAACGGAATACATAAATTTTATTGGAAGTATAACGTAAAACTTTTACTTCTACAGTATATATGCCTTTTCTAAACTAAAATATTCAATTTTGCATTTTTTAGACTAAATATTTGCAGTTTTTTTTTTTATTTTATTTATTTACATTTGCTACTA
>JBBPBQ010000001.1:15592088-15675346 GCA_037974755.1 Cicer yamashitae
TAAAATATTATAAAATACTTTTTACAAAAATTAATTTTTTTAAAAATTGAAATGGATTAAATATTAACTTTTAAATGAGGGTGGGTAAAATCCAAATAATAGTATTTTAAATATGATTATAATGTTTCCTCAAAAAAAAAAAGAAGATAATTGTAATGTTTAAATATGATTTTTAAATATCAACTTTTTTAAATATGATTTTAATCTCTACAATTATAATTTTTTGTAATCTCTATAAGTTCTTTTATTTGGATTTAATCCATGCAAATTTAAAAACTGTTTTTATATATAGTTGACTTAAGATTAAATTCTTTCACTTGTAATTAATAATAAAATAATAAAAGACACATAATTCTGTATGCATTTTTTAATGTTATTTATGTGTGTATGTATCTTTAATTCGTATGATTATTTTTTGTCAGCATATATTTGTTACTAATAGTAAACAAATTAAATATTGCTATATGTATATATATAGTTTGCAGTAAGCCAGTAATGGTACATATTGTCCCAATGCAAGTAGCTCAACGTTATCTTCGACACCAACACCAATACCAACAATCATATCACCTAGTCCTTTGTCAAATTTCCCACATCAACTCAAAAATTCTAGAATGGGTATGTGCTTTTATCCTTCTACTGATTTAGTACTATTAGATTAAGTTATACTACACATAGATTAACAAAAAATACATTGGTGAGAATGACACTCGTCGAGTCTAGGTTATGAACGAGCAAAAAGATTAAATAATTTAGGAAATAAGTTTATTTTATTGAGTGTCAAATAAATTTTAATTTCTACAAAATTTTAACGTTTTATTTTTAGTTTCTATAATATTTAAAAACTTTTTAGTCTCAAAAAAAATTTCGTTTTAATTTTTAATCTCTATTTTTAAGTCAAATTCATGTATACTCTACAAATTTTAGAATAATTTTTTTGCAGACATATAAGAACATTATTAGAATCTTCTCTACAAAATTAATAATATTTTTTAAAAAAATTTTAGAAAGGTTGTTTATAATGTCTAAAACATGACCGTAAATAAGTATTTAAATATTTAAAAATATACATAAGTTGACATAAAAATAAAGACAAAAATAAAACGCAAATTATATTTGGCCAAATATTTTAAAACAAATTTAAGGAATAAAAATTATTTAACCCAATATTTTATTTAAACTTTGGATATATCTGAAAAACTGAGTTTACAATAGCTTTTTCTTAACATGAAAACATTATGCTTTACTAGAGCTTCAATCTTTGTCCAAAAAAACTACAGGTTCGATAAGAGATAACTTTTGAAAATCTTGCCCTCAAGAAGGTAATTTTAACTTACCTAGAAAAACATTATTTAGGTATGGAAATGGGTTGTGTTTGTTCTGTGAGACCTTTTTGATATTTTTCGTAGTTACCTCTCTCAAGGTATTGAAACGGGTTTAATAGCTTGCATGATTAATCTGTTGAATCATTTATTTTGGATAAATCGATCGAATTAGGTTTTGGATTCTACCACTTAAATTGATTGTCTTGTTTAATCTGGTTGATAAAAAAGGATGGTCATGGGGTAAGATGGGTTGGCCCATCATAGTCCATTTAAAATATCTCTTTTATTTTTTTAATAATTTTTTTGACTTTGCTATTCTTTGTCATGAGAAGTGTTAGGAAGACTTTATTTCCACCTACTAACATTCACTCTTTTATATTGGATAAAATTAATGTGAGTCAAACATTTTGAAATAGGTCTCACATAAAGTGGTGGGACTCATGAATTTCACCCAATAAAAAGGTGAATATTAAAGTGAGTGTTAGAAATAGAGTATTCCTAACACTCTTGTCATTGTTGGCCTAATTTTTCGCAACAACCTAATCAATTTGGAATTTTATTGTTTATGTAATGACTGTTGAATTTTATTGAACTAACTTTAATGTTTTACTTTGTTTTGACGGCCCAACATGCTTAAAAATCAATACATTTAGTTTTTAATTTTTATTGATGGATCAACTAATCAACCCACCAATTCATCAAGAGGCAAAGCGGAGTTAGAAATTCAACTCATCTATCTAAATTGGTTCACTTCATCCTGTTTTAGGCAGGTTGGTGGCGGAGAGGGTCAAAGTGAGGGAGGTTGCCCATTTTACCACCCTTGCCATTAGTTAGCTTTTAAGTATGAATTTAATTTAAATATATTTTTAGTGTAAAGTTTTTTTTATCGTATTTGTGTATCATAAACTAGCATCGAATCATTAAAAATGTTTAATTTTAACCATAATTACTTTCAAAGTCACACATATAAAAAATTGTGATTTGTACTTTTTATGTGTAAAAATTAAGACTTAAATAGTATTTTGGTATCTTAACTTATTTTTTAAGTTAAGTTTGATCCCTTAACTTTAAAACCAATCAAATAAGTCCTGTAATTTATATCTATTAATGCAAATTAGTTATCCTTCTAAACTATTTGGTGGCGTGATTTGTTGTTATTTGGTTTTATTTTTTTTGAGGAAACAAATTGGTTTGCTTCAAATATCTGTTGTAATCTTGGGAGTGGATGATATTGAACTTTGGAGAGATAAATGGTGTGGCGAGGGACTTTTGTGCAATTTATTTCCTCAATTATTTTCTTTGTGTGATGATCATTCTATAAAAATTAAAAAGATGGGAGTATGGACTGTGTCAAGCTGGAAATGGGAATTTAATTGCCTCAGTTCGATAGCCTCTGATTCTGCCTCATGTTGATGAGTTACACGAGTTGCTTGCTCATTTTCATCCTACAATTAGCTCGTGTGATAGTTGGATTTGGCTGAGTGCATGGTTTTACTGTTAATAATTGCTACAGGACTCTTAATGGTAGCATCCCGATTGAGGCTTCTGATCCCTTTTTACATAATGCTTTGCAAGTAACCTTCTAAAGTACTTTTTTTTCTGTGTGGGAAATTTTGTTATCTAGACTGCCAACTCATGATGAATTATTTGAAAAGAGTTGTCCTTAATACCTTCATTTTCTTTGGTTTAGATCATTGAACAAAGGGAAAAGTTGAAGCATGTGAAGAACCTCATTTGGTTAGTCAATGTGTCGTGTATTTGGTCGGCTCACAATAAGATCATTTTTCAAGATGAAGTTAAGAATATAAATACTATTGTCTTTGGTATTAAAACTCTTTCTTAGATATAGTTAATATGTAAACCATCTTTGTGCTCTAGCTTTGTATCTACTAATTGATATGATAACCCACTTGTTTGTCTTCAAGGCAGGTAGATCCTATCTTGTAATAGGTTGAAGTACCTCTCATACTTTCCATTAATACATCTTACTTATTGAAAACTAAGCTAAAGGACCACAAAAAGTATTTAAACTAAAATTTAATCTCTTAGAATATTCACATTTGTTGCAAGATCATTTTATTTATTTTGTATGAAAATAGAAAGACACTAACAACTCCTCTTTCTCAATGCTTGTGTTTGCAGATGTTTCATTGAAATGGAAATGGAAAACCGTTATAGGTAATATATAAAACTTTATTTTTATTTTTTGTTCTAACGTTAATTCCATGATTTTCATTATCAATATTTAATTTTGGTTTAAATAAGTTTTTAAATTCCTATATAATTTTTTTTAGTCTCTTGACAAAAAGAATTTACAATTTTTAATCTCTACAAAATTATTCTATAAACAATTTTAGTTCGTGTTAGAATAAATCATGTTTAACTATTCTTTAACTTTTAATGATTTTTTACAAGTATATATATTTAGAATATTATAAAAAAGAATTCCATAAAGATTTATAATTTTGTTAACTTGAAATAAATTAAATATAATTTTTTTAAATGTCATAAACTAAAGATAAAAGTAACTAATTTGTCAGAAATAAAGATAAAAGTAACAAAATTATAGACCCGAAAACTAAATTTTGAATTCATTTTTTGTAGATAAGAATTTTTATACTATTCTAAACATATTGGTATTCAAAAATATATGTTGGGATTCTAAAAAATACTAAAATAATTAGTATGATAATTTTGTAGAAATTAAAAAATATAATTTTTTTACAATAATTAAAAATAAAAATTTGAAATTTTATAAAATTAAAAACTTATTTAACCGTCTAATACTCTAAGTTCAAAAAAATATCTTAATCTTAAGACCCCCAAAAAAATAATCTTAATCTCTAATCTTTAATTTAATACATTTGCAAAGAAAGAACAACTAGATAGTCAATCTTAGATCACGTGTCTTCAGATTTTTGGGAACCTAAAATGATATTAATTTATATTTTTGCATGTCTTCGATGACATTGTTTGCAAATTTGTAAACATTAGAAGGAGGTCAATATGCTGTCATTGACACCCCAAATAACTTAGTTTACAATAATATAGGAAAAGATACAATAATATAGGTTTAGTTTACTTCTCGTATTTCATGTTTCCATCTCATAATAAATTCAATATTTTCCTTTGCATTTTCTTTTACAATTTTTAAAAATTGATTAGCATTTTTAAAAATTTTGAACATGTCAAAATATTATTTTCATTATTTTTTAAAATATATTTTTTTAGTTTATCTTCCATCTTCTCTATATTACAATGTTTTACTATATGAATTTTCAATATCAGTTTTACTCATTTAAAATAACATATGTTTTAAAAAACAAAAACTGAAAAAGAAAATCGAAAGTAAACAGGGTCGTAGCTTTTATTTATTTAGTTTTGTTTCTTCAACACATAATAAACTAATAGATCTTAAATTCTGAAAATAAAAGAAAATCAAATATTACTTATGCTCTTAAATAAAAAAATCATATGTTTGACTAAATTAGAGGAATTAAAAAAGTTGGTATTAGTATTAAATTTGTTGAATTTTTTTGAATGATTTTACATGTTTACCCTTCAGGATAGACAATTTATTTATGATTAGTTCACTATTATCGATTGAAGATATGACATGATTAACTGTATATTAGTAAAAACATAAATAATTAGATTAATTTTAAAAGAAGTCTTATCAAATGAGACAATGAAAATCTCAAGAAGATCTTAATAGTAATTCTTAATAGTCTTATTCTCCTTTTGGAAAATCAGGTGTTGGAAGTGCAGTTGGTAGCACTATATTGATGTGTATCGCAATATGTTGTTTAAGAGGCAAGTTATCAATTCAACAAGTAAAATTTTGGTTTAGTACAAAGAATAATAAATATATTGAAGCATTTTTAAAAGATCATGGAGCTCTATTACAAAAAAGATATAAATTTTAAGAAATAAAGAAAATGATAAACTCATTCAAAGTTAAACTTGGTCGATGTGGTTTTGGTGTTATATATAAAGGAAAATTATCCAATGATTCACTTGTAGCCGTAAAGATATTGAACGCATCTAAAGGAAATGGTGAAGAATTTATCAATAAAGTTGCTAGTATTACTAAAACCTCACACATTAATGTTGTCACCCTTCTTGGATTTTGTTTTGAAGGAGGCAAAAAAGCTCTCATATATGAATTTATGCCTAACGGTTCTCTTGACAAATTTATTTACAATAAGGAACTTGAAACAATTGCATCTTTGAGTTGGGATAAATTGTATTAAATTGCCAAATGAATAGCTCGTGGGCTAGAGTATTTGCATAGAGGATGTACCACTCGAATTTTACATTTTGACATAAAACCACATAACATTCTTTTAGATGAGAATTTTTGTCCAAAGATTTCAAATTTTGGACTTGCAAAACTTTGTCTCAAGGAAGAAAGCATTATTTCGATGTCAGATCGAAGAGGGACATTAGGGTATGTAGCTCCAGAAGTGTATAATCGACATTTTGGGGGAGTTTCATTAAAGTCTGATGTTTATAGTTATACCATGAGTAGAGTGATTGAAATGTTAGAAGGTAGTAAGAATTTATTGGACTTACCACCAAAATCATTATTTTCTTCTCCTACTAGATCAATATCATAGTCTTTCATATCTTAGAATTTGAGTGTAAGATAATTGTTATGTATATTTCAATCATCTTGTAAAGCAAGTGAGTCTATGTGTCTCAAATTGTTATTGAATGCAAAAGCATGATCAATTTTTTAAACTCTATGTTATAATTTAACATCTTTTCATCCTTTAGAAGATGGTGACAACATATGCAATGAGTGGAAAACAAGCATTATTAGGAAAATGATTTTACTTTATGTGAAAGTAATTAGTAGGTCATGATCAAGATATATCTTTAAGACATGGTTTAGTCCGTACAAAGATTTTAATTCAAACTGTGAAAAAAATACGTTATATTAATGAGGAGTGTTAAGAATACTCTTTTTCAAACACACACTCTTTTATTAAATGAAATTCATATGAGTCTCACCATTTATGTAGAATTTATTTCCAAAGTGTGAGACTCATTGATTTTATAGAATAAGAGTGGGAATGTTAAAGTAAGTGTTGAAAAGAGATTGTTTCTAACACTTTTCTATATTAATTTCCATTTAAATATACTTATAAGTAGAAAAAAAATGTTCAATTACATGTTGTCATAAAAGAAATTCATGATCAATATATAGTTAACGGGAGCAGAATCTCTCTTGTGAAAAAATAAATTAATAAAATATAGGAGGTCCAACATTTAATCCTAGAAAATCAACGTAATCTAACAACTCCTAACATTTTCCAATAAATAAATTAAGGAAATAATATGATCAAATCTTAACCCTCTATTTCTTTTAATAAGTAATCAACAGTCATAAATAAAAGAAAAATCAGTTGCTTAACTTCCAAATAATTATTCTTTTTTCTCAAGTATTTCCCTCTTCTTCAACAAACCTTAATAACCATTCCCCATTTTAGTACCCTCACCACCATCCATAAACACAATATTGATTTTTTTTTTTATAGAAACAAACAAAAAATAAACACATCATGAAAGAGATAAAAAGGACTTATAAAAATATTATTTTTCATTAATTGTATAATATGTTTTTGAAACAATTAATTGAACGAAATGTATGGACAGATAGAAAAAAAGTAATAAGAAAAAAAGTAAAAAAACATTAATACCAATAAACTTATTTATTATTATTATTAATATGATTTTTTGAATATTTCTATAAATATATCTCTCATAAAAAAGTGTGAGAGATTGAATACATCCACTAATATTAAAAAGATTAATATTAAATGAGGATTAAAAAAAAGTCATTTAAACAATAAATACATCTTAAAAGTCACAATTTTTCTTATAAATGGGATTAAAAAAATCTCCACATTCTTTTTTATAATTGAGACCGAAGCGAGTAGATTGCAAGAAGATAAAAAACATATTTCACAAAAAAATCTACATTTGAATTTAAAGATTTGTTTTGCATTGAGATCTTAATGTACAAAATCAATAGTAACAAATCAGCAGTAATTGAACTCCATTTAGGAGTAGCAAAATGGGTCGAACCTGTCGGCCTAACTCGTTTTGCCGTTATTTTAGACGGGTAAAACTGAAAATTTAAACTTGTCTATTTCAGTTGGCCTGTCCCGTTTAACCTGTTGAAAAAAATAAGGTGGTCATGGGGCGAGTTGGCCTATCATACCAGATTAAAAAAACTATCGTTTTATATTTTTGTATGCTTTAGTTGGTTTTGTTTAATAACTCAACCAAACTAAAAACCTAAAATCATCCTATTACTTACCCAACTCAGTTAACAACCCAAGTCAAACTAAAAGCTAATAAGGATATGTGCTTTATGTACAATGATAAAATAAATAAATCATGTTACTTTAGTTTGTCAATACGTTATGGTATGGAGGCCAAGACATATATTCTCAAGTTTTGAATGTAAAGTTAAACTTCATAGTGAATCATAATACATTTCTTAAATTTTATAATTTTTTTATTTATCATTAGACTGTAACAATGAGTAGACAATAATACAATTCCTTAAGATTGATTAATGTTGGTGAATTTATTTTGAGACTTATTTTAAGCTAGTGGTATCTTTGTTTTGTCATTTGATTTTGTTAATTGATGATAATTGCTTTTTTTATTATTGTGAAATGTTAACATAAAAAAAATAGTTTTTTTGGTGGGCTTGCTATCAATCCCGTCAACCCACCATCGGGTGGAGCGACGTAATACTTTCGACTCGACCACCTAAATAAGTCCGCCTAGTCCCACACCACTTTTAAAAGGATAATCACAATGTATACCAACCTGCTTTGTCGTCAATGGTGGAGGCAATGGGGGACCAATGGTTGCCATAGTCTCTCCCAAAGTTTTAAGAAATTTTTTATACTACTATACTTTTAGTTACTTATATTTTATTTTTTATGAACTTAAATGATTTAGTATATTGGAGTTTTGTTTTATTCAATATATTAAGTCTTAAACATTTATAAAACTCCAACAAAAGAAAAATGAAATCATATCATATCATTTAGAGATAACTCCATCAAGAGAGGAGGAAGAAACAAAACACAAGAGACAATGAGCCCCCTTCAATCGACGGCATCTACTATAGTGTCATGCAGATCTTCGCTTGTCATCGGCCATGGATGTACCTTCCCCCACACCGTCCCAATGTTTTGCAACCTTGCCGATGGGAGATTCCGCCCACCATACACTAACATGCATGGTCTAGGCAGAGTCGTCGTCGAATTAAGTGTCATTTAAATATACTTTTTCACATTGATTTTGAAATCAATATATAAATGAATAAATGTAACAATTTTACATAAATGTGTTCATTGACTATTAAGAAGTGTCAAAAATGCATACTTTTTGAAAGTATGTGTTTATGGACTTTAAAAGGAAAGTTAAATGTTATGGAAAATATTTGGTGCAAAGAGTATTCATCTTTTTGAAATACATGGCCAAATTTTAGTTTCATGATTCCCAAACAATTTGAATGCTTTTAAATGATGTACTACAAGAGTAGTAGAAAATGAAAGAAGTGCAAGACATAATTTTTTTTTTTCAAATAATTATGTGAACGTGAGGATATACAATGTATGTCCTTTGTGCAAGACATGAACTTTCAAGTTCCAATCAACCTTTCCAACTCGAATATTACTAATCAGTGTAATAGGAAATTCCATTTTTAGTCTTAGTAGTAAAAAGTTTAAAATCAGAAATTTTTTGAACTGTTATGAGATGATGTACCAATCAGATGATATTGTCGACAATATATAAGTATGTTGTATATATGACTATCATAATACCAGGTTATTATCATTGGAAAACTGTAATATTTATTAGTAATCGTTTGATGTATAAAATGTTATTTTGTTGTAAATATACGAAGCTATAATAAAGTTATAGTGGGATAATTAATCCAGTAAATGTGTCGATACTTTGATAAGACTACCATCATATTTCAGAGAAAGTTATGGTAATAATTTTTTAGTCCCAAAATTAGTATTAAAGACAAATAATTGGTATTAAGTAATATTCGTTGAGTTTATCAATGAAATAACTAAACCGAATGTTGTACCATCGAAATCTAAAGACTAATATGGACTATAATGTGAATGATTGTTGAAGTCATACATTTTTCCACAGAGAATTAACAACACGACTAATATGGACTATAATGTGAATGATTGTTGAAGTCATACATTTTTCCACAGAGAATTAACAACACTTCTAAATAAGCTGAAACTATATTTTTAAATGTTTTTATTAAAGTCATCTTACGATATCAAATTGATATCGATTTACTCAAAAGACACTTTTACATAGGGTACAAACAACCTTATTAAAGATTGAAAACATAAATTTAAAAGTTTTAATTAGATACGTCATTCATATTTATATTGATTTTAATAACTAAAAAATGTACCATCAAGAACCTGCATGATGTCATTGATGCTAAAGAGCTGAACGATGCCAACTTGAAAAGCAAAGAGAAGCTAAAATGAGCAAACAAAGTGAAGACTCATTAAAAGTGAAAATTGTGTTTGATGTGTTGCAACCACCAGTTAACTTGAAGAAACTAAGCATTGAATGGTATGGTGAGACAAGTTTTTCAAATTGGTTGGGAGATTCTTTGATTTCAAACGTGGTAACGATCCGTCAATGTGTTACACTATTGTCTCATCCAAAAATGATTCTAAGGAGCTATTGTCTTCAATAATTGTGCCTTTTCAATATTTGGTTTCTAAGTGGATTTTCATTGAATGTTCTACCCACTTCGTTGCAGGTACTTGGTATTTATAATAGTGAAAAGTTAATATTCTTGTCTCCAAAAACGTGGAGCAGTTACACCTCGCTTATGAGGTTGACGTTATGCAATAGTTGTGATGCACTGACCTTGTTTCCACTGGATGGCTTCTCTGTGCTCCAAAGCCTTAATATTCATGGTTGTAGGAGTCTGAAATCCTTTTTATTTCAAAAAGTCCTTCACATGGACCTTCAAGATTCCGATCACTTGAAAACAAAACCTTGTACTCAATTGGATAAATTAAATTCAAGCTTCAAATGGACAAGCTTGTTGCTCTTGAAAAATTAGCTCTGGAATGTGGAGAGTTGTCATTGTTGGGAAAAACTAGAGATAACAATCTCAATAATACGGAATATTTTTCTCTCACTAGTGCAAATAAATGGCCAAAAATAAAAATACAATCCAGAAAAGCAATAACAATTGCCAAAAAATTTAAATATCATACACACCACAATTTTTAACGTGGAAAATTTCTTCAAAGTGGGAGAAAAAAATCACAGGACCTAGTCTAGTAAAATTTTTCACTATAATAATTAATGGGTACACTATAGTCTTCCTAGTAACAATAGGGAACATCAATCAACGATAGTCGTTACCAAAAAGGTGGAAACCACACAAATAATAAACAATCTTCCACAAAGTGGGTATTCACAATTATATCTCAAAGAAGGTAAAACTACTATCAATATAGATTAAAAGAACAAACCCATTGATAGGAATAACATACTAAAGTTGTAGAATAAACTGAGCATATAGCTACACATCCATCTATCACTAGAAACTGATTTTCTTCTTCTTCTCCTCTCCACTCCTCAACCTCTGCTTCTTTCTTTTTCCTTTTAAATAAACCAGTGCTTCAACACGTTCAGACTAAGGGAATTTTACAATTTACACACACGCACTCTTGTTTCTTTTTTAAATTTAATAGTAATAATAACAAAACTATTAAAATTGGTAGATCCCACTTGAGGAGTGAATCCACCCAACAAATCACCCCCCTTCTGCAGCATATAATCTTCGACACAAGCAAAGTCTTTGCCATCATATCTGAACCATTCTCACTAATATGAGTCTTCTCAATAGAAAATGACTTCATCTCCAACGCATCTCATATCCAATGACACCGCACCTCAATATGCTTCGACTTTTCATGAAAAGTCGGGTTCTTGTTGATATGGGTAACACTCTAACTGTCACAAAATTACACAAACTTGTCTTGCTTAACGCCTAACTCTTGTAGGAATGTCTTCATCCACAAAAGTTCTTTGAAAGTGTCAGTTGTTGCAATGTACTCAGCTTTGTAACTTTGATTGTCGAGCCACAATTTCCCCTGCAAAAGTCATCATAAAACTAGAAGTAGAGTTCTAGAATCAAGATCACCTGCCTAATCTGTGTGTAGCCATCCAACATATGTTAACCACTTCTAGCATAAACACACTTTGGAAGTGCTTTTGAGGTATATGAGAATCCACTTCACTGCTTGCCAATGATCTTTTTCGGGATTAGAGAGAAATAAACTAGCAACTCCAATTGCATGAGCAATATCAGGCCTTGTGCATACCATAACATACACCAAACTACCAACTGCTGATGCATAAGGAATCTTCTTCATCTCATTTTTGTCTTTCTCACTTGTAGGACACTATTCAAAATTCAATTTGAAATCACTAGCAAGTGGAGTACTAGAAAGTTTGCAATTGTTCATATTACCTCTTTAACACCTTCTCAATGTAATTGTGTTAAGAAAACCACGATTTACCATTCTTCCAATCACAAGTAATTCTCATGCCAAGGATTTGCTTTGTAGAACACAAGTCTTTCATTGCAAAAAGACTTGCTCAAATCTTTCTTTAGAGATTGAACCTTCTTAGTGTCATGACCAGCAATCAACATGTCATCCACATATAACAAGAAAATAATATAATCACCATCAGAAAACTTCTTTACAAACACACAATGGTCAGAAGTAGTTTTACCATACCTATGCTTCTCCATGAAAGAATCAAATTTCTTGTACTATTTTCTTGGTGCTTGCTTAAGTCCATACAAGCTTTTCTTCAAATTGCACACGAGTTACTCTTTACATTTGACTTCAAATCCCTCAGGTTGTTCCATATAGATCTCTTTCTCCAAATCACCATGAAGGAATATCATCTTCTAATCAAGTTGTTCAACCTCTAGGTTAAAACTAGAAGCTAACCCAAGCACAACTCAAATTAAGGACATCTTCACCAAAGGTGAGAAAATTTCTTTAAAGTCAATACCCTATCTTTGATTAAATCATTTCACAACCAATATTGCTTAGTATCTTGGTTGAGAACTATTTGTTGGAACCAAGTTCATTTTAAACTTAGAGTTTTTATGATAACAAAAGTATTTTATGAGAATAATATATTTGACTTCAAAGAGTATGAAAAAAAAAGATATGGTCAAGAATTGTAGAAGATTTGATCAAGATTTATCTACAACAAAATATGAATAGAATCAATCTGAAGAATTTTCAAATGCAATCTGAACAAATTATGAACAGAATCAATCTGAAGAATTTACAATCTTAATCTAAACAAAAAAGGAATAGAATCAATTTGAAGAATTTACAAACGCAATCTGAACAAAATACAATTCAGAATTAAACAAGGACTAAATTGAAGCCCAAATTTTAACTATAAATAGATACTCAAGGCTGAAGAAGAAAATCATCGAAAAGCAGAAAAGAGTAGTCTTAGAGTTCATAGAGAGAAACATTTGTTTAAGTTAGAAATATTTTCTAAGTGTTCTTTTCTTAGAGTTTGAGAGTTATTATTATCATTAGCTTTTTAGAAGCAACTACTCAAGTTCCAATCTTTTGTATCCAACCCGATAGTGGTTTAGTTCCTTCTTCAATTTGGGGTTGTCAGGAGAAGACTTGGCTTGTAGGGTCAATGTGGTTAGTTCCTCAAAAGTCTTGGGTCGTCACGTTGTTTGGGAAGACTGACTTGGAGGGTCAGGTGCTTTGTAATACAAGGTATTTGAATTAGTGGATTAAAGCCTTCTGAATGAGGGGACTGGATGTAGCCAAGTTAGCGGTGAACCAGGATAAATCTACATGTCAAATTATTTATGCTTTCATTGCTTGCTGCCTCTAAATTCAATTGCTTCTACTCTAAGTAAGTCACCAAAACCAAACTAGTTTTTATTTATTTATTTATAAATAATCAAAAAGTTGTCAACTTTGGCAAACACAATTCAAACCCCTTCTCGTGTTTGCACCTGCAATTGGCATCAGAGCTCAATCTCAAGACTGAGCACTTTACAGTGTTTGAGAAAAGATCCAAGGGTTCAATATGTTTGGATTCAGTGAAGAAGCTGTTCGAGGAAACATCAACAGACCACGTTTGTTTGATGGAGAACGTTTTGAGTATTGGAAAGACAGGCTGAGAAGTTTCTATATTTCACAAGATCCTAAACTTTGAGACTTGGTGGAAGATGGTTATATTGCTCCGAAGAGTAGTGATGGTATTGAAATTCCAAGAAAGGAGATGAATGTTGATCAGAAGAAGATGTACAAGATGCATCATAAGTCCAGAACATTCATGATAAATGCAATCACCTTCAAGGAGTTTGACAAGTGCACCAACAATGAGACAAAAATGAGTATTTATGATAGTCTGATTCTGACCTATGAAGGAAGCAAGCAAGTTCAAGAAGCAAAGGTCAACTTCCTAGTCAAAAAGTATGAGTTGTTCAAGATGGAAGAAGATGAAGACATTGAAACAATGTTTTCTAGAATCCAGACCATAGTCTTAGATTAAAGGTACTTGAAAAGAGTTATACTACTGCTGATCATGTGAAGAAAATTCTTTGGAGTCCGACAAGCAAGTGCAGACCTAAGATCAGTGCCATTCAGGAAACAAATGATCTAAATACTCTAAAGCTGGAAGAATTAATCAGCTCTCTTAGATCACATGAAATTGAGCTTGAAGAAGATGAGCCTAAGAAGAAGAACAAGACTTTGGCCTTGAAGTCCAAGCAGATGATCAGAATCTGAACCTAGATGAAGAGGAGATTGCTTTCATATCCAGAAAAATTCAAAAGACGTGGCACAACAGAAAGAAGAAATTTCCCCAAAGATATTCCAAGCAATCCAACAGAGGGAATGATGATAAATATGACAAGAAAAACATCATTTTCTATGGATGCAATGAACTTGGACATATCAAGTCAGAATGTTCAAATATGGAGAAATGGAAACACTAGAAGAAAGATTCCAGACTCAAGAAGAAGAGTCTATTGGCTACATGGGATGATTTTGAGGAATCCTCTGACGATGAACAAACAGATTTGGCTATGATGGCTCATACCAACTCTATATTTGGATCTAACACAAATTCTGACTTTGGAAGTGAATCAGCAAATGAAGCAATTGAGGTATTTTCTGACTTTACTCGATATGATTTAATTACTGCTATAAATGATTTTTTAAATAATAATCACAAATTGTCTTTAAAATTGAAAAAACTTAGAAAAGGAAATACAAAATCTAAATGAAAAAGTTAATGCTTTAAAGAATCAAAATGTTGAATTTAAAACAGAAAATGCAACTCTGAAAATTGATATTACTGAACTTAAAATAGAGAATGCAAATTTGAAAACTGATATTACTGAACTTAAGGCTAAAAATCTAACTCTAAAAAGCAATCATAATTCAACATCAATTGAAAATACCACATTTAACTCTGATAAGCATGAACAGGTATTTCAAGATTTTCTTGCTAATGGTATGGAAAGAAGTAAATATGCTTCTATGATTTATGGAGTTAGTAGAAATGGTAAAAGAGGTATAAGATTTGAAGAAACTGTAATTATACCTAAACCTATTCCCTCTGATATCTTGTGTACTATTTGCTCTAAGAAAGGTCACTCGCGTAAGACCCTTAATTTTAAACTCTAATTTATGCAATTTTAGTATATTTGGTGTTAAATTGCTGAGGCATTTAGCCCAATTTTAATTCATTTTGTGAATTAAGTACCAAAAGCATATTTTATTAGAGTTTGCTATATGTTTATTATATATATATTTATATTTATATTTTAGATCCGGTTAAAATTATTCGTCGAAGAATAATTTATTTACGTCGCGAAGAAATTAATGCCGGGCAACTTTGTTAAAAATATTATTAGTCGCTGAAAATTTTAGCTGTCAATTGAGTTGCGACGAGAGTAGATATTTTTAGCAAAATAGCTTGAGATGTGAGAAAAGTGATGTGGGTAAGAATATTTAGATATTTGTTGGTTCGGGTTATATATATATATATATATATATATATATATATATATATATATATATATATATATATATATATATATATATATATATATATATATATATATATGTGTGTGTGTGTGTGTGTGTGTGTGTGTGTGTGTGTGTGTGTGTGAGATTTCTTCTTCTTTCTTTCTATTTCGCGAAGGTGTTGGTGGTTTTCAAAACCGCCAAACACAAACCCTCACTTCTCACCTAGATCTAAGCTTCCATTCGAGAAGTGATAGAAGGGAAAGTTGCTCCTTGTCACCCTGCGGTGCTAGTGAGCTAGTTTTCGAAGCGACGACGCGAACGAAGTTTTTACTGGAATTAATCGCGGTGCCGTAATCGGTTGTTAGAGCTACCGTTGAGGTAAGGGCTCCTTCCAAATTTTTAGCTTGCATATAGGACTCTATATGTGTATTTGTGGAGTTTGAATTTCATGAAGTTTATGTGTGAATTTGGGGAAAAGGAATTTAATGTGATTTATGTGTGTTGTGGAGATTAAATTTGGTGGTTTATGTTTGGAAATATGGAGTTTTGAGTTTGGTGATTATGGTTGAAAATTTTGGAGATTTAATATAGGTGGTTTAGGTTTGAAAATGTGGAGTTTTGAATTAATTTGATTTATGAGTGGTTTTTGTGGAAAATGAATTGATGAAATTTGATATGTATTGTGAATTGAATTTAATGTGATTTGTGGATTAAATTTGATGTGGGTATGAGGAAAATCTGTTTTGAGTGTACTCTGTGAAATGTTTGAAAAACCATTATTGTTAAATGATTATTAAAAAAGGGGAATCTTTTAATAGCTGCATTTACGTACTGGTTGTGGTGATTCATGTTTGGTGTGATTGATGTGTTCATAATTAATATTATGAATTTTGAGATGTGTTTTATGTGTGGATTTTGTGGGATTATGAGTAAATATGTTAGAGTATGCTCATGCATATCATAGTACATGGTGATCGGATAGGCCATTGTGATAGTGGGGACCGGATGGGCCACGGGGATGATGCCATGTGAATTGTTGGTTCATCTTATCCTTGCGGGGATTATCGTGTCGTGCTGATCTGTGAGAGATTGCATTCTAGAATGTGCTGATTTGTGAGCGATTGCACTCTAGAAAACAGTGTAAGGCCTATGAGAGGCGACACTTTAGTAAATCGTGCTAGCCTGTGAGAGACTGCACCTCAGTAATTAGTACTTAGGTCTGTGATAGGCGGTACAATTATGATTTACGCCCCTTCGAGGAGGGTTTTGATTTGGAATTCCGGAATCATGTGCATTGGCATATACGCATTCCATTAGGTGCTTGGCACGCGAGTCATGTTTGATATATTAAGATGATTGTATATACACACTCGATTGTTGTTTGTGATTGTGTCGTATTTAATGTTTGTAATTGATTGACTTGGTGTTGAAAGTGTTAGAATGATTTCGAAATATTTTCAAAACTGAAAATCTGCTATTTTCACAGTTGTATTCGAATACAACAGGATTGTATTCGAATACAGTTATGTTGATTTAGCTACTGACTTGTGGAATCACACTTGTATTCGGCTACGAGGATGTTGTAGTCGAATACAGATATCCAATTTTTGCCACTGACTTAACATTTGTATTCGGCTACGAAGATGTTGTATTCGAATACAAAATGTGCAGGATTTTTCACTGTTTTGACAGCTGTGTTCGAATACAACAAGTCTATATTTGAATACAGTTGTGCTATTTTTGCTACTGACTTGTGAAATGGCACTGTATTCGAATACAAGGATGCTATATTCAAATACAACAATGCAGTTTTGTAAAAAACTTCATTTTTCAACTTTGATTATGCATGTTTGGCATATGAAAACCCTTTCTAGATGTATGCTAAGTTGAAAGGTCCTTTTGTGCATTTAAAATTAAATGCTAAGTGTTATTTGTTAATTTCGGTTGGTGACCCTTTACAATTATTGTGGAAATCTGGGCTTTTCCTTTAGATGACAACCAGGATCGTCGAGGGTGTAGCATAGCGATGAGTTGGATTTGTGATCGAAAGCAGTGGGGTTTGATGCCGCTCGTGGATTCTCGGTACCCAGTCACCCTCAGTTAGATTAATGATCAACTTAGTGTTTTATTTAAGAACTTCATTTATTTCCCTTTCTTATTTCAAGGTTGTGGTTGTAAAAAATGGAACTTATGTATTTGAAACAAACTATTTTAGCCGGTGTATTTTATATTTGGATTATTGTCTCAAAAACCCTTTGTAATTTGTTATAATTATGATTAAATTATTTATGACTTTTGTCGTTTATGTTACGACATGGTATTTTATCAATTTATTTTGGAAAAAAAAAAAATACACCCGCGCTGTTAAAAATCGGGGTGTTATAACTCCAAATTATCTTGTCCCATGTTAAATACAAGGAAAGACAAGAAACCTTTCAAGACTAAGAAACCAGGACCCAACAAAATTTGATTACCTAAGAACAAAATCCTTGTTGCAGATGTCCTCGGCAATCAAGTTAAAACACCAATCATGATACCTGGACAGTGGATGCTCGGGACATATGACGGGAGAAAAGTGTATGTTCCAAGAACTAACTTTGAGCAAAGGAGGCACAATGACTTTTGGAGGAAAGTAAAAAAGCCAGATCATTGGTCAAGGTACAGTTGGTAATGGTATTTCCCCTTCTATTAAAGATGTCTTATTTGTTAAAGGTCTTAAGCATAATTTATTAAGTATTAGTCAGTTAAGTGATAATAATTATGATATTATATTCAATCAAAAAACATGCAAGGCAATTAGTTAGAAGGATGGATCTGTACTCTTTATAGGTCAGAGGCAAAACAACATTTATAAGATAAATCTGTTTAGTCTAGAGAAACAAGAGGTTAAGTGTCTTATGTTAGTAAATGAAGAAAAACTACTTTGACACAAAAGATTAGATCATGCAAACCTTAGATTAATTTCAAAACTGAATAAACTTCAACTAGTTAGAGGTCTACCTAAGCTTAGTTACAAAACTGAAATTATGTGTGAAGCTTGTCAAAAGAGAAAACAAACAAAAAACTCATTTACCCCTAAGAACTCAGTCTCTACTTCAAAGCCCCTTGAGTTCTTACGTATAGATCTCTTTAGGCCAGTGAAAATAGTCTCTCTAAGTGGAAAGAAATATGGCTTTGTTATAGTAGATGATTACACAAGGTGGACATGGGTAAAAATATTAAGAAGTAAGGATGAATCCCACAAAGTGTTTATCACATTTTGCAAACAAATAATGAATGAAAAGGGTCTTAAGATTGTAACAATTAGAAGTGATCATGGAGGAGAATTTGAAAACAAGTTCTTTGAAAGTTTTTGTGATGAGAATGGAATCTCTCACAACTTCTCTTCTCCTAGAACACCCCAACAAAATGGAGTTGTAGAAAGAAAGAATAGATCACTCCAAGAAATGGCTAGAACCATGTTAAATGATATGCATATTGCAAAACACTTTTGGGCTGAAGCAATTAATACTGCATGTTATATTCAAAATAGAGTTTATATTAGATCTATATTGAATAAAACACCATATGAATTGTTGAAAGGTAAAAAGCCTAACATCTCTTATTTTAAACAATATGGTTGTACTTGTTATATGTTAAACACTAAGGACAACCTTGGTAAATTTGATTCTAGATCTCAAAAGTGTACCTTCATTGGATACTCTGAAAGATCCAAGGCTTATAGAGTGTTTAATAGGGAAATTAATATTGTGGAAGAATCCATACATGTTAAATTTGATGACAAACAGCTTGACCTTGAAAAGTCAAAGCAAGATGATGATAGTGCAGGTTTACTAGAACCAAAGGAAGAAGATGCAGACAAACCAGAAAAACTTGAAAAAATAGACGATACAAGCAAATCAGAAGAATATGACAAATCTTCAAAGAATGAATATGATCAAGTCATAAATAGTCAAGATAAGTCAGAACAAAGATCTGGGTGGAATTACCAGTCATCTCATCCTGAAACTCTAATCATTGGAAGTGCAAGTGATCCTTTGAAGACCAGATCATCACTTAAAGATATTAGTTTGTTTGGCTTACTCTTATCAATTGAGCCTACCTCTATTGATGAAGCATTGGCAGATGACGGATGGATTCTTGCAATGCAAGAAGAGTTAAATGAATTTGAGAGGAATGATGTTTGGGATCTAGTACCTAGATCAAAGAAGAACATTATTGGAACTAAGTGGGTTTTCAGAAACAAGCTAAATGAAAAAGGTGAAGTGGTCAGAAACAAGGCAAGACTTGTCGCACAATGGTACAGTCAACAAGAGGGCATTGATTACACTGAGACATTTGCTCCAATGGCCAGGTTAGAAGCTATTTGTATCCTACTTTTTTTTGCTGCAAATAATAACATTACATTATTTCAAATGGATGTTAAAAGTGTTTTTCTAAATGGTTATATAAGTGAAGAAGTCTATGTTAAACAACCCCTAGATTTTGAAAGTCCTGAATTTCCAAATCATGTTTTTAAACTTAGGAAATGTCTGTATCGTGTGAAACAAGCACCTAGGGCGTGGTATGATAGACTTAGTAACTTCTTGCTTAAAAATAACTTTTAAAGAGGACAAGTAGATAATACACTTTTTAGAAAATTAATAGAAGATGACATTCTTATTATTCAAATTTATGTTGATGACATTATTTTTGGATCTACTAATGGCACTCTTTGCCAAGAATTTTCTAAATTGATGCAGCTTGAATTTCAAATAGGTATGATGGGAGAGCTGCAGTTCTTCTTAGGGATACAAATTCAACAAAGTCAAAAAGGTATATACATTAATCAAACTAAATATACAAAAGAGCTTCTTGGGAAGTTTAAGATGAGTGATTGCAAACCTATGGCTACACCAATGCACCCTACCTGTTCACTTGAAAAAGATGATTCAGGCGAAAAAGTTGACCAAAAAACATATAGAGGAATGATAGGATCCCTACTTTACCTTACCGCTTCCAGACCTGACATCATGTTTAGTGTATGTGTATGTGCAAGATTTCAAACTGACCCTAGAGAATCACATTTAACTGCTGTTAAGAGAATCCTTAGATACCTAAAAGGCATTACCAACCTTACCTTGTTCTACAAGAAATCTCCTAGGTACAAACTTATTGGATACTGTGATTTTGATTATGATGGAGATAAACTTGAGAGAAAGAGTACTAGTGGCAACTGCATCTTTTTAGGTGACAACTTAATATCTTGGTCAAGTAAGAGACAAAACACTATTGCAATGTCAATAGTAGAGGCTCAGTACATTTCAGCAGCTGGTTGCAGTTCTCAACTACTTTGGATGAAACATCAACTTGAAGACTACAAAATCCTAGAATCCAACATTCTCATCTATTGCAATAACACTTCTGCCATTTGTCTAACCAAAAACCATATCTTACGTTCTAGAGCTAAACACATAGAGATCAAACACCATTTCACTAGGGACTTTGTTAAAAAAGGGGTACTAAACATTCAGTTTGTAAACACTGAACACCAATGGGCTGACATATTCACCAAACCACTACCTAAAGATAGGTTTGACTTCATCAAGAAAAACCTAAACCTTTCCTTCATACCTGACTGATGTTATGATAACTTCAAAGTAGTTTAGTTTTACATTAGTTATTATATTTTCTTGTATTATGTTATATTCATTTTATTCACACAAAAAAGACAAAGTTTCACTTTCAAGTCTTTTTGTCTGATGACAAAAGGGGGAGAAAGATATTTGATAAAGGAGGGAGAAAATGATACTTAGACTTAGGGGGAGCCCTAAGTTAAGGGGAGTCAAAGAAGTACAAAGAAAAATTATTATAAAAAATACAAGTTTTGTCATCATAAAAAAGGGGGGAGATTGTTGGAACCAAGTTCAATTTATACTTAGAGTTTTTATGATAACAAAAATATTTTATGAGAATAATATATTTGACTTCAAAGAGTATAAGAAAAAAAAGATATGGTCAAGATTTGTAGAAGATTTGATCAAGATTTATCTACAACAAAATATGAACATAATCAATCTGAAGAATTTTCAAATGCAATCTGTACAAATCACGAACATAATCAATCTGAAGAATATAGAATCTCAATCTAAACAAAAAAGAATATAATCAATTTGAAGAATTTACAAACACAATATGAACAAATACAATTATGAATTAAACAAGGACTAAATTGAGGCCCAAATTTTAACTATAAATAGATACTCAAGGCTGAAGAAGAAAATCATCGAAAAGCAAAAAAGAGTAGTCTTAGAGTTCAAGGAGAGAAATACTTGTTCAAGTTTGAAATATTTTCTAAGTGTTTTTTCTTAAAGCGTACATGAGAGTTATTTTCAGAAGCAACTACTTAAGTTCCAATCTTTTGTATCCAACCTGATAGTGGTTTAGTTCCTTCTTCAATCTGGGGTTGTCAGGTTGTTAGGAGAAGACTTGGCTTGTAGGGTCAAGGTGGTTAGTTCCTCAAAAGTCTGGGGTCGTCAGGCTGTTTGGGAAGACTGGCTTGGAGGGTCAGGTGCTTTGTAATTCATGATATTTGAATTAACAAATTAAAGTCTTCTGAATGAGGGGATTGGATGTAGCCAAGTTAGTGGTGAACCAGAATAAATCTACGTGTCAAATTATTTATGTTTTCATTGCTTGCTGCCTCAAAATCCGATTGCTTCTACTTCAAGTAAGTCACCAAAACCAAACAAGTTTTTTTTTTATTTATAAATTATCAAAAAGTTGTCAACTTTGCCAAACACAATTCAACCCCCTTCTCGTGTTTGCACCTTCACTATTCTCTTATGCATTTCTCTTGTATACTCATTTGTTCTTGCGTGTTTTTCTGCCCTTAGGCAACTTCACCAACTCAAATGGGTGATTGTCATGTAAGGAATTCATATCTTTTAGCATTTCCTTCAACCATTTTGTCCTTATCAACATTTTCAATAGCCTCTTGGTAGTACTCTTGCTCTATACTATCAATGATCATTACATACACATGTGGAGGATATCTCTGAGAAGGCTAGTATCCTCTAGTAGATCTTCTCAACTCAGGCTCAAGCGGTGGTTCAACTAGAACCTGCTAATCTATCTCATTAGTGTGAGGAATATGCTCTTCAGTTACATTCTCATCATCAACAAATGTTTCACCATAGGGATTAGGAACAACATCAATGTAACTTCTGAAATTTGGTTTATGTTTCTTAGCTTTTTCAAAACTTTAATAATCTAGTCTTCCAGAAATATCACATCCCGACTTCTGATAATTTTCTTATCAACTGGATCCCACAATCTATAACCAAATTGTACATCACCATAACCGATAAACACACATTATTTGGATTTTCTATCAAGCTTAGACCTCTCATCTCTTGGAACATGAACAAAACATTTGTATCCAAACACTCTCAAATGACTATAAGAAACACCTTTCTCTGTCCACACTTTATTTGGAACACCATCATCAAGTGTAATAGAACGAGGAAGATTTTTCAAATCCGCTGCAATTTTCATCGCTTCACCGCAAAAGGATTTTGATAACTTTGCATGAGAGAGCATACACCTGATTCCTTCATTAATCATACGATGCATGCGCTCTACAACACCATTATGCTAAGGCATCTTTGGAACTATCTTCTCAAGCCTAATTCCATGTTCCCTACTATATTCTTCAAACAGATCTTTGTATTCACCACCATTATCTAATCAAACACATTTCAATTTCCTTCCTTTTTTTTTCAACACTTGCATGAAAGTGCTTGAAGACTCCAAGTACTTGGTCTTTAGATTTCAAAGGAAAATCCGACACTTTTCTAGAGTGGTCGTCAATAAAAGTAACAAAATATAATGCACCACCAAGAGATTTACTATGCATCATACAAACATCATTATGAACTAAATCAAGAATATCTTGTCTCCTATGAGGACCAGTTTTATGAAAAGAAACTTTATGTTTTCTAGCAAAACAATGAATGAAAGTTTTTAGAGGTGCACCTTTTACCGTAAGAGCACTTTTTTTTGCAAGTACGTTGGGTTCTTTCTCACTCAAGTGACTAAGACGCATATGCCATAAATCAGAAAAGGCATCTTCATTTGGATTCACCTCTCCCTTGCATTGTTTCGTAGGCATCCTATATAAGGAAATAGATCTTCCTTTGCTACCATTACAGATCCTTTGGTGATTTTACATTAACCACCACCATCGAAGTAACTGTGAAAGCCTTCAATGTCTAAGGTTTTCACCGAAATCAACTTGAGACGAGTATTAGGAACATGTCTCACATTGTTCAATTGTAGCGTGCATCTAATACCTATTTCAACCTAAACATCTCTCATACCAATGATTTTACATACTCCTTCATCTCCCATTTTTACCATGCCAAAATCACCAACACTGTAAAATTAGAAGAAATCATGCCTAGGAGTAACATGATATGAGGCACCCAAATCAACAATCCAAGTTGAATAATGACATGCAAGGTATATGGAATTATCATCACAAACAATGTAGACATAACTAAGAGATGCAATTGTTGTTATATCTTTATCATTTTTTTTCTCTTTGTCTTCATCTATTTCCTTTGATTGATATCTCTTAAGGAACCTGCAATTTCATTTGATGTGACCCGCTTTGCCACAATTGTAGCATATCACTTCTTTTCTAGTCGTCAATTTACTTCTTGACTTGCTACGACTTTCTGAATTGTCGCGCATATGAAAATGTCTATATTGATTTCTCCTCCGTGACTCTGTAACTAGGGCTTTTGACTTTCAGGAAAAACCAATCAAGCCATGCTCCTTTTTTCGAGCTTCTACATTCAAAATGTTCTCTTTAGCTGTTGATATTTTCAACTTTCTACTTAGAACTGAATTGGTCAATGTCACAACAGGGGCTTCAAAATTATCAAGCAAAGAACTCAACAATAACAAAGCTTGTAACTCATCATCCAATTTAATATTAGCGGTTGTCAACTGATTACTCTGAAAAAATGCTCGTATGCTTTATCGTTGAATCCATATCTTTGTATTCATATTTACCAATTTTCGAATCATGAATGCTTTATTTTGCACATTATTTTGCTCATACAACTCTTTTAATATCTCTCACGTCTTTTTAGCACTTTTTTAAGTTTCAATATGTGGATATACACTTAGATCCAACAATTGTCTGATCAAGGCCAATGTCTTGCTATTCATCTTCTTCCATTCAACATCAGTTTTATCTCTGGGTTAAGCTGTGTCCCCTTCAATAAGATCATACATATCTTTGATATATAACATATCTTCCATGAGGGTTTTCCAAAATGTGTAATTAGTAGAGTTTAGCTTTGTCATATTCAGATCTTTATTTTCCTCCTCCATTTAAATGCAGAAATGAAACCAATCGAGCTCTCATACCACGTTGTTGGAAAAAAAACCATCGATAACAATCTCAATAATTCAAAATATTTTTCCTTCACCAGTGAAAATAAATGGCCAAACAAAAAAATACAATTCCACAGAGCATTAACAATTGGCAGAAAATTAAATATCACACACACCACAATTTTTTACATGGAAAACTTCCCTCCAAGTGAGAGAATAAAAACCATTGGATCTAGTCCAGTAAAACTTTCCACTATATAATGGGTACACCATAGTTTTCCTAGTAACACTAGGGAATATCAATCAACAAAAGCCATCAACAAAAAGGTGTAAACCAAAGAAATAACAAACCACTTTCTACAAAATTGTGTATTCCAAACTAACTCGCAGAGAAGACAAAACTAATATCAATGTATATTAAAAGAACAAACTTAGTGATAAGAATAACATACTAAAGTTGTAGACAAAACTGAGCAAGTTGCTACACATTCATCTATCATTAGAAACTGGTTTTCTTCTTCTTCTCCTATGCACTCATCTGCTTCTTCTTCTTTCTTCTCCTTTCCAAAAACCAGTGCTTCGACACTTTCAGACTAATGGAATTTTAATTCCTTTGTTACTACAAATTGGACCTATCCCATTCACCAATTTACACACATGCACTCTTGCTTCTATTTTTTTTTTCTTTAACAATAATCATAACAAAACTAGTAAAATTGGTGGGTCCCGCTTGGAGAGAGAATCCACTCACGGGAGGCAAACTCTCGCTAATTTTCAATGGTGAGAAAAGGGGATGAGATGATCGTCAGTAATAGTGTCAATTAGAGGGGTCGGGTTGTTGCATCTCCTCTCTTAAAAAATGTTTCTTTTATCATTGTGTAGAACTTGAGTCATTGCCAAAAAACACGGTGCCTTCTTCGTTGAAACACTTTAATTTTGAGATTGTAATGGACTTAAGAAAAAACAAATTGCCTTCCTCTTGGTGTCACTTGTATTTGAGGATTGTGAAACACTAGAATCATTTCCAGAAGATACCCTCCCATCCTTTATTAAGCTACTTATCATTATGTGATGCCATCTATTAGAAGAAAGGTATAAAAGGCAGGAACATTGGTCCCAAATTTCTCACATCCTTGTCACAAAAATAAATGGCCAAGTCACAATATAAACCATAGGAAATCAGGTATGATTTTCTTTTATAATTGACTTAGTAAATCTGGTTTTATGTTTCTATTTTTGTTTTTTTTGATAGTTAGTTAGTTAGACTGCCTTAGAGGAATTGGCTTAGAATAAATTTTTACACTGATGAATGAGGTTTATAATGTTCATGTGTGTAACACCGCGATTTTTAACAGCGTAGGTATATTTTTTTTTTCAAAATTAAATTAATAAAATATCATGTCGTAACACAAATGACAAAAGTCATAAATAATTTCATCATAATATACAACCGGCTAAAATAGTGTATTTCAAATACATAAGTTCCCTTTGCGACAACAACCTTGAAATAAGAAAGGGAAAAATAAATAAAATTCTTAAATAAAACCCTAAGCTGATCATTAATCTAACTGAGGGTGACTGGTTACTGAAGATCCACGAGCGGCATCAAGCCCCAATTCTTTCGATCACAAATCCAAACTCATCGCTATGCCACGTCTTCGACGTCGTTGCAATTCCAGCACAACTCAAAACTCTAAAAAAGACCTTAGCATTTAACAATAATGTAAAGGGTCACCAATCGAAATTAACAAATAACACTTAGCATTAAAATTTTAAATGCAAAAAAAGACCTTTCATCTTAGCATACTCCTTGAAAGGGTTTTCATATGCCAAGCATGCATAATCAAAGTAGAAAAATGAAGTTTTTAACAAAACTGCAATGTCGTATTCGAATACAGCAAACCTGTATTCGAATACAGTGCTAATTCATAAGTCAGTAGCAAAAATCATCCTGTCGTATTCGAATACAGTCCTGTCCTATTCGAATATAAGTGAGAAATCATAAATCAATAGCAAACTCTGTGTTGTCGTATTCGAATACAATCTTGTCGTATTCGAATACAACTGTGGAAAATGCAGATTTTCAGTTTTAAAAATGTTTCGAAATCATTCAACACTTTCAACACAAAGTCAATCAATCACACTTATCAATTACGGCACAATCACAACAATAACCGAGTATAACAACATGACTCGCGTGCCAAGCACCCTAATGCAATGCATATATGCCAATGCGCATGATTCCGGAATTCCAAACCAAAAACTCTCCTCGAGAGGCGTAAATCGTAATTGTACTGCCTATCATAGGCCTAGTAAAATTACCAAGGTGCCACCTATCACAGGCCCGCATAATTTACTAAAATGTAGCCTATCATAGGACTTACACATCAATTCCAAACAAAAACCCTCCGCGAGGGACGTAAACCGTAATTGCACTGCCTATCACAGGCCTAGTACAAATTACCGAGGTGCCACCTAGCACAGGCCCGCACAATTTACTCAAGTGTAGCCTATCATAGGCCTTACACAACACATAAAATCGGCGTAAACCGTAATCGCACTGCATATCACAGGCCTAGTACAAATTACCAAGGTGCCACCTATCACAGGCCCGCACAATTTACTAAAGTGTAGCCTATCACAGGCCTTACACTTACAATTAAATCCTCGTAAGGATAAGATGGACCAACTATCGCATGGAACCATCATGTGGCCCATCACGGACACCACTTAACTTCGTGGCCCATCGCAGTCACCACTACCACTGTGTCCCATCGCGGTCACCAAAAGCTATGAAATGCATGAGTATGCTCTGACTCTTTTCACCACAAACATTATGTAAATGCAGCTATTAAAAGATTCCCCTTTTTTAATACTCATTTAACAATAATGATTTTTCAAACATTTCACAGAGTACACTCAAACAAATTTTCCTCAAACACACACCAAATTTAATCCACAATTCACATTAAATTTAATTCACCACACATACCAAATTTCATCAATTCATTTTCCACAAAACCACACATAAATCACATTAATTCAAAACTCCACATTTCCAAACATAAATCCCATTAAATTCAACTTCCACAATTTCATCCATAAACACATTAAATTCATTTTCCACAAATCTACACCTCAAACCCATCAAATTTATTTCCCACAAAATCACAAATAAGGTCCTAAATGCAAACTAAAAGTTTGGAAGGAGCCTTTACCTTAATGGTAGCTCTAACAATCGATTACGGCACCACGATTAATTCCGGTAAAACTTCATTCGCGTCGTCGCTTCCAAAGTTGGCTCACTAGCACCGTAGCGTGGAGATGAACAATTTTCCCATTTGTCACTTCTCGAGATGGAGCTCAGAAGTCGAAGAAAAGTGGAGGTTTGTGTTTGGCGGTTTTGAAAACCACCAACACGTTTTCGAAACAGAGAAAGAAGGGAGAGAAAGACGTTTGCGGGCTAGGAGAAAATGTTTTCTTGCTTTCTGATTCTTCTTGCTTCTCACACACACACACACATAGTTATATAGATATATATATATATATATATATATATATATATATATATATATATATATATATATTACTAACTTAACAACAATATATATATATATATATATATATATAACTATATAGATATATATTATTATTAAACCAAACCAACAAATAACTAAAACTCTTACACACATCTGAAACTATTTTGATAAAAATATCCACTCTCGTTGCTGCTCAATTGACAGATAAAATTTTCAGCGACCACTAATATTTTTAACAAAATTGTCCGGTATTAATTTCTTCGCAACGTAAATAAATTATTCTTCGACGAATAATTTTAACCGAGTCTAAAAATATATATATAACAAACATATTACAACTCTAACAAAATATGCTTTTGGTATTTAATTCACAAAATGAATTAAAATTGGGCTAAATGCCTCAGCAATTTAACACCAAATATACTAAAATTTCATAAATTAGAGTTTAAAATTAATTAAGGGTCTTACAAACTCCAAAATTGAAAAAATTATCATCAGCATGCCATGTAGGTGTCCATCCTTCATCTTTTTTCTTTGTATTTTCAAGCACTTGTTGGATTCTAGGACATATATTACCTTTATACTTAACCATGACTTCTTTCTGGGTTACAATTCTTTTTGTTATGTATTGTTTAATCCCTTCTAATAGTGTGATTATTGGCTTGTCCCTGTACTCGAATATTGCCCTATTAAATGTTTCTCACATGTTGTTAACTTGTAGATCACATTGAGTATATGTCTTGAATTGAGACCTACTCTAATATGCACCAGGTACTTCCATCATATAATTCCATATTTTGCAATCAAAATGGTACATAATAAAGCATGAGAAAGTGGGTACTCAATACATGATTTTAATGATATGCATAAATAGTCTCAGCTCTTAAACTAAAACAATCTTATATGTTAATTATCAAAATGTTCTTTCAAACCTATATTTGGTTTTTTTGTTTTAAGGAACTTCAAAACTAAAATTTATAGCCAAACCAAATAGTGTTTATTCTTCTATTTTCCAATGCTAGAAAAGTTTGTAGTCAATAAGAAACTGATGTAATCTTCTAATTTTCTATATATGTCTAAGTATGGACATAAACCAATGTACCTTATAATCGAATATGGAACACCAGAATCAGCCAGATATTGTGCAACCTTTCTTTTCCAAACCTGTAATCAATATGAAATGGTATTTAATTTTTCTATGAAATGGTAATTAAATTTTACATGCTAAAAATCACAAATATCATAATATAAAAGCTAAAATAAGCAAAAATTAAAGGTCAGATCTTGTGCTCCATCCATATTATGTTCCCACATGTGATTTTCAAATGGAAATTATTTCATAGACTCTAAAACTTCAAAAAAATACTACAAATACATAATAACAAAGCTGGTTCTATCAGGGATAATTCCCGTATTCAAAGTGGAATGTTAACTAGGGAAAAATTTATTAACAGTCAAAAATCAAATAAAATTCAAACAGAACAACACATTTTGATCAAAACTAGCGCTTAAGCAAGAGGGTATATGCGCAAAACATCGGTGCATGCGATTAAGCAAGGTAACCACAAACCTTGATGGGTAAATGACTTCAACACCAGTAACCCCCAAATGACAACAAAAAAGTAATAGAGGTCAGAAAATCAACCGTGACGGTGGCCTGAACGCAAATCAATGGTGAAGAGAATGAGAATCGACTGTGACGGTGGTCGGAACCAAACGAACGGAGGAGGAAATGGACGCGTGCTACTTTGATTTAGGATTCCATGTGTAAACTGCTTAAGATTATGTCCAGAGTGTGAAAAAATGAAAACAAAAAAGGGGCCATGAGGCCCTTTGGCACAGGTCCACAAAAAACTAAGAAATAGTGGGCTAGGGCCACTAAAAAATATTCATTAAGAGGGGCTCAAAATTTGGGGCCTACTAGGTAGTTTAATAAAGGGTGCTTTGTGATTTTGGGCTTTTTTGACACCTCTACTTATGATGTTGCCATGGTTTTTTACATTTGTTATTGATTGTGTTAGTGGCAATAATCTTTTTGAAATAGGTTGTTTATGGATTTATTTATATAGATGTTTAGGTTGTTTAAAGATCTTATGATGTTGTTATGTTTGTAGTGTTGTGTGTTTATAGTGTTTTAAGTTAGTCAAATTATGAAATAATTGATGTTTAATGAGAAGTTTTCATTATTATGAGTTAATATTTTTCCATTGAGTCACTAACATTTCATAACTTAAGACTGATATAATCATCAAACATAAGTCACTAATGTAACAGCCCGTTTTTTTTTTAAAATAAACTAAAATCAAATCCATAAATAAATAAAGAAATACTTTTGGATAAAATATTTAAGTCGTAACACAACGACAAAGTCAACAATATTTACAAACAGCGGAAACGGTTTTGAAATGAAAGTCCAAAGTATTTAAACAGAAAAATACATCGGGGCTACGAGACCTATCAGACATAGCTCATACCCCTGGAGTATTCTCGGCAGACACCTGTACAAAAGCAGTGCCCCAAAAATTTTAACTTCCCCGTGTCACATCAAAAAGTGGTACAAGGACCCATCAAAATCAAAGTCAAGCTAACAATATAAGGTATAGGTACAATCTTCCAAAATGAAATAAATATAACCATAAAAGAAAGACCTCTAGCCCCTATACAGCCATCTAATATGATCATGCTACCAAAAAGCCATACAACTCGGGTGATCTCCACGCGCTCCGCAAAACCTCTTGACACAGCTTCGGTCAGGTATGACTAACTACGTTCCCAAGTCCAGGGTACTAACCAGTAAGACGGTCCTGATCCTCATCTGAGGGCAAAGCCCAGATTTCCATAATAATTGTAAAGGTCACCAACCGAAATTAACAAATATCACATAACATTTAAATTTTAAATGCATAAAATAACCTTTCAACTTAGCATACATCTAGAAAGGGTTTTCACATGCCAAACATGCATAATCAAAGTTGAAAAATGAAGTTTTGGCCCAAACTGCACTGTCGTATTTGAATACAGCATCCTTGTATTCGAATACAGTGTTGTTTCACAAGTCAGAAGCATAAACAACACAACTACATTCGAATACAGACCTGTTGTATTCGAATACAGCTGTCAAAACAGTGAAAAATCCTGCATATTTTGTATTCGACTACAACCTCGTTGTATTCGAATACAATTGCGAAGTCAGTGGCAAAAATTTGATATCTGTATTCGACTATAACATCCCCGTAGCCAAATACAAGTGCGAATTCACAAGTCAGTAGCAAATACAGCATAACTGTATTCGACTACAACCCTGTTGTATTCGAATACAGCTGCGAAAATGGCAGATTTTCAGTTTTGAAAACATTCTAACACTTTCAACACCAAGTCAATCAATCACAAACATCAAATACGGCACAGTCACAGACAACAATCGAGTATGTATATACAACCATCACAATATATCAAACATGACTTGCGTGCCAAGCACCCTAATGCAATGCGTATTTGCCAAAATGCATGATTCTGGAATTCCAAACCAAAACCCTCCTCGAAGGGCGTAAATCATAATTGTACCACCTATCACAGACCAGTACTAATTAACGAGGTGCCACCTATCACGGGTCAGCACGATTTACTAAAAAGCGTAAATCGTAAATGTACCGCCTATCACAGACCAGTACAATTTACCGAGGTGCCACCTATCACGGGTCAGCATGATTTACAAAAATGTGCAGTCTATACAGACCTACACGACGCAAAAATCCCCGCAAGGATAAGATGAACCAACAGATCACATGGCATCATCTTGTGGCCCATCATGGTCACTACTATCACCATGGCACCATCGCGGTCACCATGTACTATGAAATGCATGAGCATACTCTGACTCTTTTCACCACAACCATTAAGTAAATGCAGCTATTAAAAGATTCTCCATTTTTAATACTCATTTAACACTAATGATTTTTAAATCCAACACAGAGCTTACTCAAACATATTTAACTCATAATCCCACAATTCACACCAAATCATATTCCACAACATCCACACATAAAACACATATCAAAAATTCATAATATTAATCATGAAAACATCAATCACACCAAACATGAATCACCACAAACCACACTTCAAACACATTAAATTCACTTCTACAATTTCACCCATAACTACATTAAATTCATTTTTCACAAAACTACACCTCAAACACCTCAAATTTATTTCCCACAAATTTACATATAAGGCCCTAAATGCAAACTAAAAGTTTGGAAGGAGCTCTTACGTCAACGGTACCTTGAACAACTGATTACGGCACCGCGATTAATTTCGGTAAAAACTTTATTCGCGACGTCGCTTCCAAAGTTGGCTCACTAGCACCGTAGCGTGGAGATGAGCAACTTTCCCTTCTTTCACTTTGCGAAATGAAGCTTAGATCTAGGTGAGAAGTGAGGTTTTGGAAACCGCTAACACTTGGTTTCGAAAACAAAGAAAGAAGAAGAAAAAGAAGAGGAAGGCGTACACGAGGTTGGGAGGGAAAAATTGATTCTAATTCCTTCCATCACTTAACATATATACATATATGTTAACTTTTCAAAATAATATATATAAATATATATTACTACTCACCAAATTAATATATACATATATATATATATATATATATATATATATTTAAACCCAACCTTCTCGTCGCAACTCAATTGACAGGTAAAATTTTCAGCAACCAGAGATATTTTTAACAAAACCATCCAGTAATAAATCCTTCGTGACGTAAATAAATTATTTTTCGACAAATAATTTTAAACGGGTCTCAAAGATATATCTGGCATTTAACACAAAAAATACCATTAAAATTGGCTAAAAAGTCTCAGAATTCAACACAAAAATACATCAAAATACAAAAAGTACAAATTAAAGCTAAGGGTCTTACAACTAACATCTCAAAACTTAAGCTTCATAATCATTGAGATTTATTTAACAAAACACCATAACTGGTATAACATTAACAATGATTTAGCAAAATATCATAAATGGATATAACATTAATAATGATTTAACAAAATACTATAAATTGATATTCATACCATAGTACAACATCTTGTAACATTTAGATTGTTTTACATAAAATACCAAATTAAGTTTCAATGTCATGGTCATACAGCTCATAACATTAAGATTGTTTAACAAAATACCAAGATGTTCACAAAATACCACAACTCAGCATTGAGATTGTTTTTACAAAAATACCAATATGTTCAAAAAAATACAACTAACACTTAATTTATACTAATATTGAGACTATGCTTGTGAGTCTTGAGTTTGAGGTGGAGCTTGACATCCTTGAGCTATGACAATTTGTCCATCACCCTTCTTTCCTTTTTCGTTTTTTCTTTTCTTTGCCTTTTCCCAAGTTTGATTCTTTTTCTGAGCTTTCTCTTAATCTATTTGTGACTTTTAGAGTATATTCATAAAAAGAAAACTCATATCATAAACCAAAACTAAAGCATAAAGCAATTTTGAAACATAAACCTGAAACGAACTAGTCTTTACCTTGTTTCCACCCTTAGGAATTTCTCTTTCAAAAGCTTTTTTCCCTTTACAAGTCTGCTTGTTATGTCCCATGAACCCATATTTTGAACAGTTTGTTGGTGTAAGAATTCTAGAAAAAATATAAGGATTTATTGGCTCATCATTAGACTTGTTACGATTCTTCTTTGGACGACCAATAGCTCTTATCATGAATAGAGGGTTAATTGGCTCAGTTTCAGATTGTGGACCATTAGTTGATAATGTTATATGTGACTAAGTTGCTAGAAAAGAGTATACTTCATGTAATGTAAAAATAGGTCATTAAAATGCAAACAATATGCAAACATGATAAAACCATAAACAAAAATAATAACAATAACGCTAACAATAAAAATACCTATAGTATAATGAAACTTAATCTTCAGGTTCCTTTTTGTTATGCCAAATGCATGTAATAGCATGGCAACATGGGATATCAATCGAATCTTCAGGTTCCTTTTTGTTCTACATGCACATATTTTTTTGCAAAAGGTTGACAATAAATGTATTAGTCCCATTTGTAACTCCAAAATTGAAAAAATCATCATCAGCATGCCATGTAGGTGTCCATCCTTCATCTTTTTGCTTTGTATTTTCAAGCACTTGTTGGATTATAGGACATATATTACCTTTATATTTAACCATGACTTATTTCTGGGTAATAATTCTTTTTGTTATGTAATGTTTAATCCCTTCTAATAGTGTGATTATTGGCTTATCCCTGTACTCGAATATTGCCCTATTAAATGTTTCTCACATGTAGTTAACTTGTAGATAACATTGAGTATATGTCTTGAATTGAGACCTACTCTAATATGCACCAGGTACTTCCATCATATAATTCCAAGCCTTCTCATTCAAGTATTTCATTCGTTGCATTGACCTTTTCCATGCTGGCATTGTTGTGGCCCTAGCTGCCATCCATAGAACTTCCTCCAATCAATTCTAGGATACTTTTTTCTCCAATTGCCATATAAATGCTTGACATAGAGTCTTTGCTCAATACATTGACTGATTTCTTGAATAGCAGGCACCAATCTCTAAAATGTATGAGTGCAAAATTTACAACATGATTCCATGTAAAATTTATCAATGCATAGCTTATAAAAATGAAGGAATGCAGAAGAAGAATTTATAAAATGAATGAATGCAGAATTTAAGAATGTAGAATTTATTATTGCATAAAGCAGTAAATCAGGAATGAATGCATGCCCTTTTTGTTGTTTACGCTGAAGATCTTTACATAGTAATTTTAGAAACCATTGCAATGAGTATTTTGTTTTTGCCTCTACTACTACATAAGCTATTGGAATCATCTTATTATTACCATCTTTACCAACAACTGCCATTAATTGACATCCAAAATCCCATTTCAAAAAGCAAGCATCTAATCAAATAGAGGCCTACATGTGCATGCAAATGTTGCCTTACATGCTTCCAAGCATACATAGATTCTCTCAAAAACTAAACCAATATTGGAATCACTGCATTGAATCTTCGCTGTGCTATTTTGATTTGACTTAAGCAATTCACCAGCATTACTCAAATGTGAGAATCGATCACGGCCAGCCCCTTGAATCAACTTTATTGCCTTTTTCTTGGCTCTGTAAGCTTGATCATATAACAATTTCACACCCCACCTACCAACGGATTCAGCAATAAGCCCTTTAGGTTTCATATCAGGAGTATGTCTTAATGTATTCACAAATTTTTTTAGCAAGCCACTCAGTTTTGACCTGTCTATTTTGTGTTGTCTTGTGGCTAGTATGTTCGTCCGTGAAGCTCACAAGTTTCCAAAATTGATTTTCACCCCCTTTTACTAATCCTTATATAAAAGGGGAAACCCACCATGCACTTGATAATCATTTTGTTGATATCATTTTTCTTAAGGTAAATATTCATCTTATTCTCCATTGCATAATCTGTAATTGTATCTTATCCTTGAAAATCATTCCCAATTACAAAAGAAGTAATTACATGGATATTTCAATTAGACACACAAGCACTATCCACATAATTAATGACTTTGCCACATAGGAAAAAATATCTCAAAATGGATTGGTGGATGATTTTCCAGAAAAAAGTGTAATTGGGGGACCAACAAGCTTGTTTTTAAAAAAGGAGACCAAAACAAAGAGGTCCGTAACTTGTATGTGTGTGAAAAATATATATTATTTTCCTCCAAAACTCATTTTTGCCTCCTCATATATTACTCCTAAGATAATATATTCAATCCCGGATTGTGTGGTATGTCATGTTTATGAAATTTGATGACTCCGCGGTGTCAACTTAGCAAAAGCTTCACATTGTAATTTAAGAGGCAGGGTTCAAATTACGTATGGGACATTTGTAAAATAATTATTAGTGTCATTGTTATTAATTTTTCATTTCCAATTTTTTTAAAAAAATTAATAACAATGATTGCTACAGTAACACATGTGTTATCTAAATATGCTTATCTTCCTTGAATATACAAAAATCTAATGCTTATATCCTAATTTTTTTTTTTACAGTTTTATAAATCTAAAGTTAGAAAAGAAACATCTATAGAAAAAGACAAACACGAATTTTCCAATATGTTACCATATACAAAAATTGCAGCTCTGTTTCCTCCTAGACTTCTTTGTACCCTTGGTTCGGTACCCATATTTCTGCGGATTCCCTAGCAAGTTATCAAAACAATTCAATTAATCAAAGCAAGTTAAGTTAAGAAGTGTCTTAAATAAAGTGTAAAATGAGTTCATTAAGTTTCCGTCTACAATTTAAAACTCAGTTTCTTGTTGAATGTTTACATCGGTACACTCACCATTGCCAGTGTCTCCACTAGCATCCGGTCAGACTCTTTAATGAGTTTTTTTAGGGGATAATTTGTTTTTCTTTTTGAAATTAAGCAAGTTATAATTTTTTTTTTTAAAATGATTGAAATATAATATGATCATTCTCCAATACATTTTTTGAGGTCCTCAAATTAAGATAATTTTCTATTATAAAGAAAGACAAACTATTGATTTCTTTCATTTTCTTTTTTATATTTCACAAAGTTATTCCATTTCCTCCACTTTTAAACTTTAAAACATAGCATTATGGTCTATTTAGGAGAAAGATTTTTTAGGCTTTTGGAGGATGAAATATAAATTTGAAATTAAAAAAAATATATATAATATACGATCATATAACATTCCAACTACACTTCATTTATTCTTTGAAATATTTTATAACTTGCTTAATTTCAAAATGACAAATAAGTCTTGTCCTCTGCTCTCATCCCCTCTCAAATTGACCATCGAGTAAAAGTCTCTAAAAAAACATTTAATTTTTTATTAACGATTTTGAACAATTTTATAAACATATGCATATAAGGCTTTTTTTTTTTCACACCAATAGCCTATTTCAAAAATTCCATTCAGAGTTGGAAAATGGAATCTATAAAATATGGGCTTTGTTTTATGCAAAGCGGGTCTGAAAGCCCAAAAATAGTAGAAGCATGAAATTCAAAACTTAATCTATAAGCATTGGAATGAAACGTGAAAACGATCATTGTTTGTTGCCTCTTAAGAATATAAATAAAATGCAAGAATGTTTATAGATAAGTAAATTAACTTTCCTTCAACACATGCAAGAGTTTAATTTTTTAATATTCTAATTAAACTCCTCCTAAACATGCAAAGGTTAATTCTTAACATTCTTCGTTAATTACTTTCATCCTATATCCATCGTATATTGTTTGTTGTCTCTGAAGAATATCAATAGTGTTTTGAGTTTTAACTCTTTGGTTAGATAGAAAATCGGAAGAAGAAGAATATGGACCTCGGTGAATCAATCACCAAGCAAACAAACGTTTCCCTCACCATTGCAAAGCATTTACTCTCTGAACACAAACACAATAACATTGTATTTTCACCCTTGACTCTCCAAGTTGTACTCAGCATCGTCGCTGCTGGCTCTGAGGGTCCCACACAACATCAGCTTCTCTCCTTCCTCCGATCCAAATCCACCGATCATCTCTACTTTTTATCCTCTCACATTGTTTCCTTCGTGCTCACCGACGCTGCTCCCACCGGTGGACCTCGCCTCTCTTTCGTCGAAGGTGTATGGGTTGAAAAATCCCTTTCTCTTCAACCTTCTTTCAAACAAATCGTCACCACTCATTTTAAAGCCACTTTAGCTTCCGTTGATTTCCAAACCAAGGTATATCCCCTCTTTTCATTGCAATACATTCTTTGCTTTTATTTTCTATTAATTAATTAGTTAATTAATTATCAAATTTGATCAAAGCTATTCCATTTGCATAACTCATTTTTAAATTTGATATGGTTTTGAAGGCAGTTGAATTTACCAATGAAGTGAATTTATGGGCGGAAAAAGAGACAAATGGCCTTATTAAAGAACTTATTCCTATAGGTTCAGTCGACAGCTTAACCAGGCTCATCTTTGCTAATGCACTGTACTTTAAAGGACTATGGAATGAGAAGTTTGATGCTTCTTTAACCAAAGACAATGATTTTCACCTTCTAAATGGCACCTCAGTCAAAGTTCCCTTCATGACCAGCAAGAAGAAGCAGTTTATTAGAGCTTTTGATGGTTTTAAAGTTCTTGGTATTCCTTATAAGCAAGGTGAAGATAAGCGACAATTTTCTATGTACTTCTTTCTTCCAGATGCAAAAGATGGGTTGTCAGCTTTGGTTGAGAAGGTGACTTCTGAATCTGAGCTACTAGAACACAAGCTTCCTTTTGAAAAAGTGGAAGTAGGTGACTTCAAGATTCCAAGATTCAATGTTTCATTTGGGTTTGAAACTTCTAATATGCTGAAGGAGCTAGGAGTAGTTTTACCTTTCTCTCATGGAGGTTTGACTAAAATGCTGGACTCTCGTTTAGGTCCAAAACTTTATGTTTCCAATATATTTCATAAGTCTTTCATTGAAGTAAATGAAGAAGGCACTGAAGTTGCTGCGGCCACTTTTGCACGTTATCAAGTGACGTGTATTCCAACTCGACTACACTTTGTAGCTGACCATCCTTTTTTATTTGTAATTAGAGAAGATTTGACCGGAACAATCCTCTTTGTTGGACAAGTGCTCAATCCTCTTGCTGGTTGATCTTAGCGAGCCACACTAGATTGGATCGCCAATAGATAATTAAAGAACTTGTTTTCTTATAGAAATGTATTTTTGATTAAAATAGTATATTGTTATCTATATGATCCATGTGTGAGTGACATGTATTAAGGGGTGAGTTTAGAATATAATTTATTTGAATTTATTTTATAACATATAAGTACTTTTGTTAATGTTTGTAAAAGTATGAAAATAGGCTATGATATTTTTAGCTTATTTTTCCTAATACTACGATGTTGATAAAATGAGAATGTAAAGAGTTGATTAATCTATGTTTACATATAGGAATATTTTAGTTTTGTAATGAAAGTTTGCCTTTTTTTCCAATGAGTTCATATTTGTCTATTTTATGAAATTTTGACAGACTTTCTCTGATATCTATGGCAATTACTCATGATATATAAGACGGTAGACGGCTGCAACTAAGCAGGCACACACAAGTAGGTTTGAGACATAGATAATCAATAACAATGGTAACATGAAAGCTATTTTTGCACACCCACATTTATATGTCAAATAAATACTTTCTCGGTCACATTATTCTAAGGGGAATGAACTATAGTTGGGCATTATTCTTAAGAGAATGAACGAGAGAATCATATTCTTCATGGAACCAAGTTATTATAGTATAGATGGTTTGGTTTTGCAAAAATTCCAAACAATTAGTTTGTGTATAAAACTAATTAGTTGATTCTCGTGTTAATCCATTCCAACCTCCACCAGAATCTACCCAGGATGCCGTTTGGAAATTTCCTAATATACAGCATAACCTTACTTTCTGTGACATATCCTCATCCATAAAATATGGAAACGAGATATTGAGGAATTTCCTAATATATGTATGTAGTTTTTACTTTTTAAAAATAAGTACATTTTAATCTTGTGACCACTTGCTATTATTTTATATATTGTAAGTTGTAACTGGAAGGAGTATATAGTAGTAACAAATTCAAGAAACTGAAGGTATGTGGATTCAACAATCCCTTTCTCTTCAACCTTCCTTCAAACAATCTATGGGTACTCATTTCAAAGCCACTCTTGCCTCACTCGATTTCATGACAAAGGTATAGTATGTAATCCCTCTTTTTAAAATATCTCTTTCATTTTTTAATAATTTTTCGGACTTTGTTATTCTTTGTCATGAGAAGTGTTAGAAAGATTTTCTTTTCAGCACCGACTCTAATACTCACTCTTTTATATTGTGTAAAATTAATGTGGGCCAAACATTTTGGAAATGGGTCTCCATATAAAGTGGTGGAACTCATATGAGTTTCATCCAATAAAAGAGTGAGTGTTAGAAATAGAGTGTTCATAACACTCTGGTTATTGTTGGTCTAATTTTTCGCAATAACTTAATCAATTTGAAATTTTATTGTTGGTTGAATTTTATTAAACTAATTTTAATGTTTTACCTTGTTTATTGATGGATCAATCAATCAACCCACCAATTAATCAAGTGGAATTAGAAATTCAATTTATATATCTAAATTAATCCACTTCATCCTGTTTTAGGCAAGTTAACGGGACAGAGGGGCAAAATGGGAGAGGTTGTCCATTTTGTCACCCTAGCCATTAGTTAGCATTAAAAGTATGAATTTAATTTAATACATTTTTAGTGTAAATTTTTTTTACCTTTATTGTGTATCGTAAACTAGCACCGAATCATTAAAACATTTAATTTTAACCATAATTACTTTTAAAGTAACATATATAAATAATTGTGATTTGTACTTTTTATGTGTATAAAAATTAAGGCTTAAATACTTTAATGGTCTCTTAACTTAGTTTTTATGTTCCACTAGATACTAACTCGTGCGTTGCGCGGTAGAATTTAATATATTAGTTAGTATAAAATAACAATAATATGTAATTTAAAAGTAATGTTAATTTTGTTTTACAGTAGAATATACTCATGCGTTTATGTACCTAAAGGTAAATATATATTTGAATAATTATATATAAGTTGGTTTGCTTTATTACAAAAGAAAAAGTAAAATATTGTTGACTAATACAATTCATGCAAAATATATTGAAATATGAGATTATTTATATGGTTTTACAATTTCATATATGGAATTCTTGTCTCTAATGTGATTAAATGTGAAATTGGTTTATTCAAGCTTTTTAGTTTCATTGAAGTGTTCCTTCTAATAATATATTTGTTAAATAGTTATGCATTTCTTTATTGTTAAAGTTTTACATTTAGCTATAATATTTCTTCATTTTATATAATTTATATTAGTTTTGAAACTTTAGATTTATAAATTTATGTACTTTTTCACGTTTTCAATTTTATATGTTCATCGTAATTCTGTCAATCTAACCGTCAATCTAAGCATACACTAAATAATATTGTGTGCCTTGCGATTTATTACAACATTCTTGTGAGTGGTAGTTTGTTAAATTCAAAATATTGAAACAATTCTTCATGTGTGCAAATATAGATGATATATATGGAAAAAAAACATACTACAAAGCAAAATAGAAATTTCTTAAAGTTCAAAAACCTTAAATAATAATGTTTTTTACATAATAAAAATGTTAGTTACACAAAATTGTCAAAGCCAAATAAAAGTTCAATACAAAATGTAACCAAATTCTATAGTTTTGGTATTTTGGATGGAGAATAGTTTTTAACTATTGTTTTGTCTAAATAATTAAAATGTGAAAAGAAATTTTTAAATAATTATTTGACACGGTCAAGAAACTTCAAGAGTGGTTAAAAAAATTATAGGTAAGAATAGTTTGTGAAGGTTTAAGACATAGAAAGTTTCGAGTGAATAATAAAATAGTTAAAAGATATTCATTTTCAAATATTTAATATTTTTATGTGTTTTTTTTTAATTATAAAAAGAAAAAATGTTATGGGAGACACATTCAACATAGGAAAAAAAAAACCACTTCCTATTCAATAATAATTATATACGATCTTGAACAATAGTTGACAATAGAAAAATAATATTATTGAAGTATTTGCGAACTAAAAGTGTGTCACACAAATAGTTGTAGCTTGGTTGCATTTCATAATGTCGTTATCATTGCTTGAACTGAGAATGTACAAGAGAGTGGTTGAAAAATAGAAGATAGATCTTGATGTGTGTATGTAGTCGAACTTACATTTTGATGTTTTAAAGATATTTGATGGTTTGTATTTTTTTTGTATGAGTTATTGAAATGAAAGTTTTGATAAGTAATTAGAGTTTTTTAAGTGTATTGATGAGTCATTGAGTGATAAATTAAAGTTGAAATTGTATAACGTATGAAATAATTGTACTTGGATGGAAAAGTGAAAAGGTTTGTGTTACATATTGGAGAAACAAAATAAAATGGAAGTAGAAGATGGAAACAATAGTGTGCTTTGGAAGGTGCCATATCAGAATTTTTGTGAGTTGACAAATATTGGAGGATGTGGCATAGATGAAGATGAGTTATCGCAAATAGAATTTGGGGTTTTGTTTTAATAGATTATAATAGATTTGATCCCTTAACTTTAAAACCAATCAATTTAGTCTTTTAATTTATGTCTATTAATGCAAATTGGCTATCCGTCTAAACTATTTGGTGGCATGATTTGTTGTTATCTGGTTATATGTTTTTTGAGGAAACAAATTGGTTTGCTTCGAACATTTATCGTAATCTTGGGAGTGGGGATGATATTGAATTTTGGAGAGATAAATGGTGTAGCGATGGACTTTTGTATGATTTATTTCCTCAATTATTTTATGTGTGATGATCATTCTATAAAAATTAAAAAGATGGGAGTATGGACTGTATCTAGTTGGAAATGACAATTTAACTGCCTCGGTTCAGTAGCCTCTGATTTGTTGCCTCATGTTGTTGAGTTACACAAGTTGCTTGCTCATTTTCATCCTACGGTTAGCTCGTGTGATAGTTGGACTTGGCTTGCAGATAGAGTGCATAGTTTTACTGTTAATAATTGCTACAAGACTCTTAATGGTAGCATCATGAACGAGACTTATAAACCCCTATTACATAATACTTTGCAACCTCTTTGGAAAAATAAGGTACCTTCAAAAATACATTTTTTTGGTTGGAAACTTTTGTTATCTAGACTGCCAATTCATGATGAACTATTGAAAAGAATTGTCCTTAATACCAACTTCAATTCATCCTGTGTGTTATGCTTTATAGCACTTGAGAGTTGTTCCCATTTATTCTTTGAATGTGATGTTACTAAGATTATTTGGTTGAAAATATTTGAGTGGATGGGAGTGGAAGAGGTGCGTGAAGAGGTCGGTTACTTTCATTTTCTTTGGTTTAGATCATTGAACAAAGGGAAAAAGTTGAAGCATGTGAAGAACATCATTTGGTTAGCCATTGTGTGGTATATTTAGTCGGCTCACAATAAGATCATTTTTCAGAGTGAAGTTAATCTTTCTTGGATATGGTTGATATGTAAACCATCTTTGTACTCTAGCTTTGTATTTATTAATCGGTATAATAACCCGCTTGTTTGTCTTCAAGGTCGATAGATCCTATCTTATGATGGATTGAGGTAACCCTCATACTTCCCTAAATATATCTTACTTATCAAAACAAAAAATTGTTAGTCAAAAGTGAACTTAAAAACTAAGCTAAAGGACCACAAAAGTATTTAACCTAAAATTTAATCTCTTAGAATATTCACATTTGTTGCAAGATCATTTTATTTATTTTGTATGAAAATAGAAAGACACTAACCACTCCTCTTTCTCAATGCTTTTGGTTGCAGATGTTTCATTGAAATGGAAATGGAAATGGAAAACCGTTATAAGTAATATATAAAACATCATTTTTATTTTTTTGTTCTACTGTTAATTCTATTATTTTCATTATCATTTTCTTTTACAATTTTTAAAAATTGATTAGCATTTTTTAAAATTTTGAACATGTCAAAATATTGTTTTCATTCTTTTTGAAAATATCTTTTTTTAGTTTATCTCCCATCTTCTCTATATCACAATGTTTTACTACATGAATCTTCAATATCAGTTTTATCCATTTAAAATAACATTTATTTCAAAAAACAAAAACTGAAAATGAAATCGAAAGTAAACGGGTCGTAGCTTTTATTTATTTAGTTTTCTTTCTTCAACACATAATAAACTATTAGATATTAAATTCTAAAAATAAAAGAAAATCAAATACTAACTATGCTCTTAAATAAAAAATCATGTTGCCTAAATTAGCGGAATTACGAAAATTGGTATTAGTATTAAATTTGTTGAAACTTTTTGAATGATCGTACATGTTTACCCTTTAGGATAGATAATTATTTGTGATTAATTCACTATTTCCGATTGAAGATATAACATGATTATCTGTATATTAGTAAAAACATAAATATTGATATTAATATTGAAAGGAGTCTTATAAAATGAGACAATAAAAAACTCAAGAAAGTCTTAATAATAATTCTTAATAGTCTAATTCTTCTTTTGAAAAATCAGGTGTTGGAAGTGCAGCTGGTAGCATTATATTGATGTGTATCATAATATGTTGTTTAAGAGGCAAGTTATCAATTCAACAAAATTTTGGTTTAGTACAAAGAATAATAAATATATTAGAAGCATTTTTAAAAGATCATGGAGCTCTGTTACAGAAAAATATATAAATTTTTAGAAATAAAGAAAATGACAAACTCATTCACAGTTAAACTTGATCAAGGTGGTTTTGGTGTCGTATATAAAGGAAAATTATTCAATGATTCACCTGTAGCTGTAAAGATATTGAACGCATCTAAAGGAAATGGTGAAGAATTTATCAATGAAGTTGCTAGTATTACTAAAACCTCACACATTAATGTTGTCACCCTTCTTGGATTTTGTTTTGAAGGAGGCAAAAAAGCTCTCATATATGAAGTTATGCCTAACGGTTCTCTTGACAAATTTATTTACAATAAGGGACTTGAAACAATTGCATCTTTGAGTTGGGATAATTTGTATCAAATTGCCAAAGGAATAGCTCGTGGGCTAGAGTATTTACATAGAGGATGTACCACTCAAATTTTACATTTTGACATAAAACCACATAACATTCTTTTAGATGAGAATTTTTGTCCAAAGATTTCAGATTTTGGACTTGCAAAACTTTGTCTCAAGGAAGAAAGCATTATTTTGATGTCAGATCAAAGAGGGAGAAAAAACATTCATGCTGATGCAAGTCACACAAGTGAAATATACTATCCTCATTGGGATACAATAGGCTTGTACTTGATGATGATTTGAGATCGGATGGGGTACTAGTCACCGAAGTAGATGAGATTGCAAGACAAATGACAATTGTTGGTTTATGGTGTATTCAAACACTTTCTAATAATAGACCTACCATGAGTAGAGTGATTGAAATGTTAGAAGGTAGTAAGAATTCATTGGACTTACCACTAAAACCATTATTTTCTTCTCCTACTAGATCAATATCATAGTCTTTCATATCTTAGAATTTGAGTGTAAGATAATTGTTATGTATATTTCAATCATCTTGTAAAGCAAGTGAGTGAGTCTATGTGTCTCAAATTGTTATTGAATGCAAAAGCATGATCAATTTTTTAAACTCTATGTTATAATTTAACATCTTTTCATCCTTTAGAAGTTGGTGACAACATATGCAATGAGTGGAAAACAAGCATTATTAGGAAAATATTTTTACTTTATGTGAAAGTAATTAGTAGATTATGATCAAGATATATCTTTAAGACATGATTTAGTCCATACAAAGATTTTAATTCAAACTGTGAAAAAAATACGTTATATTAAGGAGGAGTGTTAAGAATACTCTTTTTCAAACACACACTCTTTTATTAAATAAAATTTACATGAGTCTCACCATTTATGTGGAATTTATTTCCAAAGTGTGAGACTCATTGATTTTATAGAATAAGAGTGAGAATGTTAAAATGAGTGTTGAAAAACACTTTTCTATATTAATTTCCATATAAATACACTTATAAGTAGGAAAAAATGTTCAATTACATATTGTCATAAAAGAAATTCATGATCAATATATGGTTAACGGGAGCAGAATCACTCTTGTGAAAAAATAAATTAACGAAATATAGGAGGTCTAACATTTAATCCTAGAAAATCAATGTAATCTAACAACTACTAACGTTTTCCAATAAATAAATTAAGGAAATAATATGATCAAATCTTAACCCTCTATTTCTTTTAATAAGTAATCAACAGTCATAAATAAAAGAAAAATCAGTCATTTAACTTCCAAACAATTATTCTCTTTTCTCAAGTATTTCCCTCTTCTTCAACAAACATTAATAACCATTCCCCGTTATAGTACCCTCACCACCATCCATAAACACAATATTGATTTTTTTTTTTCATAGAAACAAACAAAAAATAAACACATCATGAAAGAGATAAAAGGACTTATAAAAATATTATTTTTTATTAATTGTATAATATGTTTTTGAAACAATTAATTGAACGAAATGTATGGACATATAGAATTTACATAACACCTCGTAACCAAATACTCTCCTGATTTCGATTATAATCAGAAAAAAAAATAAAAAAACATTAATACCAATAAACGTATTTATTATCATTATTATTAATATTATTTTTTAAATATTTCTATAAATATATCTCTCATAAAAAAGTGTGAGAGATTGAATACATCCACTAATATTAAAAAGATAAATATTAAATGAGGGTTAAAAAAAAGTCATTTAAACAATAAATACATCTTAAAAGTTACAATTTTTCTTATAAATGGGATTAAAAAAATCTCCACATTCTTTTTTATAATTGAGACCAAAGCGAGTAAATTGCAAGAAGATAAAAACATATTTCACAAAAAAATCTACATTTGAATTTAAAGATTTGTTTTGCATTGAGATTTTAATGTACAAAATCAATAGTAACAAATCAGCAGTAATTGAACTCCATTTAGGAGTAGCAAAATGGGTCGAATCCGTCGGCCTAGCTCATTTTGCCGTTATTTTAGACGAGTAAAACTGAAAATTTAAACTTGTCTATTTCAGTTGACCTGTCCCGTTTAACCTGTTGAAAAAAATAAGGTGGTCATGAGGCAAGTTGGCCGGTCAGACCAGATTAAAAAAACTATCATTTTATAATTTTGTATGCTTTAGTTGGTTTTGTTTAATAACTCAACCATACTAAAAACCTAAAATCATCCTATTACTTACCCTACTCAGTTAACAGCCCAAGTCAAATTAAAAGCTAATAAGGATATGTGCTTTATGTACAAGGATAAAATAAATAAATCATGTTACTTTAGTTTGTGAATACATTATGGTATGGAGGCCAAGACATATATTCTCAAGTTCTGAATGTAAAGTTAAACTTTGTAGTGAATCATAATACATTTCTTAAATTTTATAATTTTTTTATTTATCATTAGACTGTAACAATGAGTAGACAATAATACAATTCCTTAAGATTGATTAATGTTGGTGAATTTATTTTGAGACTTATTTTAAGCTAGTGGTATCTTTGTTTTGTCATTTGATTTTGTTAATTGATGATAATTGCTTTTTTTTTTTATTATTGTGAAATGTTAACATACAAAAAAATAGTTTTTTTGGTGGGCTTGCTAGCAATCCCGTCAACCCACCATCGGGTGGAGCGACGTAATACTTTCGACTCGACCACCTAAGTAAGTCTGCCTAGTCCCGCACCACTTTTAAAAGGTTAATCACAATGTATACCAACCTGCTTTGTCGTCAATGGTGGAGGCAATGGGGGACCAATGGTTGCCATAGTCTCCCCCAAAGTTTTAAGAAATTTTTTATACTACTATATTTTAGTTACTTATATTTTATTTTTTATGAACTTAAATGATTTAGTATATTGGAGTTTTGTTTTATTCAATATATTAAGTCTTAAACATTTATGTGTCTACTATTAAAATTCATTTTAATAGAGTAAAATATAAAACTCCAACAAAAGAAAAATGAAATCATATCATATCATTTAGAGATAACTCCATCAGGAGAGGAGGAAGAAACAAAACACACAAGAGACAATGAGCCCCCTTCAATCGACGGCATCTACTATAGTGTCATGCAGATTTTCGCTTGTCATCGGCCATGGATGTACCTTCCCCCACACCGTCCCAATGTTTTGCAACCTTGCCGATGGGAGATTCCGCCCACCATACACTAACATGCATGGTCTAGGCAGAGTCGTCGTCGAATTAAGTGTCATTTAAATATATTTTTTCACATTGATTTTGAAATCAATATATAAATGAATAAATGTAACAATTTTACATAAATGTGTTCATTGACTATTAAGAAGTGTCAAAAATGCATACTTTTTGAAAGTATGTGTTTATGGACTTTAAAAGGAAAGTTAAATGTTTTGGAAAATATTTGGTGCAAAGAGTATTCATCTTTTTGAAATACATGGCCAAATTTTAGTTTCATGATTCCAGTTTGAATGCTTTTAAATGATCTACTATAGGAGTAGTAGAAAATGAAAGAAGAGCAAGCGATAATTTTTTTTTTCAAATAATTATGTAAACCTGAGGATATACAATGTATATCCTTTGTTATAAAATAACGCGAGGAAGACATGAACTTTCAAGTTCCAATCAACATTTCCAACTCGAATATTAGTAATCAGTGTAACGGGAAGTTCCATTGTTAGTCTTACTAACAAAAAGTTTAAAATCAGATAATTTTTGAACTAATATGAGATAGATGTACCAATCAGATGATATTGTCGACAATATATAAGTACGTTGTATGACTATGATAATACTAAGTTAGTATCATTGGAAAACCGTAATATTTATTAGTAATCTTTTGATATATAAAATGTTATTTCGTTGAGAATATATGAAGATATAATAAAGTTATGGTGGGATAATTAATCTAGTAAATGTGTTGATGCTTCGATAAGACTACGATCATATTTCATAGAATATTATGGTAATAACTTTTTAGTTCCAAAATTAGTATTAAAGACAAATCACTACGCCAAAAATGATATTTTATAGCGCGTCTTTTACAGCGCTTATTAAATACAAGCGCTGTTGTATAAATTTTTTAAAAATAACGGAGCATACAACAACGCTTTTTTGACAAGCGCTGTAAAAAAAGCGCTGTTGTAGGGTCATATAGGGTCACATACGCTTGCACATAGCCTTTTACAGCGCTTTTATAGAAAGCGCTGTAAAATCAAGCGCTCTCACATAGCTTTTACAGCGCTTTGTGAGCGCTGTAAACACAAGCGCTGTAAAATGTAGCGCTCCCACCTTATGTTACATAGCTTTTATAGCGCTTTTTTTATAATCAAATGACCTATTACAGCGCTTTTTACGCAAGCGCTGTAATAGGTTTGCCCTTTCACATTATTATAGGACCTATTAGAGCGCTTTCTGAACAAGCGCTGTAAAATCGTTCGTTTTAAATAAAAAAACATTCACTTTAAGTAAATAAAAACAAATTTAAAACAAATTTAATACGTTGTCCAAACCCTACGAACTCTCATCGTCCCTCCCCTGCGAACCCTCCTGTGCGCCCATCTACAAATTGATTTACCTCTTCCTCCTTTAAAACAAATTGATCATCAACGTTCAGGTACTTTATTTTATTTCATTGTTGTTGTCACTAATTCAAACTGATAAATTGTTACATGATATATCAGACTTGAAATCATGCTTATTGTGTAACTGCATTTATATATATAGGTCATATAAATGGACCGGAAATGGATGTCTGCCAATCGATTGACAAAAAAGTATGAAAATGGAGTGAAGGAGTTTATTGAGTTTACAGTGATGAATGCAAAAGATCCAAATAGAGTCGTTTGTCCTTGTTTAAATTGTTGTTTTGGAAAACGCATTAGAGCAGATGAATTGGAAGGACATTTATTATGGTATGGAATTGATCAAAGCTATACATGTTGGATAAGACATGGTGAGAAAATCAATGGAAACACTCGCACAGATACATATGTTTCAACTGATTTCGACACAGATACATATGAGCCGGACCGAGTTGAGGAGATTGCAAAAGCAGTTGAAGAAGATCTTCGTGATTGTCCTAAAATGTTTGAGAGCTTGTTGAGTGATGCAGAGAAACCATTATATAATGGTTGTACTAAATTCACAAGACTTTCGGCGATACTAAAGTTGTAAAACTTAAAAGCGAGTAATGGATGGTCTGATAAAAGCTTCACAGAATTACTAACACTCTTAAAAGATATGTTGCCAGATGATAATGAACTTCCCAGTAGAACCTACGAGGCTAAACGAATTTTGTGCTCTATTGGTATGAGTTATGAAAGGATTCATGCGTGTCCTAATGATTGCATTTTATTTCGAAATGAATATGAATTACTAAAGGTGTGTCCGAAATGCAATGTCTCTCGATATAAGAAGAAAGAATCTACTCCAACAAAAGTCGTGTGGTATTTTCCGATAATACCAAGATTTAGGCGCATGTATTGCAGTGAAGTAGATTCAAAACACTTGACATGGCTTGCAGATGAAAGAATTAGAGATGGAAAGTTTCGACACCCTGCAGATTCTCTGCAATGGGCAAAAATTGATCACGAGTATCCTGAATTCGAGATAGAGTCGAGAAATCTACGCCTTGCACTTTCTACTGATGGAGTGAATCCACATGGTCTTCAAAGTATCTCACACAGCACGTGGCCTGTGATTTTGTTGATTTATAATCTACCTCCATGGTTATGTATGAAGCGTAAGTTTATGATGTTGTCTCTGTTAATTTCTGGATCCAAACAACCGGGGAATGATATCGACGTATACTTGGCTCCTTTAATTGAAGATTTAAAAATTATGTGGGAGACAGGTGTAGAAGTCTATGACGGGTATAAGAAAGAATGTTTCAATTTGAGGACTATGTTGTTCGGCACAATTGATGATTTTCCAGCATATGGTAATTTATCAGGATATAGCATTAAAGGTCAGTGTGCATGTCCTATATGTGAAGAGAGTACAAATTGGATGCGGTTGAAACATTGTAAGAAGAATGTATTTCTTGGACATCGTAAATTTTTACCTTATAGTCATCAGTATCGTGGGTGGAGAAATGCATTCAATGGAAAATCAGAGGAAGATAGAGCTCCTGTAGCATCGACTGGATATCAAATACTTGAGAAAGTACAAGGTTTGACCAATAAATTTGGCAAACCTTTTGCGGGAGAGCTGGTTAAAACTGGGTGGAAGAAAAAGTCAATTTTCTTTGAATTGCCATATTGGAAGTCATTGTATGTAAGACATTTTCTTGATGTGATGCATATTGAGAAAAATGTATTTGACAGTGTTATTGGTACGTTACTCAATGTACCAGGAAAGTCTAAGGATGGCATCAATGCAAGATTGGACTTGGTCGATATGGGGATAAGAAATGAATTGGGTCCCGTAAAGAAAGGAAATCGCACATATCTACCTCCAGCCGCTCATACTCTATCTAGAAAGGAAAAAATTGTTTTGTGTAAATTTCTACACGAAGTTAAAGTTCCAGAAGGATACTCTTCAAACATTAAAACTTTAGTTTGTATGAAACACCTCAAGTTAAAAGGTTTGAAGACCCATGATGCTCACATTCTAATGGAGCATTTGCTACCAATAGGTATACGTTCAATTTTACCTGAAAAAGTTCGCCGAGCCATAACTAAATTATGTTTCTTCTTTAGGAAAATTTGTAGTAAAGTGATCGATCCTCAGAAATTACCGAGATTGCAGAGGGAAATTGTTGTTACTTTGTGTGAGCTTGAAATGTACTTCCCGCCCTCGTTTTTTGATATAATGGTTCACCTTACTGTTCATCTTGTTAAGGAGACACAACTTTGTGGGCCAGCTTATATGAGATGGATGTACCCGATAGAACGATATATGAAAATATTAAAAGGGTACGTAAAAAGTAGAAGTTGACTAGAAGGTTGTATTACTGAACGGTACATTGTTGAAGAAGCTGCTGAATTTTGTACTGAATATCTGTCAAATGTTGAATCCATAGGGCTTCCCATGTCTCGTCATTCGGGAAGATTATCAAGAGAAGGGATAATTGGAAAGAGACTAATGACTATATCAAGGACAGAATGGGAGCAGGCACAATGGTATGTTCTGCACAATGATGATGAGGTTCAGCCGTATGTTACAATACACATGGATCAATTATCTAGTTTGAACATGAATAGGAATCAAAATTGGATAACTCGAGAGCACAATCGAAGTTTCATAACATGATTAAAAAATCACATAAAGTCAAAGTTTGATGTAGACCCCGGATCAATTTCACAGAGATTGAGGTGGCTAGCAAATGGTTCGAGTTTACATGTATTTTCCAACACAGGTTATGTAATTAACGGCTACACATTTTATACCAAAGAACAAGATGATCAAACAACTATGCAAAATAGCGGAGTCACTCTCGTAGCTGAAGCGATGCATATCTCAAGTGCAAAAGACAAGAACCCAATATATGCAAATCTATCATATTTTGGGGTTATCGAGCGCATATGGGAGCTAGACTACACAATGTTTCGTGTTCCCATATTTGGTTGCAAGTGGGTCGATAATAATAATGGCGTTCGGATTGATGAGTCAGGGTTCTTGCTTGTCGATTTTAATAGGGTGGGATACAAAGATGAGCCTTTTATTTTAGCGTCGCAAGCTCAACAAGTGTTTTATGTCACTGATCCTGCTGATGATAAATGGTCCGTTGTCCTATCGACCAACAAAATAAGTGATGATAACAATAATGATGAAGATGTTTGTAATGATATTTTCTTTGCAACATCACAACCACATGAAATTGGTTCAACTGATGATGGTTTATATCTTAGAGATGATCATGATGAGGGAATTTGGATTAATCCATCGTTTCGTATCATTAATGGACAAACAAATGTGAATCCCACCAAGAAAAGAAGAAGGGCATCTTAATGTGTTTAATTTTTTAATCCATGTAATTTGAACTGAGTTCATGTGTAATCCATGTATTTGATCTGCCATAATTAATTGAGCATTTTCGTATTTAGCTTGAACTGTTAATTTGTAATTTTCTGCTTATACTGTATGTAATTGTATACTGAACTTGACCTCATCAGGGCTTATGATTTAACTAATTTGGAAGAAATGATTTAACTAATTTGGAAGAAACAGGGTTTATGTTCAAACAGGGCTTATGTAAATTATTACAAGCGTTGTAATAGGGTTTTAAAAAAATAAATATAAGGAGGTCTTTTACAGCGCTTTCTACATAAGCGCTGTAAAAGGTTCACACAACTTTTGGACTTTCATATATAAAACCCTATTACAGCGCTTATCTAAACAAGCGCTGTAATAAGGTTTTAAAAAAATAAATATAAGGAGGTCTTTTACAGCGCTTTCTACATAAGCGCTGTAAAAGGTTCACACAACCTTTGGACTTTCATATATAAACCCTATTACAGCGCTTCTCTAAATAAGCGTTGTAATAGGGTTTTAAAAAATAAATTAAGGAGGTCTTTTACAGCGTTTTCTACATAAGCACTGTAAAAGGTTCACACAACCTTTGGACTTTCATATATAAACCCTATTACAGCGCTTCTCTAAACAAGCGCTGTAATAGGGTTTTAAAAAATTAAATTAAGGAGGTCTTTTACAGCGCTTTTTCACAAGCGCTGTAGTAGACTTTTAAAAAATAAAATGATGAGACCTATTACAGCGCTTTCTGGAAAAGCGCTGTAATAGGTCTTTATATATAACAGTAAACCTCATCAGCTTCATGTTCATTACGTAAATTTTTCAGTTTCCTTCTCCTTCTTCTCATTGCGAACCCTACGAACCCTACGATCAATTTCAGTTTTCCTTGTTTCATCCTCATTGCTTACTTTCATCCTACACCTACGATCGTCTGCGAACATCATAAACATCAAGTAATACCGTTTTCATCCTCGTTTTCGCGAAACCCGTAACCCTGCGCCGTTCGTCTTTGAACCCGTAACCCTAAGCATTAAAAAGAGTTATTTCAGGTATTTTGTTTATTAGTTTTTTGTTTCACTAAAATGCATGTTAACTTATTTTGCTACGTACTTAGACTGAACTGCATGTGGATGTTGAACTGAACTGAACTGCATGTTGATGTTGAACTGCATTTTGTAGATAAATGGATACTAACAAGGAGTTAGATTGTCAAAATGAAGAAGTTGGCAACACTAAGACTTACGAAAATGAAGTCAAACGTGGTGCAACAATAATGCAAAATGTTATTAAAGCAAGAAGTACTGGGCAAAAATTTGAGGTATACTTTGTTTGTTGTTTTCTGTTTCTGCTGTTTATACGATACTTTGTTTGCTGTTTAAATTGTTTGTTGTTTATAATTTGAGGTACTTACTATATGAGTTTATTAGGTTGGATGGAATGAGAGTGGTCAACCTATTGACCCCAACAGTTCCATGTTTGTTAGTTATATTGGAGCTGTTGTTCGTCAAAATATACCAATCACAATAGATGATTGGAGAGATAAGGCATTGAAGGATGCCAAAGATGTATTGTGGGCTGATATACAGGTAATTTTTTTACTCCACCCTATTACTTATAAATTTTTACATACTGCTTTGAAGTATTTTACTCAAACTATATATTTATTTGGTTTGCAGTCAGCTTTTGTTCTTGATGAGGTGAGAAAGAGCTATGTGCTCAGAGTTGCCGGGAAAATACACCGGTGCTTTAGATCTCACCTCTCTAATTGCTATTTAAAAGACCGTGAAGGAAATACGAATGCGGAAGCTCCAAAAATATATAAACATTATATATCAAGTGAGGAATGGAGCGCATTCGTATCAAAACGTTTCGACCCCGCATTTGTTGTAAGTGATTAATTTATTAGCATTTTTGTTTTATTATTCATATTCATAGCGTATTTTAAATTTTTACTAGATTGTTTTTTATTTTATTTAGAATATTAGTAAGGCAAATCGCGAGAGGGCAAAAATTATTCTCCACCCATACAAGAAATCTCGTATGGGATATGCTCGTCTAGAGCAAAAACTTGTAAGTTATTCCTCATCACTTTTATTTAATTAATGTGGTATATTATAAACTATACTATCTAACTAATATTTTGTTTATGATCTTAACGATAATAGCTACAAGACACCCAATCCGATCAACCGTTGGGTCGTCATGTATTGTGGAAGGAAGCTCGTGTAAATAAAGACGGAGTGGTTGATAATGAAAATGTACAAAAAGTAATAGAACTTTGTGTAAGTATATTTATCACTTTAATATTTTTTAATATTGTACGTATTTTAAAAATGTTATTTAACTTATCTTTTTAATCCTATGTGTATTTTAGGCGAATCTTGAATCGGAAAATCAAGAGGACAACAAGGAAAGTTGCAGGGACATGTTAGGTAAAGTGTTTAATGTTCCTGAATATTCCAGCCGCGTAAGGGGGAAAGGATTTGGCGTAACTCCTAGAAGTTATTTTTCACAAGAGAAGCGCCAAAATCCATCTAACGAGGAAGTATTAGAGAAGATTAGAGTATTAACCGAGCAAGTGGCCCTCTTGGTGAAGACAAATAAAGACAAGCAACTTGCGGACCAGCCCCAACGTGAAATTGACATTGAGAGTCAAATCGCAAGTTGCAACGTTGGTCTCAACAGTCTTCCTGAGGTAATTAATTACTTAATAAAATAAGAAATTCATTAAAGTTAATTTTTTCACATACTTATGTATTAACCATTGATTTTAGGGGGTCACTCCATGCGTGCTATACTTATCCTCCCCCACTCATCGGAAGGTCGGAAAGGGAATATTGTGCAATGCTCCGGGCGAGGTATTGCACAACACACCAATCCCTGCGAGCCATGTCAAAGTATCGCCAGTTATTGCTTTGGAACCAACAGCACCGTTGCCTGTACCGGACAACGATACAGATCTGAATTATTTGGGCGAAGCAATTGGCAGCTACGTGGCATGGCCCAAACATCTTGTTGCCCTTGACAAGGTATGTTTAATTAATTGAAATGTATGTTTAATTGATTATATTTAATTGCTGAATTTTTTCCAATGTTAACTTTAATTTCACATTTATTTAGATTCAAATAAAGTCTAATAAAGGGAATGATAAGAAGATTCCCAGAAATGAAACAGTCACATCGCCCGAAAAGGTTTGTAACATTTATTCTGTAAGGTTTGTCATTTTTTCTGATTCAATAAACTAACAATTTGATTAACCTCATTTTTTTAGATTCAATCTAATAAACCACCCGCACAGCAAGTCAGCAAGCCAGCTGCCGCACCACGACCGGATGTTCGTGGCAAAAATAAAGCCGGCAAACCTAAAAAAATTGGAGGGTAATAAAACTGGCAAACTGCAAAAGCTGGAGGGTAATAAAGCGGCCTAAGTTGTTGCTGCTAAAAAACTAGATCGTGTAAAATCAGTTGCTGCTCCTGCTCCTAAAATAAGTCAGCCACGACTTGCTCCATATGGGTCGTGTCTTGACATACAGGCAAAAAATAATATGGGCAGCGACGATTCACGAATAATAACCATGGATAAAGATCTATTCGAAGACGCGTATGAAGAATTTTTTGAAAAAGAGCACATATACAAACTTCTCGACCATAAGGAGCTGAGTGCTACTGTTATGAGCATTTACATGAGGTAAAAATTACTTTTCATCGCATTTATTTGTAATTAATTTAATTTATTGGTAATTAATCTAATTTGAAATTTTTATTGAAGGTTTTTGTATGAGAAGTTCGTGTGCGCGCGCAGATTGTCAAATAAATTTTCATTCTTGTCTCCGCATAAGATATCGATGCTTAAACACGATCCAGCGAATGTAAATAAATACGTTTTAGATATACTATTAGGAAATAAAGAGAATGATAAGTTATTCCTTGCACCATATAATTCATGGTACGTAATTATATATTCTATATTTATATCTTTTTTATTTTATGAGATCTTAATTTATTATTTGTGTAAACTAAATTTTTGTTGTTGTAGGGCACATTGGGTGCTAATTGCAATCAATGCGACCTCTGAAGTTATATACTACCTAGATCCCATTCACGGCCATTACAACAATCGTCCCGAGATAAAGGCTTTGTTCGACACGTAAGTAATATTCATTTATTTTTTACATTTATATATATATAAATAATGTGTTTGTTAATGCTATAATAATCACATTTATTTATTCGATAGTGCTTTACAAGGTTTTCGAGCTCAAAGAGGTGCGACAGTGTCAAAGCTAAAGTCAAATAACATCACATGGATTCCAATAAAGGTTTAAAATATATGCTTTTAAATTTCACTTACAATCAATGCACAATTAATTAATTATTGACTTATATGTTTTATTTTATAGTGCCCTCGTCAAACTAACAACATCGACTGTGGGTACTATGTATTGCGATTCATGAAGGAGATTGTTGATAAGAATCAAATTATAATCCCAGAAACGGTATGGTATTTTAATTATTTGATTTTCATATATAAACTATGTTTATATTTTATTCTAACTTATTTATGTTCAATTTTTATATCAGTACTTTGACAATTCCAGTCCATCGTATTCTGAAGAAGAACTAACAGAGATAAAGGAAGACTGGTGTCAGTATGTGCTTGAAATGAATATTATTTGATTTGCTGGGAAATGGCAAGCTGCAAGGGACATGGTAGTTCTGTGCTGTTTGTGTATATACTAGGTTGTGAATATGAGTAGTTGTATGAAAATATAGTGAATATCTGATAGTTATATGAATAGGTAGTTGTGTGAATATGTAGTTATATGTAGCTGTTGTGAATATGTAATTATGAACTGATTGCATGTTGTGAATATTTGTGCATTTGAAAATATAGTGAATCTGTTGTTGTGTTGTTCTGAGCTGTTTTAGTACTGATTGCATGTTTGAATATTTGTGCATGTTGTGAACTGATTCTGGATTAAAAGACAGCGCTTTAAAAAAAACGCTTTCTAAAAAAGCGTTTTTTAAAATTTACATCATATTATTTAATAAAACTAAAAAAAAAACACCTTTTACAGCGCTTTTTTAAAAAGCGCTGTAATAGGTGCACTATAATGAACCTATTACAGCGCTTCCTCAAAAAAGCGCTGTAATAGGTGCATAATAGTGCATAATAATGCATCTATTGAATGCACCTATTACAGCGCTTTTTGGAAAAGCGTTGTAATAGGTGCAGTTGAATGTACCTATACAAGTACACCTTTTACAGCGCTTTTGTGAAAAAGCGCTGTAAAAGGTGCATAACAAATCATCTATATTATTGCACCTATTACAGCGCTTCCATGAAGAAGCGCTGTAATAGGGTCATAATAGTGCATAATATTCAACTATATAAGTGCACCTTTTACAGCGCTTTTGTGAATAAGCGCTGTAAAAGGTGCATAACAAGCGCGCAATTTGTCTACCTTTTACAGCGCTTTTTTTTTAAACAAAAGCGCTGTTGTATCCTTTTACAGCGCTGCTAACTACAGCGTTTTTTTTTTTTTGAAAAAGCGCTGTTAATGGCTTAAAAAAAGCGTTGTAATATGTGTTTTCTCGCGTAGTGAATAATTGGTATTAAGTAATATCGATTGAGTTTATCAATGAAATAACTAAACGCAAGGTTGGTATTATCGAAATCTATAGACTAACATGAACAATAATGTGAATGCGATTGTCGAAATCATACATTTTTCCGCAGAGAACTAACAACAATATTAAATACACTGAAACTATATTTTTAAATGCTTTTATTAAAGTCATTTTAGGATATTAAATTGATATTGGTTTACTCAAAAGACACTTTTACATAGGATACTAACAATCTTATTATAGACTATGAAAACATCAATTTAAAAGTTTTAATTAGATATGTCGTTCATATTTATATTGATCTTAATAAACTAAAAAATGTACGATCAATAACCTGCATAATGTCATTGATGCCACGTACCAAAACCCCCCATCATTTTGTGAAGGAAATGGGCTTCAACACCTCTTATTTCTTAAAAAAACTCTGCTTTTGTTGTTGTTTAGGGCTTGATTCATTGCTAGAAAACACGATATCTTCATGATATTAGTTAGAATGAATAAATCTTTGAGTTAATATGGTCCGGAGTTTGATTCCCACGAGAGACAAAATCTCACTAATTTTCAATGGTAGAAAATAGAACGAGATGATCGTGTAGTGTTGGTCATAGGGATTGAGTTGTTAGTTAGTGTAGTATTGGTTATAGGGATTGAGTTGTTAGTTAGTTAGACTTTTATGCAGCTTTTGAGGAATTGACTTAGAATAAATTTTTAGTGATAAATGAGGTTCATAATGTTCATGTGTAATTAGAAAACTGAGGTAAAACATGACTAGTTCTCCTTACTAAAGATTTTCAACTCATCTTTTGCTTGATATGTTGATGTAAATAAAAACAAGGCTAAGATGTAAATAATAATGATGGCTACACTTACACACGTGTTATCTAATCATGCATGTTTATCTTCTTCTAATATTTTAATATATTATATTCTCAAACGCTCATTCAACACTTCATTTTATTTTTATATCTCTCTTCTTATTATATCACTCTCTTTTATCTATTACTCTCTTAAAAACTCTAGGTGTATAAACTCAAAGGAGTGCTCACCAAACATTTTTGTACACGTATATATATATAGGGAAATGCTAGAAAGCATCCACTAATTTTTATGAAGGAGTATTTTACCAAAACGCAGCTTCCGATGTATTCACCAATTTTTTAATTATAACTTGTTAACATAATTTTACTAAAAAAAATAGTTAGTGTATTCTATCAAATGTTTGTGGGAGTTGCTAACATGTACCTACTTATTTTTTAGAATAAGTATTTTAACAACATACACATTTAGGGTGTATTCAACCATTTTTTAGTCATAATTGACTAATGTAATCCTTCTAAAAAATAGTGCGGATGTGTGTTAGCAAATCTTATATTTATAAACTTTCTTCTCCTTGCAGCAAGAATGATAATAAAATTTTGCAGTTGATGATTAAATTATCAGTTTGATTTTTTATAATAATTTTGTTGATCTTTTTGAGATTAGATTTCCATTGTTCATTTTCATTCTTATATGTTGTTCATAGGGATGTCAGATTGGTTTCAAAAGCCTCATGTGCTAATTTTTCTTGTGAGATGGATTGAAAATATAAGTATATATGAATGATTGACCAGAGATACAATTATACTTATCCATGTTTGCATAGTTTGAGTCAGATTAGTAGTTTGCCAATTTCATTCAAAGTTGGGGAATGAATGAATGTGATGTATCACATTCAACCATACAAAACACACACAATAATGACACAAACGTAATAAATAAAATAAAATAAAAATACTATTTAGTTTGAGAATATTGAAGCATGAACTTCTTGGGATGATGATTTTTAAAGGACATTTTTCTTTTAATAGGATATACGTGTAAAATGAAAAATTATATAATGTATAAACCAACGAGTTAACCTTCAAAATAATCTTTAACTTTTGTAGGATGTTCTTAATTATATTTTTTGATTTGGTTCTTAATTTTGTAAAATATTTTTTAAATTCGTCCCTCGATTAATGGTCGTTAATAAACTCTATAAATGTTGATGACATATTTGTTAAGTGAAACATTGACAACTAAAATGGTCTATGACTTTGTAAAATACTTAAAATGTTGAAAATTCTACTTACAAAGAGAAAAATACAAAACATTTAAAACTATAAAATAAAAATGATAACTATGTATTTGCTTCTTTATAACGTTGTGCATCGTGAAGAAAAATGTTCCTCATCGTGTACTTTGAAGTAAGGGTGTGTAAAAATATAGTTAATTAGACTATATTTATAAATTAAATTGCACTACACCATAAAAAACTAAATCATTTAAATGGTTCATGAATTGAACTATATATTTAAAACAATTCAGTTAACCAAACTTAACTCAAAAACCAGTTTAACAATTTTAAAATTTTTTTAACCTCAATTATGATTTTTTTTCTTACAAAATTTTTAAAATTTATTTTTCTCAAAAAAAATATAGAAAATTTATTTTACAAAAAAAAAAATTAAATCATTTTTCTCTTGAAAAATTTTTGAGAAAAAAATCGAAAACATTTTTTTCCTGAAAATCTTTTTAATTTTTTTTCAAAAAAAAAATCGATACCTTTTTCTTGAATTTTTTTTATCGATAAATTTTTATATCTATTTTTCTCGAAAAAAACCAAAAAAAAAATAATTCTTGAAAAAAATCGATCGAAAAATTTTTATCGAAAAACTTTGTACATTTATTTTTCTCGAAAAAAAATTGATATTTTTTTATCAAAAGAATTTCAAAATTCTTTTTCCGAATAACTATTTTGAAATCGATTTTAACTAAAAATTTGTTCAAAATATTAAACTAGTTTATATTTATAAACCGGTTCAAAACTGCACTGAAGTTGATTTGAAAGTGATTTTCAATAACTTAACCAAACTATTAATGTGGTCCAATGCGGTTTAGTTTTTGCACCATGATTACTCCTATTTTAAAGTGGTGATGATATGCATGTTATTTGATCTCCATCATTCATTTTGTTCTTGTGTAAATATTTTTTTTTTTAAAATAGCACTGGTAATAGTTTTGAAAATGTATTCGACGGGCACTCTTTCATTAGATGATTTTTGTAAACAAAATTAAGATATTTATACAATCTATATTTATTCAATGCCTTAAGTTTTTTATTTTTGGAAAGACATGGGTAGTGATGTATGTAAGACGAAGAACCATAAATTTTTCCGGTGCACAGTATCGTAGAAAAGAAAATTAAGTGTTCGTAAGAGAAGAAATGACGAAAGAGGAGAGTAGCTTCCTAGAGACTTCTTCTCTTATTTATGGAAGTTCATGGATTGTGTGAAATAAGAAGAGAGGGTATTGAACACTGGTTATGACACATAATTGATATCGTTATTTTTCAGTTTTAAATATTTTGTATTTTTTTTTGTATAACCAAGATCACCGATAGAAGTAATACCACTATCTATGACATTTAGTAATGCACATTAAAAAAAAAAAAAGTTGAATTTGAAAAATATTTTACAAAATCAATGACTAAATTACAATATTAATAGAAAAATGCTAATAAATGTTTCAATGATATTTGTTAAACAACCTAAAAAAGAAATAATATTTTAAAATTTTTGTAATTAATTCCTTGAAATTTTAAAAAATAATTTTTTATATATAAATTATTTTTTTCATATTAATATTCTCGAGAACAAAATTGAGAGGATTATATAAAGTCAAAGACAAATTTAATTGGTTTCAACATTGCAATTCTCAACTATCAAATTAAGAGCGTTATTTTACAAAGTTATTGACTATTTTAGTTAATAATATGTTAGACACGTCATCAAGCTTCATAGAGTTTAATAACAAATATTAACAATAGATGAATTTGAGAAATTTTTTAGAATTATAGACCAAATTAAAATATTTATATTCTCGTAACTAAATTGAAAGTGTCGTTCAAAATCAATAGTTAATTTGGTGGTTTATCCATAAAATTATAACGACTAATATTTATCTATAAAAAAATTAATTAATTTTGTTAAAAAATAAAAACTTAAAAAAATATTGTTAAAATATAATTTTAGTTATTTATCTTTTATTTAATATTCGTTTTGGTCAATTATTTTTCGTAAAATTATACAAATTTATCATTTTATTAAAAAACTAAAATGAATATTACATTTAATAAATAAATAATGTTACGTAGAAAAATAAATAACAAAAATAAATAAAAAACTATTAAGTAAAAGATAAATAAAAAAAATTATATTTATAATATCAAACCAACTTGTAACTTTTCAATATTCTCCTAGTCTAAGTCACCAGTAAAATAGTCAAACTGATCCAAACTTCTAACTTTCTAGAGGCACTGTTGTGATCAATCCCTTGTGGAGTTGCAGGAGCGTGTGGAGGGAGATTGTCAATTTCTCAAGTTTATTCGATTTTCTCTGTTTCTTCATATTCTTGCTTTGCCACAACAAGAAGTACGTAGAATCCGATCTTTTTCCCATCTCACGTTTAGTGTTTTCCATTGCAATATTGTTTTTTATATTAAAAGAGATGTAAATTTATTATAATTAATTCACATATTCGGTGTTTACTTTAACTAATAAATTATTAATTATTTTTATGATTTAAATAACTATTTATCGACTTTTGTATTTTAGAAAAAATTATTTTGTAAGAAAAAATATCACTTTATTGTTTATAAACATTATATTATTTTTTATATTTTATCATAAAAAATATTCCATATTCACTATTATAAATAATAAAAATTCATACAAAATTAAATTTTATTTCACTGACACTTTTGATAAATAATATTTTGTTATTGTAATTTTTAAAATGATAGAAAATAATTTTTTTTTAAAAATAAACTCATTTAACTACTAATTAAATTTTTGAGATTATTAATTTAAAAATAAATGAACCAATATATGTCGGATAGACGCATATATAGACAGTAAAATTTCTCTTTATATTAGAAAATATCTAACATAAACATTATGAAAAAAAGGAGATCTGCACCGTTGTAAAATAATTTTAATGTGGTATTCAATAAGATTAATGTATTTTGTGAAATCACTATACTCCACTCCACTTTTATGATAAGACATGGTAAAATGAATAATTTCTATGGAACATCAATATAATACTATTTTATGCCGACAACACAAATCTATTAAAGTTAAAAATTAAAACATAAATTTAAATAAATTTTTTAAAGAATAAACTGAAATAAATGAATAAAAATAAAAATATATTATTATATAATAGAAAGTAGATAGGTCATAGAAAAAGTGGATAGACAGATAAATAAATATAAAGGGAATACAGCTAAATATAAATAGATTTTGTGTATTAAATGTGTCATGCAGTTAGATATGTAAAATACAATAATAAGTTAGAATATGTAAAAATACAATAATAAGTATGACATTAATAGAAGTAGCATGACCATCCAAACAAGTAGGAAATGTGAGTAATAAATTCACTTTTGCTACCAACACCCCTTATATTACTACCCACACCCCTAAAGTTTTTTAAAAACAAAAATTCCAAAATTGTCCTTCCCTTTATTAAACTAACCTAACCCATCTTCTGCCTCTTCATTGCATCTTGTTTCTCTTTATTCTATCTTCATCAACTTCATTCATCATCTTCTCCATTTTCTTCAATCATCATCAATCATCTTCAACGTCTTCATCAATCATCAAGTGAGTCTGCATTATTGTTCAATCATCAACAATCATCATCAATCATCATCAATCATCAGTTCACAAATCAAGTAAGCATGATCCCTGTTTTTTTTGTACATTATTGTAGTTGTTTGTGTTTATTATTACGAACGCAATGCCAGAAACCCTAAACCCTAAAATCAAGTTTCCATTGTTGATGCTGATGAAAACCTTCTATAAACCCAGAAACGTACGTGAACCCATTCTCAAAAACTCAGAGACGTACGTGAACTCAGTTCACGAACCATGTTCGTGAAATGAGTTCACGTAAGGTGTACATGATCTGAGTTAACGTATGCTTTACGTGAACTCAGTTTACGAACATGGTTCGTGAACTCAATTCACATACATTTCTGGGTTTTTGAAAATGGGTTCACGTACATGAACTTAGTTCACCTAGGGTAGGATGGGTTATTGTACGTGAACTTAGTTCACATAAGATTTGTTGTTTTGATTTTTATTATGATTTTGGTTTTGCAGATATGGTGCGCACTACGTTTACGGATAGAGAGGGTCGTGCTATAATTAACGAGGGTACTTCTAATGTGGAGGGTCGTCGTGTTAGGCCAACTGCTTCTGCACGGGCACAACGACGACTACAGCGGCAACAGGAAGAAGCCCAACCGGAAGCACAACCCGAAGCATATCCTAGTGGTCTGATTGACAATTATGTCCTTAGGACATTCGGCGATCATGTGGCGACCCGACTTTGGGATGGCGTGGTAGTTTTATCAATCAAATGAAATTAAATTTTTAATAGTTGTTGTTGTAATGTGTTTTAACTTATATTTTTTTGCTGAATTAATTTCAGGATCGCGGGGAATTAAGGGTGTTTAGCAACGGCAAAAAATTAAAAGAAGCTGTTATTGAACATGAAGAGGTTGAGCAACTGGTTAAAAGCTCAGGATTGTATTCTTTGCTAAAATGCAGCTATGAAATGATCGACAAAGGGATCATTTCTGCATTCGTAGAGAGGTGGCATCGTGACACTAATAGCTTCCATCGTCCAATTGGGGAGATGACGATTACTTTGGACGATGTGTCCTCTCTGCTACATATCCTCATCACCGGTGCATTCTTCAGTGTTAATGTATTTAACAAGGATGACGGTGCAGATATATTGGCTGAGATTCTTGGAGTTAGTCATGCTATTGCTTATGTTGAATTTAATATCACGCGGACAGCGACAGTTCGATATAGTTGGTTACTTGAGGTATACCATCAGCGCTGTCGTGACCAGCATTGGCAGATGGCTACAAGGGCATTTCTTTTGTTTTTGGTCGGTTGCACACTGTTCAGCGATAAGAGTGCTTACGCAGTCAGCGTTGCCTATCTTGAATGCTTCCGAGACCTCAATTCTTGGAGGGGGATTTGCATGGGGTGTAGCTGCTTTTGCTTACTTATATGACAATCTTCGAGAAGCCAGCATGCATCAAACTAGAACTATTTCAAGGTATCTGACACTGTTACAGGTAAACTATATGGTTGTTTATTGTGTTAATAATATCTATTATTAATGATTGTAAACTAATGATATGTTATTATATTTGTGCAGGCGTGGGTCTATGAGCATTTTCCTACATTATGTAGAGATTGCTGTAGATTTTATCCTAGTTATGTTGAAGACTACCCCAGAGCACTTAAATGGAAGCCAAAAAGGGATAAATGTTTGGTTATTCCATTTAGGAAAGCTCTTGACAAGATTGTCGCTAATGAGGTATGTTGGACCCCATACGAGGCGCATCAAGTGAAGCGACCGTTTGAAGAGGTTTCTTTATTTCGAGGGTGGATACGATGGGGTCCGAAGATGTATGCTCATCTGTCAGACATGGTATTTTGTCAATACGGTCATGTCCAAACCATTCCTGGCTAACCGTTAGATATAGTGGGTTAGACGACAACACCAGATGAAATGGACATTATGTTTACGCAATACATTGTGCATGTAGTAGATGCTGGCGCATTTGGGCAGGGACATGTCCTCTGCTCGAATGATTACATGGACTGGTTTTGTAGAATTTCTCATCCATACATCATTCGTAGAGAACCAGTCCATGAAGAACCTGTCGCTCATGCAGCTGATGCAGAACCTGCTGATCATGCAACCGATGCTGCCGATGAAGCAGTTGACGTAACAATATATTAATTTGTCATATTTTATTTATTCATATTTTATTTTAACTAAATTATTTTAACTAGTCGTATTTTAATTTGTCATATTTTATTTTAACTAAATTATTTAATTTATTTTTTATTGCAGCGTCAAGCAATAGAAGTTGCTGAAGAGCTTCTTGGTCGGCAACTAGTATTACCTGATGGCATGACACTTGTCAATGAGTTAATTTTGATGATGCAAAATCAGAAGGGCGGTGGTAGAGATTGGTCTAAAACAGTACCATATCGTAAGAGAAATAGACTGAATTAGGATTTATTTTAAAATTTTAGATAAGTAATATTTTGGAATATTTTGGTATATTTTGGATATGGAATATTTTGGATATGTAATATTTTGGTATATTTTGGATATGTAATATTTTGGTATATTTTGGATATGTAATATATTGGTATATTTTGGATAACCAATTCATTTTACAATTCAGTTTACAAATGTTACAACATATTCAGTTTACAACATATTCATCTATACTGCATGAAAATATATTCAACCAATGTTGCATGAGATCATTGTAAATAAACTCCCACTGTCGTGCTTCTTCAGTGCAATATTTTCTCCACAAATTACTTGGTGGTGGTATAGGAGAACTTGACTTTAAGTAAACCTATTAACAAATGCCACAACCACAATTAAAATATGACAGTTAATACCTGCACAATTAATACCTGTTAAAATGACAGTTCTAAGTGGAAAAATTAAATAACTACCACAATTAATACCTGCACAAAAATGACAGTTCTTAACAATTGCAACAACTATCATTGGTGGTGGACTTCTAAGTGGAAAAACCGTTTGCGATTGGTTAAGTGATAATGCGACGAAAACCAAGTTAAATTTCAAAGAAATCACATATCCCATTTCTGGAAGTGTCATCCAATTATCCATAGTTGCAACTTGTTCAACATACACACTTTGTATAAGTTGTTGAACAAAATTTTGTCCACCATATATTCTCTCGTAATGAGACATGAACTCTTGAAGCTCTACAACACACTTTTGCCGAATGAATGCCCAAGAGTTCTCACCCATTCCAAGTAAACCTGCAACTGCACGATATCCACAATTACCATCATCGCCGACGTCAATAATGTCATCTATGAATTTATGAACTTCAACCGGCAACCAATTGTTGAAGAGAAGAACTCTTGGTTGTTAAACTTTGCTGACTGATGGTCGAGGTGTGAGCTTTTTGACTGATGATCGAGGTTGATGTACTTTATTAGATGTTACAGTGCTACATGCATTTGTGCCACTGCACCGAACGCTTGCATCCACATACTCCCACCAAGATGGATCACGCTTGGTTGATTTATCTCTTTTTGATATCTTACTTTTGCCTTTTTTGGGTGCACCCTTTGTTTTAACCTTGTCAACAGGTGGACACATCGACGTAGTCGATGGATACGCGATTTCTCGTAATTTACCTTTAAGTGCAATTTTTCCAGGTACATCAAGTTCATCAAACTTTTTCACTATCACATCTATTTAATGTTTCACAGATAATTCTGAAGGTTTACCCGATCCATCATCATGAAAAGTTAATTTAGTCCACCAAATATGAATAACGTCTAACGGGATGGAACGGAGGATCATACTATACCTGGCTATTTCACATGCACAAGGTAGACCATGTGTTCTTCTAATTGTAATACGACATTCAGACTTATCTATACCTACATACTTCAAGGGATCAAACTCTGCCGCAATGTGATCTATTGCATTTTTGGACACAACACCACGCAAATTGGCGTACAATCTGTTACTATGTCGATGGACCTTTTGAATTATGCTCTTTTCAAATGATGCTATTATCTCACTGTGTTGTAATACAATCATGCTATTGATGGTTTCCCAAACACTGCATATATCACCAATGCTGTCTTGTAATATTCTTTTCAAACTCCAGTGCGCCGACTCAACCCTTTGTGTTGTGGTGTTCCCAAAGTGCATAACTCTATTTGTCCACGCCTCAACAAATCTTTCCTTGTGAGGAATTAACCACTGGTCACGTACATAATCATTAAATATAGAAGAGCTACTACAAATTCCTTCAAAGATAGCCAAATTAATGTAGTACTGGGCCTCATCATAACTGTAAACAAGAGCCTCCCATGCCTCCATTATTTGCACCTGCTTCTTTTTTGGAAAAACAGTCATCTTGCACTTCGCTTTGACATTTTTGCATACATGAAACAAACATAATAAATTGACTGCTTTTGGAAAAACATATTGAACTGCGTTCATCAAAGCAAGGTCTCTATTAGTAACGATTACTTCAACTTCACCACCTGTAATCTGTTCTTTCAACATTTGTAGTGCCCGCGTAAAATTATCAGCACGCTCAAACTGTAGATACGCAAATCCCACACAAAATATCATTTTAATAGATGTAACACCAATAATTTCAAGTAATGGCATTCGATACCTACATGTCTTGTATGTGTTATCCATAATCAATAGTATGTGAAAATTATTTACAAGAGTGATAGCATCTGGATGAGCCTAAAATATGTCCCTCAACTCATCTGAACCCTCTACCTTCCTATATCGATAGACGTATTTGTCGCGTTCCATCAATGTCAAAAGATGTTGCATTTATGTTCTATTACCTCTAAGTGATGAACGATATGCTTGACGTGTATTGTAAACTTGTTTTATTGTCGTCAAACTTTTAACATTACGATCCTTTAGTGTCATCAATATGTTTCTTGGTTTGATCATGCTCTTCGTCATATCACCAAGTACAACTTTCTCTTCCTGAGACAATCGGCCTAAGAAAGCATGACCAATCAGTTTTTTGGCCAATTCGTGGTTATGGACACCACATATTACATGCAGATACCATTCATCACCAACACTTGATGGTCTTCCTCTCAATCTAAATGGGCATTCACATTTTCTACTCCAACTACTCCTTGTAGGGTTAGGATTCTTCCAAGGTCTATATTTACTGCTTCTTTCGCAACCAAGAATTAATTTTGTCTTTGTTCTTGGTCGTGCTGTCGCAGTTTCAAATCTAAAAATGACAACAACAATTCCATTTTCCCTTCCAACATTTCTAGCCCATTTCAATAAATCATCTCGTGTATCAAACATCATGTCGGTGCTAAACAAATCAGTCAAATCAACCATAACAGGTTAACCTCCGTTGTTCATAGCGTATTCAATTTCAGGTTCAACGCCATCATTCATTGCAACAAAATCATCATACATTTCATCGAAATCACATTCCAAACCATCATCCATATCCTCAAAATCAGGTTCCAAACCTTCATACATTGTCACTGTTGTTTCCCCCTTGGTCTATTTATCTGCATTCAGAAAGGAACACAAATATTTAAGAATTTGGTATACTGATACGTGAACTCAATTCACGTACGGTTACGTGAACGGAGTTCACGTAAGCTTACGCGTTCTCAGTTAACATACGTTTGCGCACTCTCAATTCACGTACGTTTACGTGAAATGAGTTTACGTAGTTGTTAACATTCCAAACTCCATTAACTACGCATTCTTAATTCACGTAAACGTACGTGAATTGAGATTGCGTAATTAATAGAGTTTTGAAAGTTAACAACTACGTAAACTCAATTCACGTAAACGTACGTGAATTGAGATTGCGTACAATCCTCAGATTTATATAAAAAAAATTCGAACTCAAAAACAGAACAACAAACATACCTTTTTAGCTCACTTTAACCATAATGTGAAGAGGAAAATGAGTTTTGAATGATTATGAGTTAGAGTTGGTGAGATATGGTGATTTTGTGATTATGAGTTATGGGATGTTAAGAAGGGTGATGAATGGATAAATGAAGTTAAAAAATGTAATAAATATAAAAGGGCAATTTGGGAATTTTATTTTTTTCAAAAGAAAAAGGGGTGTGGGTAGGAATGTGAGGGGTGCAGGTAGCAATTTTGTAATAAATTTGGCATTCTCATCTTGGAAAATAATTCTAAGGATGAGCATTTAACTATTGATTATCCTCATGTGGAGCCCTCGAGTGGTAGAGAGAAAAACAAAAACACTCCCAAACGGGTGCACAATTATACCAAGGTGAAAAAATATGACCATGCTGAGAAAGAAAAAAAAGTTACGGTTACTATTCCAAATACCCAAAAAAGTATTCCTCCTATTCAATTATCTTTTACAAAGGATAGTTTGGTTTGTAATCTACCTCGCCTTTCATTGGAATCCAATGAGTTTTCTTGTTTGGAATTATAGAGGCCTAGGTGGGTGCTATTTTCCAGAATATGTTCATGATATTATGCGCATCCACAATCTAAACTTTGTAGCTCTATTGGAACCTCAAATTAGTGGATCTTGTGCGGATAAAGTGATTGAGCAACTTGGCTTCGATGGTGTGGCTAGGGTCAAGGATCGTGGTTTTTCTGGTGGTATTTGGTATCTTTGGAAGATTAATATTATCACCGTTGACGTCATCTCTACTTCTGCTCAATGTGTTTTATTAAAAGTTTCTTCGCAGTCGAAAGATCCTTTGCTTTTTTCTATCGTATATGGAAGTCCTCAAGTTAGAATAAAGGAAGATTTATGAAAAGAGGTTTGTGATATGCATGCTCTCTATAATCTCCCATGGTGTTTAGCTTGTGACTTCAATACGGTTCTCTTTGATCGTGAAAGAAACGGAGGAGTCCTATTAATACAACTTCAGCATCAAAATTTTGCAATTGTATAAATGAATGTAATTTAATTGATTTGAGAGCTAAGGGACCAAAGTTCACTTGGTCGCGTGGGGTAATTCGAGAAAGGTTGGATAGAGCTCTTAGTAACATCTCTTAGCAAACTTTAGTCTTTGACAGCTCTATTACTAACTTACCTCTTAATTCCTCTGATCATTGTGGAGTGTTGATTAATTTAGGAACTAATCCTTCAAGTCGAAGGCCTTACTTTAAGTTTTTGGCTCCTTGGTTGGATCATGATAATTTCCATTCGATTGTTTCTAACTCTTGGAGAAGGCTTGATTCTTGGTAAGAGAACATTAGTAGCCTCACTACCAATTTAAAGATTTGGAATCAGGATTGTTTTGGAAATATCTTCAATCATAAAAAGTGTATTCTTGCCCGGTTGGACGGTATTAATCGACAATTATTACATTGACTGGATGATAGGCTTATTTATTTAAGAAGTAGTTTGTGGAAAGAGTATACTAATGTTCTCTTGGAACAAGAAACCATATTAGTTTCAAAATTCTAGAGCAATGTGGATTCAATTGGGTGACCATTGGATTCAAAACACAAAATAATGCATATGTTGAGGGGGAGCATAATCAAATCATTACTTATGCAATTTCTTTCATCACAATCATAATCTAAAGAATTTTGTCATCACCAAAAAAGGGGAGATTGTTGAGACAAAATCTCTCTCAAATGTTTTAATGATAATAAAATTGTGTTAAAGATTCTGATTATATGTGTTATCTAACATGTGCTCTTAAGTGTATCAAATTTAGAAAACAGGTTCCTCAACTTCTTGATCAGATGAAGTGTCTTTTCACATTTTTAATGTGTCCTCTATGTGAGAGGATAAACAAGTGGAGGGTGAAATTATAACATCTATGACAGAGGATAAACAATACTGAAGAAATGATGAATTTATGTCAGAAGACAAAAAATGCTGAAAAAGAGGAGGAATTCATGTCCTCTATGTCAGAGGATAAAACAAAACAGAAGAGAGGATGGACTTCTGCTTTCTATTCATCCTCATACATGGGAAAATGAGTAAAATTACCAAAGTACAAAAGGTGATGTCCTTGACTAAAATAAAAAAAGCAAGAACCTACAATTGTTGGGAAAGGAAAAAAAATCAAAAAGCACAATTCATGTCTTAATTCATGGAAGCTTTATCCTCCTATCCGAGGATGGAATGGAAAATCATCCTCCCGTTTTTTGTCTTACAAGGACAGATGAATGGCATATTTGCAATTCCAAATAAAGACCATGGGAAATTATCCAAGACTCCAACGGATACTTTGTACTTCTCTTTGTAATTGAAGCATCATCACCTCTATAAATTGAGATGAACTCATCTTCATCCAACACAACAAAAATAACATACAAAAGAGAAAGAAAAGCTGTGAAGAGCACACTCATCCTCTCAGAATACTTTCTACTGTTCTCAACTATATTCAGAAATCATCCTCTTAGAAAGTTTATCAGAGAGGAAGAACCATACCCTCATCAATACTCTCAAAATCTGTATATCTTTAAGTTAAAACAAACTTGTTGATAGTTGTAAATCAAGAAGAAAAATTGTTTATGTAAGCCTGTTGAGGCTAAGAAAATACATAGTGAAAAAGAGTCTCTTTAGAGGACAAGTCTTTTTAAGCCATAGTGAAAACTCACAAGTTAGTGAGGACTGGACGTAACTCATTTTGGGTGAACCAGTATAAATTTGGGTGTGTCATTTTCTATACCCTCTTCTCTTTAGTTTGTCTAAATCACATTTCAATTCCAAACTTTTATCCTCTAAAAACAATCATTTATCCTCTCACAGAGGATACAGTTTTAAAAGAAAAAGAAAATTTAAGAAAAGTACAATATCTCTATTCAACCCCCCTTCTAGTGATATTTTAGCTACTTCAACTGGTATCAGAGCAAGGTTCTCTAGAAAATTACATCTAATCGTGTAAGAGAAAAAGATCAGGAGAAAGAAAAAATATCAAAAGTCAAATATGTACTTAAAGGAGGATCCTCTAGTAGGCCACCCTACTTCGATGGTACATATTACTATCATTGAAAAGAAAAAATGAGGTTGTTTCTCATATCACAAGATAACAACATGTGATATGTGGTTAAAAATGGGAATCACGACAAATCTCTACCTCATGGAAAATTCAGATATTGAAGAGGTAATCACAACAGAACTTTGCTCTACATGTGAAAAACTAGAAATAGAATTTGGAAATCTATTAAATGACTCAAACACTCTATCTATCTCATAAATGTGGTTTTCTTAAAAATCAATTTTATGAGATAAAGAAACTTAATGAGGAACTTTAAGCCAAGAATGAAAAATATGAAAAAATCATTTTGGACTTGCAACAATCTCATAAAAGAATGTTTGAGTAGCAAAAGATTTTTAACAAAAGGAATGTTAAAATTCATCGTCCAGAAGGGGAGACAGAAAACATAAGTTTAAAAAGAAAAAAGAATGTTTGTTTTGTGGTAAGTATGGGCATCTTGACTCTATTTACTATCACAAAAAGAAAATTCTTACAAGAGGAAATACTAACCAACAAGGGCCCAACACACTATGGGTACCTAAGTCAGTTTTAAACTCTAACACCGGATCATCCTCTAACCCACAAAAGAAAGCCTTGGTTCTTTGACAGTGGTTGCTCAAGACATATGACAGGGGATAAACATTGTTTTATTTCTTTAGAGAAAAAGGACGGAGGATTGGTTACTTTTGGAAATAATGATAAAGCTCAAATTAAAGGAACCGGTATTATTGGAAAAAAATAACTACGCTAAAATAAAGGATGTCCAATATGTGGATGGTTTAAAACATAATCTGCTAAGTATTGTGATAGCGGCTTTCAAGTAATCTTTAAACCCACTCTCTACGAGGTTAAGCATTCACTCTCAAGTAAAGTTTTCTTCTCTGCAATTAGAAAGAAGAATTTTACATTTATATCTTGATGATTTACCTATTGAATCTTGTTTTATGTCTATTGAAAAGGATAAATGGATTTGGCACAAACGAGCGGGTCATACAAGATTTTGAGAAAGACAAAATTTGTTAAGCTTGTCCAAAAGAAAACATGTTAAAAGTAGTTTTTACTCAAAAAATATCATCTCAACATATCAACCTCTTGAACTTCTCCATATTGACCTCTTTGGTCCTATCAAAACTCCAAGTCTTAGTGGAAAAAGATATGGATTTGTAATTGTTGATGATTTGTCACCATTTAGTTGGGTTCTATTTTTAAAACAAAAAGATGAAGCCTTTGAAGAATTTCAAAACTTTTGCAAGAAGATTCAAAATGAAAAAGGAACAAACATTATCTCTGTAAGAAGTGATCACGGAGGAGAATTTGAAAATGAATCTTTCAAAAATCTTTTTGCTGAAAATGGGATATCACACAAGTTTTCATGTCCAAGAACTCCTCAGCAAAATGGAGTTGTTGAAAGAAAAAATAGTACCTTACAAGAAACGGCTAAAACTATTTTAAATGAAGCAAACATTGAAAAATATTTTTGGGCTAAAGCTATTAACACAACTTGTTATATTTCAAACCGAGTATCCATTAGAAAAATCTTAAACAAAACTCCATACGAACTCTAGAAAGGTAGAAAACCAAATATCTCATATATTCATATATTTGGATGTTATTGTTACATCTTAAACAATAAGTATCTTTTTGGGATAATCGACATTGTCAAAAGGATATAGAATATATAACGTTAAGACTCAAAATGTGGAGGAATCGATGTATGTTATTTTTTATGAGTTTGATGATTGGTGTTTAGAAAATATAAATAAATATGACGAAGATGAACCTTCAGCCTCTAAAACTCAAGATTCAAATGAAGAGGATATATTTGACACAACCTCACAACAACCACCAAGAGGATAGAAGTTGGTAACCTATCACCCTCCTAACCTCATTTGAAACACTGCCAATGGCGTCAGGAACAGACAATCTTTTAAAGGAAACATAAACAACATGGCCATGATTTCTCAAGTTGAACCAAAAACGATTGATCAAGCAATTATTGACAAATCATGGGTGGAGGCTATAGTGGAAGAATTGTCACAATTTGAAAGAAACAAAGTATGGGATCTAGTGCCTAATCCTCAAGACAAAACCATCATTGGAACAGTCATTAGAAACAAAGTATGGATATTCAGAAATAAATTAAATGAGGATGAAAAAGTCATTAGAAACAAAACAAAACTAGTGGCACAAGGATACAATCAACAAGAAGGAATTGACTATGATGAAACTTTTGCACCTGTTGCTAGAGTCAAAGCTATTAGAATACTCCTTGCTTATGTCACTCATAAAGATATTAAACTATTCCTAAGGGATGTTAAAAGTTCCTTTTTGAATGGTTTCTTAAGTAAGGAAGTATATATTCACCAACCTCATGGCTTTGTAAACGAGAAGAAGCCTAACCATGTGTTCAAACTCTCAAAAGCTCTTTACGGATTAAAGTAAGCCCATCAAGCTTGGTATGAGAGGTTAAGTTCCTCCTTAAAAGAAAATGGATTCTCAAGAGGACAGATTGACACAACACTCTTCAAGAAAACTCTTAAAGAGGATTTATTAACTGTTCAAATATATGTTGACGACATAATCTTTGGATCTACAAATGAAAAGATGTGTGAAGATTTTTCTAACCTCATGCAAAGTGAATTTGAAATGAGCATGATGGGAGAATTAAGATTTTTTTTCTTGGTTTACAAATTAAACAATTGGGAATCGGCATCTTTATTATTCAAGAAAAATATACCAAAGATTTTCTAAAAAATACAACATGAATGAAGCCAAAATATTGGCTACTCTCATGCACACATCTTCAACGTTACATAAAGATGATGAAGGAAAACCCATATCTGAAAAAAAAAATTATAGGGGAATGATTGGATCATTATTATACCTGACAGCTAGCAGACCAGACATAGTATTTGCAGTAGGTCTATGTGCAAGATTTCAATCATCAACTAAAGAATCACACCTTAGTGTTGTAAAAAGAATCCTTAGATATCTTGTTGGCACAACGGATGTTGGTCTATGGTATAAAAAAGGCCCAAATCTTGATCTTACAGCATACTGCGATGTTGACTATACAGGAGATAAAGTAGAAAGAAAAAGCACGAGTGGAGCCTGTCAATTTCTTGGTCAGGCACTCATCAGTCGGTCATGCAAAAAACAAAATACCATTGCCTTATCAACTACTAATGTTGAATATGTATCAGCTGCAAACTGTTGTTCCCAAATGTTATGGGTAAGAAATCAACTTCAAACTATTCACTAAGGTACGTCAAAATACCTATCCTCTGTGACAATACTAGTGCAATAAATCTTTCAAAAAATCTCATTCAACATTCTAGATCTAAACAAATTAAAATTAAACATCACTTCATACGAGATCATGTTCAAAAAGGGATATTGAATTAATTTTTATTGAAATAGAGAACCAACTTGCAAACATTTTTACTAAACCCTTCAAGAAGAACTATTTAAATGTATTTAGAAAAAATTCTCTATTACCAGAGTGTCAATTTCTAAATAATAATGTTTAAAAAAAAAATTCTTATGTCTGAGGATGAACCAGACAGTTAAATAACGTCCTCCTTATGTCTGAGGATGAACCAATCAATTAAGATGAACTAAAAGGTCAGAAGTTGAAAAAACTTCTTTTGCGCGCGACTCGCTGTTGATTCTCTCTCTCTCTCTCTCTCCTCTATCACCTCCTCGTAACCAACGGGTATTAACTCCCAAACGACTACTTCCCGCTTGAAAACACAACTCCTACTCTAACCTCTAATGATTGCCTACTAACTCTTCCCTCTCCCTCTTACGGTTACATAATCCCTCAAATTCCTCTTTCAAAAATTTTCAAAACACTCTCTTCATTCCAAAACACAAATCCTCAACTCCCCTCTCTGAAAATGGCATGAACTAAATTCTTTGCATAACAAAAATTCTCAGCAAACTCCTCAGATAGTCTATCTGAGAGTTTTTCAAGTTATACGTATCACTCATACTCGAAATCTCTTAAGCTTCTCAATCACTTCAAAAGATTCAGTTCTGCTATCATCTAGATATCATAATCATTCTACTGAGTCCTTAGCCAAGAATCTAAACTCAAACAAGGGTTGAGTACACTCAAATTCTACCAAACTCTTAAATCATCACTTTGTAACTCAAGACTATTGTGTTAAAAATAGTTTGAGTAAATTGTAAAAATCCTTTTATGATTAAAAGGTAATATGTAGAAATCCTCTCTAAAGATTAATAGGTAACCTGTGGAAATCCTTTCTAGGTTGAAAGGTAGTGTATTGTAACAGATCAAGATTAATCTGAAAAGGTTGTGTGAAAACCAAGAATGATCTTGCTTTGAGCATTTAGTGAAAAATCTCACAATTGTGAGGACTGGACGTAGCCCACCTTGGGTGAACCAGGATATATCTCTGTGTGATATCTCTTCCCTTATCTCTATTTATTAATAATCAACTAACCATATATTACATAGATAAGTTATATTTTGTTATTTCACTAACCAAGAGCGTTCTGCATTTTCATAAGCAAGATCAATCTTGAGTTAAATACTTTGAGTTTTAACAGGAATTTTAAAAAGGGGCAATTACAATTCAAACCCCCCTTCCTTGTAATTGACATTGTTACTTCACAACATGTCTTGCTACTTGTGGAGGTCTTATCAGAGACCATAGATGAGTTTATATTCGCAGTTTCTCATGTGATCTTGGTCAAGCTACCTCTGTACTAGTTGAGCTTTGGGGGTTGGTTCATGGTCTCATAATGGCCTATAATTTGGATTTGACTACTATTTTGGTGGAAATGAACTCTCTCATTGTGGTCAACATGATTCGGTCAAGGAAGACGGGTAACCTCTATCTTATGGCTCTTCTTCAAGAAGTCATCTCTCTTATGGATCGCGAGGAATGGAGCAGTGAGATTAATCACGTCTATCGAGAGACAAATTAGTGTGCTGACAAACTAGCTAATCTTAAATTTAGTGGAGATTTTAGTATTGTTGATCTACCTACTACACCTCCCAATTTATTGTTTCTTCTAGATGATGATTGTAGAGGGATGTCTTTCTCTCCTTATGTCCCTTAGTTTTTCCTTTTTATTTGAAAAAAACAAATCTTCCTTTGCCAAGTTTTTATTGTTATGCGAAAGCAAGATCATTCTTACTGGAGAAATATTTTGCCAAAAGTTGTTGTGATGTTGAGGTTTTCAAGATAGAGATTGTAGCTATTCCTTTACAAATACACGTTATTTAAAACATCTTTAATTTTTTTTTTTGCCACAACAAATATTATAAATTATTAAGATTAATATTGTCAGTATTTTGTTGATGATTGATATTGAAACCGCAATCTCCTTATCATTTTAATTTCTAACTCCCTCACATCAACTTTATATCTTTGTTTTATTCCTAAGTTGAAGAATCAAGATAAATCATATTTGATATTCTATGTTTTTTTTCTTTTCTTTTTAGCTTTATTTTTATCATTATGTCATTATTAATTAGTCATTACTCATTAATGTTATTGTAATTTTTTTTCTTATATAAACAATATAAGATCACAGATGAAATAACAAACCACAATAATGAAATAACAAGTATTATTCCATTATTTTCTTCACTTTAATTTCATTTTATTTTCCCATCCATAAATCATAATTAAGAAAATGTTTCTTCTATACAGCAAAAAACTTTAGACTATCTACAAGAGTAGTTTGTTGCAATTTTGTCTAATTCTCTCCCTTGATAGTTTCAACTGCTTTTCTATTTCCTCAAAAGACAAAGGAGTCTCTCCATTATTGAGTCCAAAGTATAACCTTACAATCTATGCTTCCCGTTTGTTAAGTGTGTTAAGAAGCTTCACCACACCTTGCTTCTTTAGCTGTCTCTCAACCATCTTCTCTGGAATCATTTCAACTGACCTTGGCATAATCTCTTGTATTATGGGCCCTTTGATATAGATTAAAAAAATGATTTTAATTTTATATTTAAAAAAAATTATTTTTATGAAAACTTATTTAAAAACAGTGTAAACTATTTTAGATTAATTTGTTAAAGATTAAAAAAAATTAGTTTTGAAATTCATTTCAAATAGCCTTGACATATGTACCATAGTAAACGTATTAAACATTACGACTACCAGCTCAGAATTTGTATGACAGAGCAGAAAATATATCTAACAGTCAAAGTGATTTATTTCCATATAGATTAAAAGAGAGTTTGGATCTTCTCAATCTAAATATCTCTCAATCTTTATTAATCGTTTTTATTTCTTTTTATTTTACTTTTTTCTTCAAATTATTTTTCATTGAATTGAAAGTTTATATCGTATAAATCTTTCATGTAAAATTTTACACAAATCTAAAATCATTTGATATGTTATTGAAACTAATAAAAATTAACGATATTCAATAAAAGTCCATAAAACGTAAATTTTGATATATCTCAATAACATATTAAATGATTTTAGATTTGTGTAAAACTTTACATACATAATCTATACAATATAATTTTTTGGTGACAAAAAATAATAATAAATAAAGATCATCGATAGAAATTGAGAGATGTATTGAGAGGATCCAATTTGATTGAGGTGGAATGATCACAGAAAGAATTATTTTTTTGCTAAATACTAAAAATATCGAAAAATTAATACCAAGGAAACTTACTATTTCGGTAAATTTCAAAAGAAAAGAGAAACAATACATCAAAATTAGAATTTTGGATCATCGAAATTAATAAACAAAAATTAAATTAGAATTTTGAATCATCGAAATTAATTAGGCTGAATTACACTTTTGAACTAAAATAAATAATGATGTGACATATTTTTAATGACGTAACATACAATTATATAATATAGAATCATTTATATGTATTAATTATTCATATATCATTAATTAAATTAAAAAATATGAAAAAAATTTAAAATTGAATGCTAAGTTTTTACACTAAATATGTGTTAATCATTCTACAATATAGATGATACAATATACAATATGATACACCAAACTGTCACCTTTATTTTTTATTATTGAAAGTTTTCAATCTAACCTAATTAAACAATAACTTAAAAATTCTAATTTTTTCTAAAAAAGTTACAAAGTTGTTGGTCCGAACGAGTCCGTTCCACTTTGTGCCTTATCGTGGCCGTTGGCGTCGCAGCTGCTTTCGAAATCATAACGAGAGAAGGATGATGATGAGAGGCGCATGGTGTTTCTCGAAGCACTGTTGTGATCAATTCGTGGTGGAGTTGAAGGAGCAGGAGGAGGAGTAGGACGATGGAGAATGCGAATATTTATTAGATGCCAATGGCGGAAGTAGATTCCTTCCAATGATCTTTCTCTGTTTTGTCTTCTTCTTGCTCCCCTGCAACAAGTACGCAACATCCTACCATTTCCATGTGTTTTTCCCATCTCTAATTCTAACACACTCACTTTTTCTTTAAACTATTTTGTTTTATGCTATTCATTCATTATTAATACTTATTTATACTATTAGGGTTCGTGCTCAGATTTACTGCTTAATAAACGGTTCGGATCTTAATCAAATCCATCAAAACTTTTTCCTTAAAAATCGGCGGATATTAAGATTCACTTCACAAAATAATAAAATAAATAATATCAATAGTTGACAAATATATTGATAGTTGATAATGAATCCATTTGTCATAGTTTTAAAAAAAAAAATTATAGTATTTTTTTTTTTTTTGTTTTTAAAAAATTTTAAAAATAAAAATTCACAAAAAATATTGGTTTAAATAGTTTATCATAAAATCTCATTTTAAATATTTTTTTCTTCTATTTGCTAAAACATTTTTCAAATAATGATATTTTGTGAAACTTGTCAAAAAAATTTTATTTTTGAGATATACTATTTTTTTAAAACAAAAAAGTGACTTTATCATTTTTTTTTTTAATATTTAAGTTATTGAATGTCAAAATTAATTTTTTTTAATATGTAAAAATTAATCTGAAATAATTTATATTATTTTTAGATAAATTTTCATAAAAATTATTTTTAAAATTATAAAGTTAAAATCACATTTTTAAAACTTTTATAACAAAGGGATTAGATATTATATTCACACTCATGATCAACTATGAGTGAACTATATATCAATCATTGATTTAGCCAACTTATCAACTTCTAAGAAGTCAAATCCCTAAAATTCTAGGCAATTTAAACAATAATCTATTTCAATCAAGCAAATTCTTGTGACAGTTCTTTTGAACAAATTTACACTTAACAATTTAATTTTTAAAAATTTAAGTTTAAACTAAAATCACTGTCATAATTATAGAAACTTCTTAACAACACATTTATTAAAAAAAGTCAAATTTAAAAAACATAAATATTGACATTAGAACTTAAAATAATCTATGCTCTATAAAAGCAACTTCTAATTATAGTTTGACATTTTTCTATACAAATTTAATCTTAACAATTATATTTTATTTTAAATCCATTATAATATATGAAAACAAAATTTCAACTCTATTGAATGACACGACATACATTTATGTGTCACATCATAGTATTTGCGCCACATCATTTATATTCTTATGTGGCATCCTTCATATGTATCTACTATTCATCTCACATCTTCTATTCTTCAATTTAGTTTTTGCATCTCACACATCATATACATAAGTTAAAAATTCTTTCATAAAAAAAGCTCATCATAAAAATAATTCTACCATCTTCTCACTCCAATCAACATTTACGACTCCTCCAATTCTAACTTTACATATCTTGTAGATTGATTGACAACAAAATACCTAATATTGACGTTATCTCATCTCAAATATTCTAGTAATCATTTGCAAGTATGAATACGATTTACGAAGCCATATCTGAATCCGATCTCACAAAGTCATATTTGAATCCGATCTCACAAAGCTATCTCTGTTTATTTCTTGGAAATTTTGTGTCATTGATACACTTATCTTTGCCTATGTAACTAACTATAAATTGTCAACACAACTAGACAAAACACTTTTATAAATATATTTATATGTTGTTTTGTGTTCTAAAATATTTTATCGATATCAAAAGGCAAAAAATTGGAACTATAACATCTCGACACATTTCAAAGGTACATACTTTGAGTGAAAAATTGAATTTATATATCAGAAAGAATTCAGTTATTAGATTTTCATTCTATTAGATTTTTATGACATCTTTGGTATTCTCTATATGTCAGAAAGAATTTAGTTATTCGCAGTTCTCTTTCATTCTATTAGATTTCCATAACATATTTGATATTCTATATAACAATTTATAGCTTATGTCCTATTAAAAAAATTGTAGCTTATGTCCTCAAATAAATAAATAAAATATTTTCATCTACAAAATTGATGCAACATTCAAACATAACATCTTTCATGTTTAATTGATTCAATATTAGAGAGTTCAAATTTCTCTTGCATCTCACTCAACCATGATAAAATATAAACTTTTAAAATAATGTGATCTTAATTTTTTAATTTTAATAATAAAATTTAATCAATGACATTTTACTCTTTAATACAAAATATTGCAATTTTAATTTTTTTTAATAGTTAATAATAAATGTTTTGATAAAATTATGTAAAAATAATTGAAATTTACTTTAAACAAAACATTTGAAGTTTCAACAAAATAAATGCATACTAATACTAAATTTAATTTGAACATTCAGGTATCCTTTAAGTTATTATTTTATTTTTAATCTTCTTTCACAAAAACTTATTTTTAACTAAAAATATATTTCTTTTATAAATAAATGTTAGTAAATTAGTAGTTATTTGATTTTGGACCCAAAACCTCCTGAAAACTCTTGAGTGTTCCTCAACAACCAAGCTATAACTTAATTCAAACATCGTAATTCATTACATATAAATACATATGTTTTCATTGTAATTTATTACATATAAATACAAATAAAGTACCGCTTAAATTGCAACAACAAAAAATTAATAAACTTTCAACGAAAATGTTATATCTCTAAAGTTATCAGAAAATTCTATAAAAAA
>JBBPBQ010000001.1:15675620-15744472 GCA_037974755.1 Cicer yamashitae
AAAAAAAAAAAAAAAAAAAAAAAAAAAAAAGACAAATTGGAATTGAAGTATCTTGACACAGTTCAAAGGTATATATTTTGAGTTTGAAAAATTGGATTTATATGTAAAAAAGAATTCAAGTATTTACAGTTCTCTTTCATTCTATTAAAATTTCGTCACACATTTAGTATTCTCTATTTCAATTTGTAGTTTATGTCGTGTTAAAAAAATGTTGCTTATGTCCTCAAATATTTCTTAAACAAACATTTTCATCTACAAATTTGATATGACCTTCAAACATGACCCCTTTCATGTTTAATCAAATTAATATTAAAGGATTCAAATTAATCATGCATCTCACTCAACCATGATAAAATATAGACTTTTAAAATAATTTGAACTATTATACTTTTAATTTTAATAAAAAAATTTGATCAACGATATTTTACTCTTTAATACAAAAAATTGCAATTTTAAATTTTTTTTAATAGTTTGATAAAGTTATGTGATAAATAATTGTAATCGAAGTTTGCCTTAAACAAAATGTTTCAAGTTTCAACAAATAAATACACACTAATACTAAAATTAATTAGAAAATTCAATTATCCTTAAAACTATTATTTTACTTTTAATCTTTCTTCACAAAAAAAATAATAATGACATATTCAATATCATTATAAATAGCTGAAATATATTTTTTTTTTATAAGTAAATTATTAGTTATATTAGTTTTATCGGATTTTGCACTCGAAAACCTCCTTCTTAAAACTCTTCGGTGTCCCTCACTTAAATTGCACTAACAAAAGTAAATGAAATGTTACATCTCTAAAAAAAAGAACTCTAAAAGTCATTACAAATCTTTGGAGTATCATTATATGAAGATCTTAATATAAAATATTATGATTAGTTTACCTTTGCTACACAAAATTATAAAGTACAAGTCGTTTTTTAAAGTGATTATGTAGGATACATTTAAGAAATCATACACTTATCATTCAAAAACAATATCTTTTGTTATGTGAATATGATATTCTCCGCGCACAATTGCAAAGATTAATCTCTCGAACCAAGTTAGACCACAATAGACGATAAAACTATCTCTTAAAAGATTTAACATTATTGTATTCCCATAACAAGAAATATATACTATAACACATTTTCATATTTACGATTTAAATAAATTATATAATCGATTTTAGATTTTTGATGTGTTAATGCTAACATATGTTGGCAAAGAAAAGTTTACAACTTAATTAATTATATTTCAAAAAGTGTTATTATAATGATTCAATCTTTTACTATTTAAAAATTAACTTCATTTTAACAATATAAATAAATAGATTATTCGATCTTAGATGATTTTAGTTCTTTTCTCTCTCTATTTTTTGTTATCGGTCTTTTCATTTTATTAATAATACTTTTAGGGTGCCTAAATATTTATAAGTAAATGAAAAATGTTAATATAGTTGAGATGTCAATTACGAAGATGCCTTTACACTTTCATATTTCCTTGAAAAAATGTTATTTGATCCCGACACTCTAATTTCAAATTTACAATACATTTGATTATATCACATTAAGAAACGATATACCATTTTTAGTTACATGTTTAAAGATCCTTCAACAAAAACAGTTATGGTTAATTTTTTAACTAAAATCATTGAGGAGCAATAATGGTGCAAGTAAACCAAATTTTGAAGTGTTTAAATAAATAAATGATGTTTATGAAGAAAAAAAGTCATTTTGATTTCACGTTGACATATTTAAAATTTTAACATTCTCCTAAATTTTTAAGATACAAATAATTGTATAGTTAGTTACACAAAATTTTATATCTTTATTTTATCTATTTTTATATTGAAAAATAATTATATATTTTAATAAAATAATTATATATACACATATAAAAATATATCAACACTTACACTGCAACGCGCGATTCAAAATATAATTTAAACTTAAATCAACACTATAATTACATAGATCCTTTTTTTTATTGGCCTAGTGGCCCACACTCACAATCAACTGGGAAGGGGATGGAGTGTCGTGGGTTTGACACTTACGCTAATGTCCCAATACTACTGCTGCCCTACAACATGAGAAACATTAATTATAGGGAATTTCTTAACACTACAATTTAAAAAAAAAAATCAAATTTAAAAACATATATCATGAATATTGACAATGAAACTTTAATAAGTTTTTTGATAAAAATAAAATTTAGATAACATAATAAATATTATAAAACAAAAATAAACAAATTAAAAATGAAAATAAAACAAATATTATATAGTAAAATACGACAACTCTCACCCTCTCTTAAGCTAATGGCCATTCTATCATGCCCTTTTTTTTTATAAACGGTGATCAATTATGTATGTTTGAAATATATGAAAAAATTAAATTAAACTAATAAATATTATTAGAAAAAAAAAATAAAACGAACAAATAATATGTAAATGTAATATATCTTACAAATTAAAAAAATATATATTAGGTCCTAAAATAAGGGGGAGTTTGTTAAGATTGGAATTAAAAAGTTCTTTAGGGGTTAGTTTAGTTGTTAAGTTTGTTAGACTTTATATTGTAATGGTTGTTATGGCTTATAAATAGTACTAACCTCCCTTTAGGAGAAGGTAGTATTTCATTTTGTGGAAATTGTAAACTAGAGAATGCTCTAGTGAGGTCCCTTGGGGTGGCCTTGAATGCAAGGGCTGTCAAACAATACTCAGATCCATTCTTCCGAAGGATGGATGTGAGTAATATTTGAGTAGGTATAGTTGCAATTGTCTCATTAGATTTGTTGGTTTTAACTTTCCAGTTCTTAGGTGAACGAGGCTTAATAATTCGGAGTTTAGTCAAGAGGTATGTAAAACCTAGTCAAGAATTGTTTCAGTCAAGATTTGAACTCGTATTCTTTCAAATGATCCGTCCTCAACTGAAGCTCATTAACCACCTGACTCTAGTCACTTGGTTGCAATTGTCTCACCTGAAGTGAATACAAGTCCACAAAAGTGTTCTTTTATTTGTTTACTTCCAAAGTCCACCAAAGTGGGCTAGACAGTGTGAACAACTGAACATATTCCATATGTTGCATCTCATGTACCACATTACTATAATACAGTAATTGTTTGTGATTAATGTAATAAATTATATTATTGCAATTTGTTTTCCTACTATTAAACAAAGAAAGTATTCCAACTATCTCACATTCTGATAGATCTCAAAGCTACCATAAAATTATCTCTAACTTCATTCAACATTGCACTTGTAGAAGATGGTTGCTGCTTTGGTTGGAGGTGCATTTCTCTCTGCTTCTTGCTTCTGTTCAAACCATGAGGATCTAGTGAAAGATCAAATGGTAAGCAGATAATTGGTTTTGGTTGAGAACTTGAGATTAAGGGTTGTTCTGATATTGGTGAAAGTTGTATGTTGCAATTCATTGTTCATTTTGATTATTTTCTTGTTAATAGGGATGTCATGTCAATGATAAGGCCTCCATGGTGTATACACATATGCTACGGACACCTGACAGGATATTGACACGTTGACACCGGTAATAATTTGAAAAAATTGATTGAATGTGATTAATGTGTTGGTGTTACGTCGGTGTCAGACACCGAGACATGTCTTCAAGAAGCAGCAACTGCTAATCGAATGAAAGCCATAAGCGTATAAATAAGCCAAGCTATTCACAAGGAGAGTATTATTTCAGACTACAAAAATTAGAAGCAAGAAAGCTACTTTCACTGCTTAAATATCTGTATTCCTCTTCGTAGACAAAAGCTTTACAAGCTAAAAAACTTCCTTGCTGAATGTTTATTATATCTATAAGTGCTAAATAAGTATTTTTTGAACATTTAGTTACATTTCTGATAAGCAATGCCTTAAAATTATACTCTTCTTTTTGCAGCCAAAGAATGATAATTATGTAATATGAGCATTATTCAGAAAAGGTAACAGATATATCAAAAAGTTTTAATTTAAACATATACCTAGTTCTGTTGTTTCTATAACTCAATAGTAGGTGAAATAAATCAGTATCCATAGAGGTTTGAAGCTATCATCCACTAATAATATGACATATTAATAATGATTAGCATATTACTTTTCTCGCTAAATTAAGCTATTGAATGATAATTAGTAAATTCAGCTATTGAATGGCAATGTAAAGTTAGTTTATTTTAAGTTGATTTAAATTAAATATATTAATACTGGATTTGATATATTATGTTTCTTGAATTCTGACTGGTTGTAAATACATTATTGACATGTGTTTTCTATTTTGAGACTTTGTAAAAACAGAGATGACTGTTCAAATTTTATTGAAATTATGAAAGCAAGGTTATTTTTTGTGGAAAAAAATATTTTTCCAAGTTGTGATTATAACTGATATTGCAAGCTAGAGATAATACTGAGTAAAGGCAAGGACAAATAGTTTCACGAATTTAGATCGGACAGTCCTGATCACACAATTAATTTTACTGCGTGAAACGATTTTAACTGTCAATCTAAATTAGACGGCTGAGAGCTATAACTGTGTGACACAGTTACAGTAGGGAATCTGAATCACAAATGAATGTGCAATTTCTTTTTGTTTTCTTAGGTTAAATGGTCTAGCTCTACCTTCACATCTCTATCCACATGGTTTAACACATCCTTGATTTCATTTTTTTCTCATTCATAAATCTTAATCAACAAGATTTTTTTTCTATACAACATAAAACTTTAGACTATCTACAAGAGTAGTTTGTTGCAATTTTGACAGTGCAATGCCATGAATCTGTCTAATTCTCTCCCTTGATAGTTTCAACTGCTTTCCTATTTCCTCAAAAGATAAAGGAGTCTCTCCATTGAGTCCAAAGTATAACCTTACAATCTCTTCTTCCCTTTTGTTAAGTGTGTTAAGAAGCTTCACCACCCCTTGCTTCTTTAGCTGTCTCTCAACCATCTTCTCTGGAATCATTTCAACTGGCCCTGGCATAATCTCCTGCATTTATATATCATAGTAAACCTTATGACTAATAGCTCAGAATGCACATATATTGATACCGGACACGACATTAACACGTTAATACCGACAATAATTTAAAAAAGTCTGCCATATAGATCAAAAGATTGAGTTCAATATAATACCAAGGAAGACATACTAGTTGGTAAAATTTCAAAAAATAAAATTAAAAATCAATACACCTAGTACTACACTTATATTTATTAGATTTGTTGCTAAAATATTGGTATTAAACTCAAAACTTCTTGTGGATGGTCTATAACTCAAGCAAAGAAAAGAATCAGTTATTTTAATTTTCATATAGATATAAGCAACTGAGTTTATAAAAAGTTCTTTTTAAGTAACTTATTCCTTGTCCTGGCACCTCCTTGAATGCAATTTCTCAAATGTGAATTTTACTTGTTTAGTAACTTTCTATTTGCTTAAATAGGAGGCAAGCAGCTTTACATATGCTTAATTCCTCACATGTATTTAAATGGGAAACTTTAAGTATATATTGGGAAGATACATATATTAAATTTTTATAGTGGATTTATTCATCTTTTCAAAATCGGTTTGTAAGGTGAGAGTGTCATTTTTTATAAACTCTTTTTAGACCTTAATTTTTTCAACGAGACTTAGATTTTTCCAAATACACCCTCTTACGTACATCACTATTGTCTTGGTGCGTGGATGATTTTGTAGGTGACTAAAATGGATAGAATCTGATACCATATTAGTTTTTTATATTCAACAGAATTCATTCTTACAAAACTAATTTGTAAGGCGAGGATTATGTCTTTTTATAAACTCTTTTAAAGCCTTAACTCTTTTCTTTTCAATGAGACTTAGGTTTTTGACAATAATGTACAAAAGTTTGTTGGAGCTTCTATTAACACAGTCAAGGGGGGGACCAATACAGATGATCTTTTTATCAACTGTGTAGTTATTCATATAAAATAAGAATGTAGTTATTCAAACCTTAAGTGTTAAGTTTCCCTGATCAAATACAGCTTTGTCCAATGAAATTGGTTGTCTGCTCCTTTCAGAAACAAGTTTTACAATGGAAACATTCACGTTAAGCACCTCAGCCATTTCATTGTATGTTGGCTTTCTCCTCAGTCTTTTGCTCAACACATTCTTTGCCTCTGCAATTTTTCCAACCATTCCATACTTCTCTCCCTATAAATCACACACTAACCAAGCATTCATAATAAACAGCCTACTTTTAAAATCTTCTAGTAAACTATCATACAAGTATTATTTCATAGTAAGATAAAAAAACACTTTCAATAATAGTAAAAGTGTAAGGCGGTACGGTGGACCATCGTCACACGTGGTCCACAGTAGTCCAGTGATTAAAAGTCAATCAAAACTTTAACAACGATCACATGCACTACTCGGAAGTAAAGTTAATTGTCCTCTTGTTCTTTATAGCTAAGACAGTGACTCGATTGATTGTTGTCTATTAGATAAAAATATAGGAAAACAAATGTGTCCCTAAAATCTCAACTTGTTGAACCGATAACAATCATGTCGCCGTCTCAGCCATAAAGACGAAGAGAACCATTAACTTATACTACTGAGAAGTGTCGACAATCATTATTAGAGTTTCGAGTGACTTTTAAGTACTGATCTATGGTAGACCACCATTGAATTTTCCCCTTTTAATGTGCAAAGTTGTTTACATATGTTTTGCTCTATTTCAAAACTAGAATCACTAGTAGCCTCCAAAAGTAATAAATTAGCAGTACATTGTGAAAATTTATCAATTAAAAAACTTACCAAATACTTATCAGTCAACTGAGCTTAAGGTAAGTATAAGCTATTCATAAATTTTTTTCTCAAACTTAACATATGTTTAAATGGAAGCTAACTAAGGACTTGTTTGGATAAATGGCTTACTTAAAACACTTATAGCCTAAGTGTTTATCATATAAGTACTTTTGTATAAACTATTTCTGTAACAAAAGATAAAATAAAGTTAAACTGTTTCGTATAAGCTATAAAACTATTTTCATAAGTTGTCTTGGAGAGTTTATAAAAATAAATTGAAAATAGCTTATGGATATGTCATAAGTTCTCCTAAACATTCCTCACCGGTAATCTGACTAATCTGGACTTCCTAGCCAAAGCTTTAAGAATAGCTTGTTTAATCCACCAGTAAACATATGTAGACAGCTTACATCCTCTATTTGGATCAAATTTCTCAGCTCCATGAAGAAGTCCAATGGTTCCTTCCTGATAAAATAAACTAAAATGTCTAAGGAGAAACTTTCACAAAAGAGCAAACTCCAAAAATATGTAAATATCTATGAAGCACAAATTTTGACACGGACGTGACACTGACACAAACACGTCAACATCTGTAATAATTTTAGAAAATGAATAATTGAATGTAATCAATGTGTCGGTGTCAAACACAAAGATACGCATTTAATTAGAAGTGTTGGTGCTACAGAGGTAAATATGCACCTAAATAAGGTCTAAATATGCACCTGAATAAGGTCTTGAAAGCTTAATCCTTTGCCTTGATAACGAGATGCAATTGACGCAACTAAACCGCGATACTCACGAGCTAATCTTTCTTTTGATTCTCTTGTATTACTCAACACTTTATCTAGACTTGTATTACTCAACACTTTATCTAGACTTGTATTACCATGAGCAAGCCTTCTTGAAATAGAAGAATTCCCTTCCTGTTCTGTCATTCTGTGCTTAGAAACTTCAATCCTTGCCCCTTCCTGTTTTTATTCAATGTACACTGAAGTCAATTCATGGCTAGCAAAAGAAAATTTGCATTTGTACTAAATGCTTATATTTATGTTTTTCACTCTAGAAATGTGTAATATATTATACAAAATGAACTGATATATAAAATGATATAAATAGTCATTTTAGTTCATGAATGTGTGTGACACCTGCCATTATAGTCCCTGAATGCATCAAATTGCAAATACATCTTCAATAGTAATTTTATAGACTAAATTGATCAATGAAAAACATATTTGAGAATTAAAGTGACTAACAAAAGACATATTTGAGGACCAAAATAACTTATAAAAGACCTATTTAAGTATATTTTGTAATTTTGATATGAACTATTGTGACAATGTCTCACATATTCAGAGACCAACTACAATTTACCCAACCACATATAATTGTTTAGTAGATAATTTTAGGAAAACAGTTAGGGAAATCTAAAGCAAAGCAAATTATGGTGTAGTTAATGATATTTGGTAAATGCCTATTGAGTTTTGTCATTTGTTATATTCATCCACACAACATAATTAACCGCAATGTATTTTAACTCTTAATTAAGCATTTTGTTGTCGATTTTTGTGTCAAAATATTATAACTTCATTTCATCCAATCACTATATTGTTTATATAGACTATGTTATACCTAACAGGCCTAATTGACATATCAAATAAAATCCACAAAATATAAGATCATATTTTCAATATCATATACCTTGAGACATAAACAAAGCTCAGCCTCTTCTGTTGAACTCAAAAACCCAACAAGTTCTTTCTCTCTTGAAAAATTGTTCTGAATATTCTCTTCTTCAACCACACACCCCAAATTTTTCCTTCTTTTTCTTCTCCTCATCCTCCTCATATCATCAAATCCTATGTTTTTTTCTCCAACCACCCCATTTTCACTCTCTTCCACAGCATGTCTAGCTGCATTCACAGCAGCATAGGCTAATGCAACTGCTTCTGTTGCTGCAACAATGACTGATGCATCATTATAAACCAAATTTGTGCCAAACTTTGAGGGAGTAGAAGGTAAATTTGGTTGAAGTGAATGGTTTTTGTTTAGAGTTGGAAAAGTTGGAAGTGATGTTAAAGACATGGTAGAGAGTGTTGAGGTGTGGTTTTTGGATAGATGAGATTCATGTTATTCTAACTAACAGCTTGTTATGGCCATAAAATAAAAAGAATATTTGGCTATTGCTTATACTTTGGTAAAAAAATTAGTTTGATTTTTAACACAAAAAAGTTTTTTTTTTCTTTTTCTAACCACTTGTAAATTCACACACACAAATTAAAGATTTTAAGTCACCACGAAAAAATATTCAACTTAATAATATTGATATTCTCAATTAAATTAGATCTTATGACCGATTGATGTAAAAAAATTTATACATTAAATATATATATTATAATTTTATAAATAATTATTATTAAATTCGAGATTAATTAATTTACGGTATAAAAAATCTTATTGTAAATATAAATTAAATAAATACATGAGTATATTTTTTTTTTCTAAATAACGTAGCAACAAAACTCATATAAACTAAATGCATAAAAATATGTATATTGTAAGTTTGAATATGCACCCAAACATATCAAACATGTGTTTAGTGTTTTATCATTTGAGCCAGAAAATATTTTAGTGCCACATCTTATTGGACAAGATAAAGGGTAAGGTGAGTCACCTATATGTGTGGATACGAATGACATAATTCCACTTTGCTACTAAAATTAGATATTTCCATTAAAAAGGTTGCAACGTTTGTCTAAGATTTTTTTATTGATAACAAATTACTAAAAATTTACATACATAATCGTAAAGTACAAATATTATAGACTTTGTCTAAGATTTTTTAACCATACTTTTTGTTTGTCCATTGTTTTCTGAATGAGGTGCAAGATATATATAAAATATGTATCCTTTATAATATGCGGTTATTTTTTTTAATGTATACACGTTATTATTTTAATTTAATATAAATAATATTTAAATAAAAGGAAATGGGATGCTTTAGTATTTTTTATTTTAAAAAATGTAAAAAATTAATATATTTGATAGGAAATTATTTTGATGGTGATTTATCAATGTTCGTTATGCGTTGGTCATGGAAATTTAGGTATTGAATACAAAATTAAGAAAAGTAAAAATCTTCTTTATTTTGAAAAAATATAATTAAAAAGGTATTCTTTTTTACTTCATTTTATTTAAAATGGAATACAAATTATGTGTCTCAGTAGGTGACTTTGTGAGAAGGAGAGTATTGTTGGGAAATATATCATCTCAATATGTCATGTTCTTTTAGAACTATACACAATTTTCCATGAACTTTTTATGTACCACTGATCTGGTATCAAGAACCAAGTCACAAACGATCATCAATCACGAACCAATAAGCCTAAAAATAAACCACAAACATAAGATAATTACTATGAAATAAAGGATAGGCTTGAGATGAAAATTCCCCAAGATTCAAGAGGCTCATTCGAGAAGAACTTCTGTTGCAAAACTATGAGAATATAAAAATCATTATTACCCATATGCAGAGGCGACGTGGTTGTCAGACTCACAAGTCAACTCGTAGACTCGTCCTAATTTACGAGTCCAACAAGTTGACTCGCTTATAAAATTGTTTTCTTAGTAGACTCAAAAGACTTGTGTAGGAGCATAATAAGATAGAACTGCGAGTCCGTGACAAGTTCATGAGTTTGCTGGAAATTTTGAAAAAAAGTCAAAAAAAAAGTAGTGGATTTCACCGTTACCTTGACTTATATGGGTCGTGAATCCTTATCTTCTTGTCTCGTCTCTTCGTTTTCTTCAAACCTAAAAGAACGTTATCAAACTTAATGGTTGCTCACTTTCTCTTCCATTCGATTGTTATGCGTACTTGCTCCTTGCTCGCGTTCTAAGTTCTTCTTGGGTTTTTCTTCTCAGATTATGCGTTCTACTTGTGTGTCTCTTGCATTTTGTTTTCAGCATATCTCTCCCGTTCTGAACTAGTTTGTGTTCCTCTTTTCTGTTTCATTATTTTTTTTATGTGTGATGTGTTGTTTTTTAAGTGTTAGTTGTTCTTTGTTGCATCTGTTTTTTGGGAACAACTTTATTATAGAGTTTCAAACTGAAATGTTGAATTATTATAATGGTAGTTGGTTGTTCTATTGTGTATATGTATCATTTACAAAGTTTTGTATTGCCATTTTTTTTATTATCCATAGACTCGTAACAGTTGAGTCTACCGATCCTTCACGAGTCTACGTAAACTCGACAATCTAACAACCTTGACGAGCTAATCTTGGTTAGGGCATGTAGGGGTCATGATCACCTCATAACTTTCATTTTTTTTTATTAAATATGAAGTATATGTATACAAATTGTAGCCTCCAATAATATTTATATGCATAATGCATAACTAAAATGCTATGAACATTACGTTGGCGTAGCGGTAAGGTTGTCTTTTGCAAATTAAAGGTTCAAGGTAAAGTAGAAATAAATGTCACCCAAAAAAGGATTTGAATTGTGATTATTTTTATTTTATTTTAATTCATACAATTAATTTAATATACTCAAGAATAACTTTGGTAATAAGAGATTGAATAACTACAAAGTTATGGATTGGTTAAGATTAGAGATAAAGTAACTAAGTGAAATAACAAGTGAAGTGTGATATGTGAATACTGAATAAAGGAGAAGAGATAAGTAGATCACACAAGAGAAGTACCTGTTCACTCAACTTAGCTACGTCAAGTTCTCATAATCTGTGAGATTTCCACTAATATGTTTAACAAAGAACGTTCTGCCTTTGCACTTTATTTCTTGATCACATTTGTCAATTACAACTTCCACCTTTCAATCTAGAAATGAATTTTCACATCCAGCTTTCAACTCAAAAAGAATTTTTACGACCACTTTTCAATCCAGAAAGAATTTTTACAATAACCTTTCAAACTAAAAAGAATTTTCACAACACTCTCTATCAAACATAAAAGATAGACTTGAGTTATAAATAAAGTGTATGATAAAAAATGTTTGGGATATAATGATTCTCAAATTTTTGTTTGAGATTTACTGAAAGCAATAACTCAGAAAGAATGATCCACAAATATAGTGAAGAGAGTTTGGAGTTTTACATGAGATAAGAGTTTCACAACTTGTGCCTAGATGAACGAGTGTAGATAGATTTTCAATTGAACTCTTACCTTCATCTTATGATTAGTCTTCGTTTTATAAATGAAAAGAGACTTAAATTATTCAACTTAATTTGAATATAGTCGTTGGACAGTCTTGTTAGATGTTAATTGCTTTCTTTGAAACAATCCTCTTATTGGCACTTCTATCCATAATGTTCTTCCTTGAGTCTTGAAGGAAACTTGAGTACAAAGGCTAAATATGTTCGTTGAAACAATGTTGAGTTAAAAGCATATGCATATGTCATGTCAACATTATTTTTTCAGTGCACTTGAGTGCTTTTGTACTTGTGTTTTTTGCATGTGTTTTTGCAAGCGGACTTTCGCTATTTGTCTTTTTGAAGCTTGTTCACTTTTGGGTGGCCATGTGAGAATTTTGTCAATCTAGGACACGAGTTTAGTGATACCAAACTGATCCATTTTGTCTCTTGTCTTTTAATAAGACAACCAGAATGTTCTGCAATCATTATGTCATCAATTTGGTTTGACATTCCTTTGAGGAATCTTCCAAATCATTTCATACTTCATAAAAATGTGTTCTTGTCTTGATGTTTATATGAGATTAGTCAAAATTTGTTGATGAAATCAATCTTGATTACTTGAAAACGACCATGTGATCTTGCATGAATATGCATACTTCAACATATCATAAACTAACTTGTTTTTAATTTTTCTGTCTAAATAAATACACTCAAAAATACAAGTTATTAATTAATAAGATCAAAATTATAATCAACAAATATAATTAAATGTTTGATTATCTTCAAAACATTAATTAGGGATTTTGGCTCAACACAAGGTTCAAGTCTTGCCTAAGCCATCATTTATTATTTTTAGCAAAAATGCTAAAGTTAATATGTGAATTCAATATATGTAGCTCAAAAACAATGTAGGGAACTGTTGACTTAACCCCTAAGTTCAGGTTTGATTCTAGCATAAGACAAAATCTTGCTAATTTTCAATGGTGGAAAATGAGAGAGAAGATCGTGAGTAACAGTGTTAAGAAGCTGTTACAATTCACATTTTGAAGAGTAAAGATGATATTTTTGACATGTTCAAGAATTTAAGTCCTCAGTTGATCGTAAAACTGATAATGGAGGTGAACATTTTGTTGGAACCAAGTTGATTTTATACTTAGAGTTTTGATGATAACAAAAGTATTTTATGAGAACAATATATTTGACTTCAAAGAGTATGAAAGAAGATATGGTCAAGGTGGTTAGTTCCTCAAAAGTCTGGGGTTGTCAGGTTGTTTGGGAAGATTCAAGTGTTTTGTAATTCAAGGTATTTGAATTAGTGGATTAAAGCCTTTTGAATGAGGGGACTGGATGTAGCCAAGTTAGTGGTGAACCATGGTAAATCTATGTGTCAAATTACTAATGCTTTCATTGTTTGTTGCCTCTGAATTCGATTGCTTCTACTCCAAGTAAGTCACCAAAACCTAACTAGTTTTATTTTAGTTTATTTTATTTATAAATTATCAAATTTGGCAAACACAATTCAACCTCCTTCTCGTGTTTGCACCTTCAATTAGCATCAGAGCCTAGTTTCAAGGCTGAGCACTTTACAATGTTTGAGAAAAGATCCAAGGGTTCAATATGTCTGGATTCAGTGAAGAAACAATTGGAGGAAACATCAACAGACCACTTCTAGTTGATGGAGAATGTTTTAAGTACTGGAAGGACAGGCTGAGAAGTTTCTCTATTTCACAAGACCCTGAACTTTGGGACTTGGTGGAAGATGGTTGTATTTCTCCAAAGGATATTGATGGTATTGAAATTCCAAGAAATGAGATGAATGATGATTAGAAGAAGATGTACAAGATGCATCATAAGTCTAAAACATTCATGATAAATACAATCACCTTCAAGGAGTGTGACAAGTGCACCAACAAGGAGACAACAAAGAGTATTTATGATAGTCTGATTCTGACCCATGAAGGAAGCAAACAAGTTCAAGAAGCAAAGGCCAACCTCTTAGTAAAAAAGTATGAGCTCTTCAAGATGGAAGAATATGAAGACATTGAAACAATGTTTTCCAGATTCCAGATCCTGGTCTCAGGACTAAAGGTACTTGAGAAGAGTTATACTATTGTTGATCATGTGAAGAAAATCGTTAGGAGTCTGACAAGCAAGTGGAGACCTAAGATCACTACCATTCAGGAAGCAAAGGATATGAATACTCTTAAGCTAGAAGAATTAACCAGTTCTCTAAGATTACATGAAATTGAGCTTGAATAAGATAAGCTCAAGAAGAAGAACAAGACTTTGGCCTTGAAATCCAAGCAAAGGATCTGAAAACACTTAAAAAAATGCAAACCTAACTGAAAAATTTAATGTGTTAAAGAATCAAAGTGTTGAATTTAAAACAACAAATGCAACTCTGAAAACTGATATTACTGAACTTAAAACAAAAAATGCAACTCTAAAAACTGATATTAATGAACTTAAGGCTGAAAATCTATCTCTAAAAAGTCATCATAGTTCAACATTAATTGAAAATACCACATGTAACTCTGATAAGCATGAAGAAGTTTTTCAAGATTTTCTTGCTAATGGTATGGAAAGAAGCAAATATGCTTCTATGATTTATGGAGTTAGCAGAAATGGTAAAAGAGGTATAGGATTTGAAGAAACTGTAACTGAACATAAACTTATTCCCTCTGATATCTTGTGTACTGTTTTCTCTAAGAAAGGTCACTCCAAATTATTTTGTCCCATGTTAAATACAAGGAAAGATAAGAAACCTTTCAAGACTAACAAACCAGGACCCAACCAAATTTGGGTACCTAAGAAAAAAATTGTCTATGTTGCAGATGTCCTCATCAATCAAGTTAAAACACCAATCATGGTACCTGGACAGTGGATGCTCGCAACGTATGAAGGGAGAAAAGTCTATGTTCCAAGAACTAACACTGAGCAAAGGAGGCACAATGACTTTTGTAGGAAAGCAAAAAGGTAAGATCATTGGTCAAGGTATAGTTGGTAATTGTATTTCCCCTTCTATTAAAGATGTCTTGTTTGTTAAAGGTCTTGAGCATAATTTATTAAGTATTAGTTAATTAAGTGATAATAATTATGATATTATATTCAATCAAAAATCATGCAACGCAATTAGTCAAAAAAATGGATTTGTATTCTTTACAGGTCAGAGGCAAAACAACATTTATAAGATAAATCTGTTTAGTCTAGAGAAACAAGAGGTTAAGTTTCTTATGTTAGTAAATGAAGAGAAACTAATTTGGCACAAAAGATTAGGTCATGCAAACCTTAGATTAATTTCAAAACTGAATAAACTTCAACTAGTCAGAGGTCTACCTAAGCTTAGTTACAAAACTGAAATTATGTGTGAAGCTTGTCAAAAAGGAAAACAAACAAAGAAATCCTTTACTCCTAAGAACTCAGTCTCTACCTCAAAGTCCCTTGAGCTCTTACGTATAGATCTCTTTGGGCCAGTGAAAACAACCTCTCAAAGTGGAAAGAAATATGGCTTTGTCATAATAGATGATTACACAAGGTGGACATGGGTAAAATTCTTAAGAAGTAAGGATGAATCCCACAAAGTGTTTATCACATTTTGCAAACAAATAATGAATGAAAAGGGTCTTAAGATTGTAACAATTAGAAGTGATCATGGAGGAGAATTTGAAAATAAGTTCTTTGAAAGTTTTTGTGATGAGAACAAAATCTCTCACAACTTCTCCACTCATAGAACACCCCAACAAAATGGAGTTGTAGAAAGAAAGAATAGATCACTCCATGAAATGGCCAGAACCATGTTAAATGATATGAATATTGCAAAGCACTTTTAGGCTGAAGCAATTAATACTGCATGTTATATTCAAAATAGAGTCTTAATTAGATCTATATTGAATAAAACACCATATGAATTGCAAAAAAGGTAAAAAGCCCTACATGTTAAATTTGATGACAAACATCTTGACCTTGAAAAGTCAAAGCAAGATGATGGTAGTGTAGGTTTACCGGAACCAGAGGAAGCAAATGCAGACAAACCATAATAACTTGAAAAATTAGAGGATACAGGCAAATCAGAAGAATATGATAAATCTTCAAAGAATGAATCTAATCAAATTAGAAACAGTCAAGATAAGTGAGAAGGAAGATCTGGATGGAAGTACAAGTCATCTCATCCTGAAAATCTAATCATTGGAAGTGCAAGTGATCCTTTAAGACCAGATCATCACTAAAAGATACCACTTTGTTTGACTTACTCTCATCAATTGAGCCTACCTCTATTGATGAAGCATTGGCAGATGATGGATGGGTTCTTGCAATGCAAGAAGTGTTAAATGAGTTTAAGAGGAATGATGTTTGGGATCTAGTACCTAGACCAAAGAAGAACATTATTAGAACCAAATGGGTTTTCAGAAACAAGCTAAATGAAAAAGGTGAAGTGGTTCGAAACAAGGCAAGACTTGTCGCACAAGGCTACAATCAATAAGAGGGCATTGATTACACCGAGACATTTGCTCCAGTAGTCAGGTTAGAAGCTATTTGTATCCTACTTTCTTTTGCTGCAAATAATAACATTACATTATTTCAAATGGATGTTAAAAGTGCTTTTGTAAATGGTTATATAAGTGAAGAAGTATATGTTAAACAACCCCTAGGTTTTGAAAGTTTTGAATTTCCAAATCATGTTTTTAAACTTAGAAAATCTCTGTGGTATAAAACAAGCACCTAGGGCGTGGTATGATAGGCTTAGTAACTTCTTGCTTAAAAATACCTTTGAAAGAGGACAAATAGATAATACACTTTTTAAAAAATCAATAGGAGATGACATTCTTATTATTCAAATTTCTGTTGATGACATTATTTTTGGATTTACTAATGGCACTTTTTGCCAAGAAATTGATGCAACTTGAATTTCAAATAGGTATGATGGGAGAACTTAAGTTCTTCTTAGGGATACAAATTCAGCAAAGTAAAAAAGATATATACATTCATCAAACTAAATATACAAAAGAGCTTTTTAGGAAGTTTAAGATGAGTGATTGCAAACTTATGGCTACACCAATGCACCCTACTTGTTCACTTGAAAAAGATGATTCTAGCGAAAAAGTTGACCAGACCTAACATCATGTTTAGTGTATGTGTATGTGCAAGATTTCAAGCTGACCATAGGGAATCACATTTAACTGATGTTAAGAGAATCTCTAGATACCTAAAAGAAAACATCAGAATGTATATAAAAAGAAAACAACAAATTAGAATCACTAAACATCAGAATTAATAAACACATTACCTTTCTTCTCCTGTCAATGTGGGTTTACGATTTCTTCAAGCTTGATTTCGACAGTGTGTTCTTCGATTCTGTATTCTTATCGTTCAAATGGGTTTTCATGGGTGGGAGAGGAGAAGAACAAACAAAAGTTTTGGAACTGTGAAGGAGAAGAAAACGGAACTGAGAATTTTTTAACCTTGCCTTAATGGAAACCCACTTAAAGGTAAAATGACAATTATTTAAAAACATAAAATACTGAATTGGAAAAAAAAAATAAAAGATTAAAACGTTACCTGAAATTAAATTAAAGAACCACCAGAGTAATTATACCTAAATTCTATTCTCACTAGATATGTTTCATATATGAATCCGATAAGTTGCAAGTTCTGTCCCTCCTTGTGTTATTGAAAAGAGACAAATATAAATCATTTATAAATTCTCAGTGAACTTTAAAGTTTTATATATCTGAGACTGAACACCTACTCCTCACTCCAAATTTTCTTTATAAAAATAAAATATGTCATATATATATATATTAGAAACATTTTAAACACAAGTCATAAATCCCTAGGTGGTAATCTGCCTCGTTCCCTTCCTTCATGATGCATGTTCCATTCTTAATCTTTGCCACTTTTTATTTCAATTATTTAATTAAAAATATATTTATAATCAAACTGGTCCGGTTTGATAAATCTGTTTGACCGAGTCATGACCAATTTAATAGACTTCAAACTGAATATTCACCACTTTTAGAGTCAGGACGCATTTTCAAACACTGCATTGTTTTAGAATGACTCGGTTCGGACCGAGATGGTATTTAAACCCGAGTTAACCACACGCACGATGAACCAAAAACCGGAGTCGTAGTTTGGCGCCAAATGCTCTCTCACACTTTCTCAGGTAATCAATCTACCTTCTCTTTCTTTCTCTTTCAACTCTTTTCACTCTCAAACCCTAAATCCTAATCAATCAATCAATCGTTCGCTCACGTATCTCCATTCCCAAATCCTAGGGTTTCCGTATACAACACTTTGATCTCTCACTTCTCAAACTTCAAAGCGCACTCACCATTGATCCCCGTTACTTGAAATGGCGGAACCTCGCCCACCTAAGCGTCCCAAAATTAGCAGGTTCGTCACCATTCTAACTCATCCATTTTTTTTGTTCGTTGCAATTTCGGTGTTTGGGTTATGTTGTTGGTTGTAAGTTTTGTTCTTAACTTGTTGTATGTTAAGGAAGTGGAATCGTTTTAGTTGGAAGCATGAATTTGGTTATTTTTTTATGGTGTTGTTGTTGGTATTGTGGAGTTATAAAAGAATGAGCCTATGGGAAGTGGGAATTGAGTCACCACTTAGGCTTTGTTTGGGAGTTAGGAGGGAAAGAGAATGAAGGGTTTTTGGAAAAAGACATGAAGAAAGGGAAGTGAAGGGATGATAGGTCCCACATTGCATTGTGGGTTTACTTTACTCCTTAAAACTAAAAATCCCCTATATGGGGAATCTGAGAGTTTAATTGCGATGCAAAAGTTTTACACCGTCAGCACATCACAACCATTCATGGACATGACTCTAGAGGACTTTAGAGGTAGTTGTGGTAAAAGTCAAACATCTCTAATGATTTAATGGTTGTGATGATTGACTACACTGACAATGTATATGAATTAAATCCAACTCAATAAATGTATTGGAGGATGGTTTTGGAGGGCTTTAACAAATTCTTAAAAATCATTTTTCTCTTTTTATAACACTCCTATAACAAAAAAAAAATCAATTATAAGCATTCTCCTCCCCATCTCGTTTAAATTTTTTTTTCGCAAACCATATGAAAAACTCACCTCCTTCCCATTCTAACTCCCAAACAAAGCCTTATGGTATGTTTCGATGAAAGTGTTTGGAGGAGAAACATGAATTTATCAGGCACCCTTAAAATCATTCTTCATTCATTTTTATAAATGGTTTATATTTTTCTTAATTTAGAAGTGAAAGTTTTCATTTCCATCATCAGAGTTTTCTGCTTTACTTTTCTGGGCTTCATGCTCTACCTATGGTGATTAACTACATAAAAATTAATATTTATGCTCAATGTTCGAAATGAGGAATACTCTCTAACCCCACATTATTTTGTTTGTTTGAAAATGACGAAAGGATTATGGAGTTGATGATTTAAACTTTGTTTCAGGGGGGATGATGATTATATGCCTGGAAACATTCTAGAGATTGAGCTTTATAATTTCATGACATTTGATTACTTAAAATGTAAACCTGGGCCTCGGTTGAATCTCGTAATTGGGCCCAATGGTTCTGGAAAGAGTTCTCTTGTATGTGCTATTGCTCTTGGCCTCTGTGGAGAGCCTCAGGTTGGTTTGTGTTTTCTCACACTTGAACAGGCTTCGTTTATTTTTGAACCTATATAATATGACTACTTCATTTTCTGCAGTTGCTTGGGCGAGCCACAAGTATTGGGAACTTTGTGAAGCGGGGGGAAGAGTCTGGGCACATAAAGGTTACCTTAAGAGGGGACCATAAAGAGGAGCACATTACGATTATGCGTAAAATAAATATTAGCAATAAGTCTGAATGGTTCTTAAATGGTGGGGTTTTTCACACACTAGATACACAATTTTATTAAATGCTACTATTATTTTGATAGCAATTGTTAAGTCTGTTGATTGGTGTTAACTGTAATAGAAATGTTTAAAAGGTTTAGTTGGCTGGTTATGGTATCAAAATACAAAATGTGGTTTCTGTGATGATATTAAAAACTATGCTAACTGAAGGCATATTGACCCCCTTTAAGTAGAGTTTGTATCGACTCAATCTAAATCTCCCTCAATCTCTCTCAATCCTCCCTATTTTTCTCTTTAATTTTACTTTTTTTTTCAATTTTTTTTCATTGGATTTAAAGTTTATATCATTTAGATCATACATGTAAAGTTTTACACAAATCTAAACTCATTTGATATGTTATTGAGACTTATGAAAATTAATGGTGTTCAATAAAAGTGCATAAGACGCTAATTTTGATGCAACTCAATAATATATCAAATGATTTTAAAATTAACGGTGTTCAATAAAAGTGCATAACAGTGTTCATATTGCATTATATTAGGTTGGCTTCACTTATTTTGCTGTATGTAGAAATGGATGGTAGATATGTCTGCATTGCAATGTAGACAGACATCCTTCTTTGGAACAATCTCTTTGGGTTTTTATCATGAGTATTGAGTGTGTCTTTCTACCATGAAGCAGTTCTTGTTGTTTATATCATATATGATTTATGAATGTTTTGCTAAAAACAAGGATATCAAATTTCTGGAACAGTTAGCAAATTTTTTCTATCACTTGGTGAATATAGCTAGGGTTGAGTGGAGCATGCACATCTTTAGCGGGTTTTTTCTTTCCCTTAAACCTGATAATATATTTATCAAAAAATTTCCTTGCAAGACCTTAAATATTTGATTTTCCCTAATATGTCAAATTTATATGCTGAATATTTCTATGTATTTGCACAAGAAAAAAAAGTTGAATGTGCGAACTGCAAATGAAGTAAAATATCATTACTCACAAGTTTCAAACAGTATGGTCATTTTGATCTGTCAATGTGTTCATTTCAGAAAATGTTGTGCCCAAAAAGGATGTCGCTGAAACCATTCAGAGGTTTAACATCCAAGTAAATAATTTGACGCAAGTAAGTTTTGACCTGCAATCAGTATACTTCATGGTATTAGTCTATTAGAGTATACTGTTATAGTTTTAGATTTTGCTTAGTTTAACTCTGTACTATTCTTTCACTTATTTATTGTGTTGTATTGTAGAACTTTCTGCTTCTATAATCACTGAACCACCTTCAGTTAGTTACAGTTATTCAGTTACATTAGTTTGCTGATCAACAGAACTCTATAAATGGCTCTAGCTTGGTTCAGTAGTATGAGGGTGAACATTCATTTTCATCAATGCAACTTCATTCAGTTTCTCTTCTGTCAGAGTTCTAAATGGTGTCTAGAAGTTGGCTCAAACCCTAAACAGCCTCTAAATTTTTTTCTCCTCCTCCTCCTTCTTCACTATCAATTCACACTCCTCAAGCCCACCTCCTTCTCCCTGTTTACTGCCAGCGTGTCGATTAGTTAGGATATTCCCCCTCCCTTTTGATTTGGGGTATAGCAATACATGAGATAATCAGGTGCTATCCTTCCCTTGTTGGCTCCACTTCCTTTTGGTCTCCTCGTATAAACTTTAATGCTCTTCCCTTGTTGGCCCTACTTCCTTTTGGTCTCCTCGTATAAACTTTAGTGCTGGGCCTTGGATCCTTATCAGATGTAAAATATCTATGTTCCTATACAAACATTATGCATTTATAAAATGTGTATATTTCTATAATTGTGTTAATGTATCTAGACTGTATAGTATCTTTAATTTTTATGAATTTCCCACATCCTCATATCGGTGTCGAATCATGTTTTAGGCTTCATAGCGCAGTGTGATTTAGTTGTTTTATTTATTACTTTTGAGGAATATTGCTATAGGTATATTCAAATCTATTATGGGTTAATACTTTGGTTTTCTCTCTATCCTGCTGAACTACTTCTTTGGGATCCTTGGCATTTGGGTAGTTTTTACCGCAAGACAGGGTCTGTGAGTTTGCAAAGTTAACTCCGGTGCAACTTTTGGAAGAGACCGAAAAAGCTGTTGGTGATCCACAGCTTCCAGAGCAACATTGTGCACTAATTGATAAAAGTCGTGCATTGAAGCATGTTGAGCTGGTAAGTTCACCCTTTACTTAAAAAATGATAGCAATCTCCTATATCTTAGTTGCTTGTAAACTTGAGGATCAATTTATTAATTCTGTTTTAGTCTCTTGAGAAAAATGAAGGAACTTTAAATCAGCTGAAGGAACATAATGCTGAATTAGAGAAGGATGTTGAACGTGTTCGTCAAAGAGATGAACTTCTTGCCAAGGTTAACTATTGGGTTTTGTTGATCACAGGCTTTGTCTGAGTGTTTTGTATATGCCAAGAAATGTAGACACCTTTGTCGTGATGTCTATTCTTTTTCTGATGTGCTTAGTTCATCCTTTATTTTTCTTATATAGGAGGTTTTATGATCCTCCTGATTTGAAAGTTCTCTGTCTTCATGTTGATTTTTGAAAGGAAAAGATAAAAATATGCCTATATCTGTTCTGTAGGCTGATTCAATGAAAAAGAAATTGCCATGGCTGAAGTATGATATGAAGCAGGCAGAATATCGTGAAGCTAAGGAGCGTGAGAAGACTGCAGCAAAGGCATTTGAGGAAGCTGCAAAATTATTAAATGAACTTAAAGAACCTATTAAGTATGCCGCCCTTTCTTACTTTGTTACATTTAGTAATTATTTAAATTTTGATGCTCTTAGAATTTGAATTGCTAGATGAGAAGGTTGCTTATATTTTACCAGGGGCGGAAGTTGGGGGAGGGGTCTTATCTTTTGATCAAATGCATAATAGGTTGTTTGACTAATAATAATTGTAAAAGTTTTAGCTGTTTTATAATTCAGCAAAGTCAAAGAAAGAAAAGGTGTCTTACTCTGTATCCAGGAAGAGGCTTAACACAAGCCTTAAAATGCAGGATTTAAATAAAATGAATTCATAATCTGATAGGAATTTATAGCCTGCATCGCCACTGCCACTGTATGGTAGCTTGTCAAATTTTTGCCACCGTCATCCCCGATGACTGCCATTTAACAATACTGGTCATACCTTGTATGAAAAATCTTCCCTTCTCACTCTCATTAACTAACCCACAAAAAATTGTAGAGCCCACAAAAAATTGTAGGGACTAGAGATGCACTGTCAGTTATATTTCATGAGCAGTTAAATATGCACAAACATATGCCACAAATTTAAAGATGAATTACATTACATGTCCTAATACTACATGGGCAATTCATCTAACACTCTTTTCTTTTTCTCTCACTTTGTTTACTGTTGAAAATATATTTATATTTATTACATATAATGTAAATAGGGATAATATCTCCCATATTTATTTTTGCATTTATTGCCTTGAGCTTATATAAAAACCGACTCCGTAGTGTAGTTCAGACACACGGTTTCACCATATGTCTCTCATTTTCTCTTATTCAACATGGTATCTAGAGCCTATTAAGAGAGACAACCCTATACCGTGATTACCTGGGACCCACTGTCCTTCGGTGAATTTTTTTTTTCCGGTAAACCGTGTTCCAATTCCGGTTTACCCCTTCTTTGTCGTTTTTCGTTTATTTTTCAGCAGATCAATCGCAGCACTGTTCATCGTGCGACACTGTTCATCGTGTCGACACTGTTCACAGTCAGCACTGTTCATCGCGCGCGGTACTGTTCATCGTCAAAAAAAAAAGATTTTTTTTTTTTGCCTCTTCCGCCACTGTTTCGCTGCTGGTTTTAGGTCATTGCTTATTGATTATGGCTACTTATGAAGATTTTCTTCGGTGGGTAGAGTATTGTCAAAACTCGAGTTCCGCTGTTTCGGCCGCACAAAGTGGTAATTCACCTGTTTGCATCTGACCTTCTCATAGCCCATGGATTCTCGATTCTGGTGCATCTGACCACATTACTGGTAATAAGGCTCTTTTCTCCTCTCTCACAACTTCTGGTTATTTACCTAGGATAGTCTCAGCCAATGGTTCCCAAACATAGTCTCAAGGGATTGGCACTGTCCAAATCCTCCCTACTCTATCAGTTACATCTGTCCTTTATGTGCCTGGATGTCCATTTAATTTAATTTCTATCAGTCGATTGACTCGTTCTCATGATTGTGTTGTCACATTTACTAATTGCAATGTTACTTTGCAAGATCGAATATCAGGACAACAAATTGGTGTCGGATGTGAGTCTAATGGCCTTTATTATCTCTCAAACCCATCAACGGCATGCCCTACCACAGATTCTCCTCTTACTATACATGCTCAGTTAGGTCATCCAAGTCTTCCCAAACTTCAACAGTTAGTACCTAATCTAACCAAATTATCTAGCTTAAATTGTGAGTCGTGTCAGTTAGGGAAACATACTCGTAGTCATTTCCATGATCGAGCTCATAAACGAGCTTCGTCCCCGTTTGCTTTAGTTCACTCGGATGTTTGGGGTCCTTCTCGTACTATTTCCACTCTTGAGTCTAGATATTTTGTTACCTTTATCGATGATTTTTCCCGTTGTACGTGGTTATTTTTAATGAAAAATAGGTCTGAATTATTTTCTATTTTTGAACAATTTTATAAGGAAATTAAAACTCAATTTGGTGTATCCATTCGCACTTTGCACAGTGATAATGCCCGTGAATATTTGTCTCATCAATTTCAAAATTTTATGACCACTAATGGCATTCTTCATCAAACATCTTGTGCTCATACACCTCAACAAAATGGGGTAGCCGAACGCAAAAATCGGCATCTTGTGCATATGATTTATATGCTCCAGCTTGAGGGGGAGTGTTGAAAATATATTTATATTTATTACATATCATGTAAATAGGGATAATATCTCCCATATTTATTTTTGCATTTATTGCCTTGAGCTTATATAAAAACCAACTCCGTGGTGTAGTTCAGACACACGGTTTCACCATATGTCTCTCATTTTCTCTTATTCAACATTTACTTTCTCAGATCTTCTTTCATTTCTTTTCTTTTCTTTCTTTTGATGTTTTATCTGATAGAAACAGAGATAAATGTAAGAAAATAAAGAGTTCATAAAAAGAGTTCAGTATTTTGTATTCTATGAACTGAATTCTCTCTGACCCCATCTTATAAATTGGGCGTAGGGCCTAATTCAGCCCCATAACAGCTAGCTCAATGGGTGAAAGCTCACTTCACTTTCTTAGGCTTTGTGCCCAACTCATTGCTACTAAACCGGCTTGCGAGGCAAGTATTGCCTTAGCTTTAAAACTCTATTTAGACCTTATCTCTAGCCAGCATAAGACTATAATTTTTCTCAAGACACCCTAATGCCCAACACTACTGAGCTTTATGCACGGATAATACGATGGCCCTTTAATTGATCCAAGATAGGCATTAAGCTCTGTTAACACATCTTATGTTTTTCAGCTTAACTCAGCTCCAGAAAACCAACTTGTTTGTAGGATGAAGACTGATCAAGCCTTATACACACTATCTAGGCCATGTTTCTAATTGATGTTAGACTCTCAACATCTGAATTGTGTAGATGGGAATAATAGGGATGTCAACGATACTACACTGGCGATATTTTATTGCTGCAAAATGGGTTGGTTGATTACTGTGATTTCTTCCAACGCTACTTAAAAAGTGTTTATTTTATGTTTTAATACTATACCGCCACTAGTTGCTTTTATATTGCCAATGCCATTAGATATGTGTGTTTGATTTGTAAAGTTTGAAAAATCAGTTTTAGCGTTCTAGTAAGATTTTACCAAAACAATAGTAGTTTAGTGATATTATTTCTCATTTTAAAAGGATTAATTTAATGCTGGACAATTGAATTATCAAATTAATTAACTTATGGTCATGGTATTATTGTCATGATATTTAGCTGAGGATGGTGATGTCCTAAAAGATCCATGACTATAATTCACCTGGTGGAGTAGGCAGCCTTGTTGTCCTCTACTGTATTATTGTTGCTATCTCATAAACATTTCTTTGGCAAACACCCCCGTTTTGTTCAAATATGGTATAGTAAAATTATAAAATTATAATTTCTCATGCTTTAACAGGAATCAAAAAGACGAGAAAGCTGCATTAGATGCAAAATGCAAAAAGGTCAACAGCCGAATAAATGAGAATGCCAAAAAGAGAATGGAACTTATGGAGAAAGAGAACGAATTGGTAATTTTTCTCTTCCATTTACTTGGCATACTTTCTTTTTATAATTTTGCTTTTATTGAGATTTGAAACCTATGTGTCTTCATTATCAACCATGCATTTTCTTGACACAAGTGTTTTTTTGGCACCAAAGCCATCAAAGTAAATTATTAAGGGTCATGCTAGCGAATCAAAATTTCAAGGCTTTGAATGCATCAATCCCAATTTTATATTTACAAATTTAGTTTCTTTAAAGGCACTTGTTAGGATTTGCCAATTACTAATAATGAGGTCATATCTAGTGAAAATGAGTTTTTTATATGAGAATTAGAAGAACACTCTTATCAACCGTTAGATCAAAATAAATGGTTCAGATTAAAAGTCACATTTTGAATAACACATGTGTCTCTCCCTAGTATATCAATTCTCATTTCCCATTCACTCTTTCATCTTCTTCAACCCACCATCATCCACCATTGCCTCGTCAAATTCAAATTGAAAACAAATACCAATTCAGAAAAAAGCCAATCTGAATAACAGGCTACCGATTATGGCTTTTGTTTTTTTTCAAAAGCAAAGAGAACTATAGTTGGCTTGTGTTAACAAGTGAAAATTGAAAATCCAGAATCGTGAAGAACTGGACCTACTCTCTATGAGCCAATATACATCTGCCATATAATAAAAAAATAGAAACACTGTTTATGGTATATTCGTCCATTGAAACCATTCAGAAACGTAAATGGGGGTATTGTGTGGGATAGATGGAAGCATTGCTGGGTTTCATATATTTTTTTTGTTCAGATGCAAAAAGATAATCTTGAGACATTGAAAGTTTTTGACAATTAACGAAGCAATGAATTTTTCTTTTTGAAATGACATTTGTTTTTAATTTGAAGGTGTAAAAATAGATTAAAGGAGCCATAGTGGATGAGGGTGGGTTGAAGAAGATGAAAGGGTGAATGGGAAATGAGAATTGATATACTAGGGAGAGGCACATGTGTTATTCAAAATGTGACTTTTAGCCTGAACCATCTATTTTGATCTAATGGTTGATAAGTGTTCCTCTCATTCTCACTTAAAAAACTCATTCTCACTAGATATGGCCCCTAGTAATTATTATTCATGTTATTGTACTTGTGGGTTCATCTTGTAACCTATTGGCATGAAGATAGAGTATTTTGTGATTTTAACTCCTTGTTATCAATTTTTAGGACGTGGACTTACAAGGAAAGTACAATGAGATGGAAGGGTTGAGGAGGGAGGAAGAAACTCGGCAACATAAAATTAGAAAAGCTAGGGAGGAACTTGCTGCTGCGGAACATGAACTTGAGAGTCTAGACCCTTATGTACCCCCCAAGGATGAACTTGTAAGTGTATTTTTAGTCATCAGTTATATTATTTATAGTTTTATACTCTATATATATCTACAATTAAGGCACATTTTTTTTGAAAGCCCAATTAAGGGCATGTGTTATTTGTGTTCTTAAAAACATTTTTTTTTGTTTAATAAAAAAACAAAACTTGTTTGAGTAGGTGTTTTATTGTTTATTCTCAAAATTTGTTCTTGTTTTCTGTTTTATAGAACAAGAAAACAAGAACATCAGAGTTAATATTTTCACTTTTTATTTTCAAATTTTATTATTGCTGTCATCATCGAACTCCGTCCACCACCGTTGTTGCTCTCTCAACATCTCCCACCAAGGCCGTCCCCGCTTGCAACCTCCACCACTATTGCAACTATCTAACTAACTTCTACAGTTATACTAACTAACTGTAGTTTCCTTTTATTCTGTATCCTAACATTTTCAAGCTTTAGTAGACTTTCAAAAAGTCAAACCAGACCTTAAAAATAAACCCATGACAGGTGATAGGTCATACTCAGGCCTAACTTTTTCAATGTAGGTCAGTCTCATGTCTTGCCAAGCCTACCCTAGCCTATTCCCACCCATTCTTGGAGATCTTAAATGATGGATGTGAATCTGGGTCATTCTGCAGATCCTAGAACATAACTTTCAGAGTGTCATCAACCATCACTTCTGCTTCTATTTGTACTCCTTGTATATGTCACAATCCTACACAAACTTTTCAATGGCTTTCTTCATTCCCTTCAAGTTCCAATAACACACAGTAGCTAACCTCTTGTAAGTTCTAAAAGCACCTGAGTCACCACACCTCTGGGAAGCATGTAATGCACAAAATTCCCGCAATCTTGGCTGACTTTGGACTTTGGTGATATAAGCCTTCCATTATACCATATACAATCCTTGGAGATCTCAAATCCTGGATGTGAATCTGGGTCGTTCTGCAGATCCTGGAACATAACGTTCAGAGTGTCATCAGCCATCATCTCTGCTGCTATGTCAGCCAAGTCTCCATTAAAAACCAAGGACACCGTGCCTAAGGTTATCAATCTAGAAAGCGCATCAGCTGCCTTAATAAGCTAACCTTATTATACTTCCCTTAAAATCGTAACTCATTGATCTGGCTGTCCATTTTTGTTGATCCCCTTCTAAAATTCTCCGATCTAACAAATATTTGAATCACTTTTGTTTCCATTTCTGCACTGCAAACAGGCTTTCATAAACTGATTTCTGTTTAGATTTTCCTAAGAGTACTTAAATTAAAAATGCTAAAGGCTTCTTCTGCGGCATGAGGACATCATTAGTGCCAACTGCAGCTGCAAAAGTTCTATCTCTAATGGCATTTGGAAATTTGGCATGCTCTACATAGGTCATGGGCGGAAGTATGTTATGTTGAAATTGTGTGGCCACTCCCCCTCAAATAATGAAAAACGAAATATATATGTACCTAATACATGTTTGCCACTGTCAAATGAAAGGATCAACTGCATTATCAAAGAAGAAAGGACCGACTGGGCTTGGAATCACAAGAGTCCTATTTGATCACTTTGAGTATTAAGTATTCTTTAATAACGCCAACTCAGGCATGCTAATGAATCACCCACGGTTCTATTTTTCATTCAATTTTCAATGAATAGCCCAATTACAGTACTTCAACAACAATTATTCACATCGGCTAGCATCCTTCCTCGGCGTCCCTTCTCTAACAAATCATTATTTTGTGTTTCGTTGGTTATGCAACAACTACTTAAAACTTATTTTCTTAGGCTATTTTAAATAAATTTATAAAGCTTACGTTTTTATGGAGTATATTTGAGAAAATAAAATCGTCAGTGGAAATACGTTTATGGAGTATGTTTGAGGAAATAAAATCTCCAGTCGAAATACAGTAACTTTAATGTTTTATATAATTATTATTATTAATTAATAATAGATGTTAATCATCCTTGATTGTACTTATCATGTGTTAAATTTTTTTTTTCTGGTTCTGTCCTTGACATAGGCAGTTCCATCATGACCCTTTTTTATTCTTGGAATACTCTCATAGCTTCCTCTCGAATGAAAGCTAGTCTTCTTTAATACTACCTCCATCCCTATATGTAATGTAAGACCCCTTTGATTATGCACAAGAATTAAGAAAAGTAATTTTCACATTACGTTTGTCAATAATGTACATTTTCTCTCTTAAACTATCCTTCAATTATTAAGAGAGAAAATTAGTTGGTCTTTTAATTCTTTACATTTAATTAAGGGTATTTTTGTGACAACAAATTTTTGCTTGTAATTTGAAGAGGGTCTTATATAAAGGGACAAGTTTTTTTACAAGAGGGTCTTACATATTGGGATGGAGGTAGTAACTGAGTGAGAGGCCTAATTCCTTAATCTTTGACAAACTTTCGGTAATCACCTGTCAATCACAAGAACCCTCTCATCCCCTTGATGTCTTTTGGAATTGGCCACTCCTCCATACATTTGACCTTCATTGCATCTCTTGAAAGTTGAAATACCTACCCCTGAAAACTGTTCAGTTAGTTACGGGTGCATTAAGTGACTTGGAAAAGTTTATCCGGTATAATAGAGACTAGATTCAATTATGGTAAACCCAAGTAAGTATACTCTAATTCCCATTATTCTCACCCCAAAGATCTGTGATGAATGTTTGGTAGTCAGTATTATACTCAGCAATATGTTTTTGGTAAAAGTGAGTTTTTTCTTTACCAGAAAAAACTGAGAGAAGAAATTCTGGAGTTGGATGTTTCTGCTGATCAAGTGAGAGAGAATAAGTCAGAAGCAGAAAAGAAAATAATGGACAAAAACTTCTCCTTGAAGAAGTGTAAAGAGAGGTAGAAGTTGGACAAAAGATGATGTTTTCTTCAGATTGGTTACTTATGCAAATTATTGTTTTAATTCTCTATTGTAAAATTTGCAGGTTGACGGAAATGAATAATAAAAGTAACAAGTGTTTGAATGCATTGCAAAGATCCGGGGTTGATAAAATTTTTGAAGCTTATAATTGGGTCCAAGCTCATCGCCATGAATTCAACAAGGAGGTTTATGGCCCAGTTTTAGTTGAGGTATATATGTCAAAGTCAAGTTTTTATAGCCTTTTGGTTATCTTGGTCTGTTAAATTGTTGAGTGAATTTGCAGGTCAATGTCTCAGATCAGTCTCATGCTGGATATCTAGAGGGTCAAGTTGGTTGGTACATTTGGAAGGTAGTCCTAGATTTCTTATTATGGTCTCCTTTTGTTGTTGTAAAAGCAATTTCGTCTGAACTTTTCTCCACCCTAATACCATTAAAATTATGGCTACATTTTTGCAGATTTTAGATATTTTGGAGTTTTTGGTTTATAGCCCCATACTTCATTCTTAAACTTGCTTTTCTATTATTGTTTGGTGGAGTGGGGGGAATTTACTGGTGGGGAGTGTAGGTGAGAGATTTCATCCGAGTTTTTGCTTGGTAGAGAGGAGTGGAGGGGGAGAGATTTTGTTTGGGTGGAAGGGCTAATTTACTGTTTATGCCCATGTAATTTTTTCCATTACATTTTATGCAAGAATATTTTAGTCAATGCATTTAAATCTTATACACCCATCTCTCTGCTCCTAATCCCCCTGTATTAAGGGGAGCCAAAATTTAGTCATGTCATGAGTGGATTCGCTCTCATACTACAAACAAAATTTATCATAACCCCTCCAGTCCCCGTCGATTTCCCCAGACCCATCACTATGGTAATGTTTCTTTTTTGTCTTCCTTTGATTGTATCCTTTTTTCGTATGCAAACATTCTGGTATCTCCAGTCATGTTGAGGAATTTTGGTTGGAGTAGTGCCGTTTTTTCAATCCCACTTGCATTTGGTGGGAGGGTTGAATATAGTAATTGTTGAAATTGTGGGATTTTAGAGAAAAGGAGGAGAGAAAATAATATGGGTTTGAATATTATTGACAATAGATTTATGCTAACTTGATTACAAAAGACTCAATACTAATCTCTATTTATAGAGAAACATATACTCAATCCTAAATCAGAAACAAATAATAATAATAATGAGAGATATTCTAAGATATCTCTATGATTATAAATTGATCATAGGAAATAACTCAAGATACTCTAATATATTATAAAAGATATTTTCTAATATTTTAACACTCCCCTCAAGCTAAAGCTTACTAAGATTTAGCTTGTTACATGAAAACAATGTTTTGCTCCGCAAAATAATAAAAATGATGGAAAGTCAACTCAGGGATGTAGGTGAAGTCGGAGAGAATTGCAATAAATACAGCCTAGCCAGATAGCTGGAATAATCATCAGCATGAGAGAAATTCATGGCAAGAAATTGAACAAAGCAAGGTCCGTTCTTCTAAAAAACTGCATTTGGAAGCTTCAAACCAATAATATTGGAGACTCAAATTAAACTTGAATTTTCTTCAAGGAGAGAGAGAGGCATGCTTCAATGAGAGAAAGGCAAGGCCATGCCAGTGTATCTGGGACAAATTGCCAAGCTGTATGCATGTGACTCGAAAGAAAAAACTTAAAACAGATCTGGAAGCAGAAAGGAAAACCTAATCTAGACGACTGAAACACTGTCGGAAGGCGGACACTAGCGCCTGAGCTCGAAGCTGTTGGTGGTGGCACGTGGAATGAACACGGCAGATCCTGGAGGCACATGAGTGTGCGTGGAACAACTTTTGGCCTAACAAATCTGGGTTGTGTAGATTGGGAGATTCCGCACACAATGGAAGTGGTTGTGTCGGAAAACTTGTTGGAAAACTTTTTCAGCAGTGATGCCAGACAACAGCAGACGGCGGATCTTGGAGGTAACAGGTGTAACCGTAGTCGAAAACTAGAATACGAGGGCAGATTTAGAACCAGGAAGCCGAGGTGAGTTCAATGAAAGAGGTCACGTCATAAACGGCTGCCAGACGCATCGCCATGCGCAGTGAAGAGCGGCGGCCCGAGGATTTGACACGCGGCGGATGGTGAGGTCCGTGCGATGTCTTTTGGCGACGTGTTTTGAGGTGTGGGCTTTTTTGGAAGAGGTGAAGCTGATGGAGTGGTCTTATGTCGGAAAAGTCGTCGGAAATAGTGGCGGTGATTGCGGCAGTAGCAAACTGAACGGAAAACAAGTGAAACCGGTATCGGAATGTGTCACGACATTGGTTTGAAAAAAGAATGATCACGTTGGAAAAGATAAACTATGATTATATTCCCAAATTGTTGGGAACTCGACAACGGAATAGAGGCAGGATCGTTCAAGGAGGATCGAAATAAGCTCTAGATATCATGTTGGAGTTGTTGGATTTTAGAGAAAAGGAGGAGAGAAAATAATAAGGGTTTGAATATTATTGATAATAGCTTTATGCTAACTTGATTACAAAAGACTCAATACTAATCTCTAATTATAGAGAAACATAGATTCAATCCTAAATCAGAAACAAATCATAATAATAATGAGAGATATTCTAAGATATCTCTATGATTATAAATTGATTCTAGGAAATAACTCAAGATACTCTGATATAATATAAAAGATATTATAAGATATTTTCTAATATTCTAACAGTAATTATACAGGTCTTACTGAAGAGGAGTCAATTTTTGTGCTTCGCCATTTCCTGCATGGATGTCAATATCACATTATTCATACTGATTTATTTATTTTGTTCAAATGCAGTCTTTCATAACACAGGATTCTCGTGATAGGGACCTTTTGGCGAACAACCTACGGCACTATGATGTACCAGTTTTAAATTATACTGGTCGTGATAGCCAACAAAAAGAGCCTTCTGAAATTTCTGCTGATGTAAGTTCGGTGCAACAATTTTGTTTTATTTCCAATTAAGTATGAGTTCATCATTGTTGTATCATTCTTACCAGATGCGAGCTCTTGGTATCTACTCCCGTTTGGACCAAATTTTTGATGCTCCTTTTGCTGTCAAGGAGGTGTTGATTAGCCAATCTAATCTTGATCATTCAGTATGCCTCTTGTGTTTTGTCTGTAGATTCATTATTTAAATTTATAGGTTGTTTGTAAAATGGTTCAAGCTAGTATGGTTATTTTTGAGGATTAATGTTATTTGGTCATACATTGATATCCATTTCTTTCTACATGTTTGAAATTCAGTTTATTGGATCGAAAGAAACTGATCAGAAAGCTGATGAGGTCCCAAAATTGGGAATTACTAGTTTATGGACACCAGAAAATCACTACAACTGGTCTAAGTCTAGATATGGAAATCACGTCTCAGCAGTTGTTGAACAAGTGAAACGCCCACAACTTCTTCTGAATAGTACGCCACTCTAAAACATGTTGAACCAACATTTGGATCACGTGATTTAGTTTTATATGCTGGTTCCTTATTGTCTCTCTTTTTACCTTTTGTTGTACTATTTAGATTTAAATGTGAGGGACATTGAGAATCTGAGCTCCCAGCAAAGGGAGCTTCAAGAAGCCATTGCTTCCTTGGAAGAAAGTGTCAAAAGGTTTCAAGACGAGGAAAAAAGCTTCAGGAAGCAGGCTGCTAATCTTCGTAAACAGAAGGTAGGCTACAGAACATTTTACATTTTAATTTCAATATACTGATATATATCTGTCCAGAGATTTTTTTCGGAAGGGTACATGTGTTGTTGATGGAAGCTTTTAGTTTAACCTGATCTGGGTTCCAAGAAACTTGTTCCTACTAAAGTTTGGAATTTTGTTATTCTTTCTGATTTCTTTTAGGAGGACATTAGTAATGCAGCACAGAATGAGCAAAAAAAACGACAAGCAATAATTAGGCGTATTGGTAAGTATAAATGATATACTATGTTGAAAGATATGTAAGAGTTAGATTTACATTTTGCTTTCATACTATAAAGCAAATACCTTGTTTTGACCTCTAGAACAAAAGAAAGGGATATTGAAATCGATGGAGGAGCAGGATGATTTAGATACTGAGTTAGCGAAGCTTGTTGATCAGGCAACAAAATGTAACATTCAACGATTTCATAATGCAATAAAAATTAAGGTGATTTATCTCCGAACTTTTTACTGCTTCTTAATATCATATTACTTGAAACTCCAAGGGGTTGCATAGTTGAGCATGACATAGCTTTATCTGATATGTTCTGGGTTCAAGCCCCTTTGGGGTGAGCTAAATATAATTCCCTTTATTAGTGCCCTCTGATCCCAAATGTTTTCCTTGCCATGGACTTGGGTGCCATCCGAGGAGCTAAATTATCGTGAATAAAAAATCATGTTAATTGTAGGTTTAAATTCTATATTATTGGCAATTGGTTGGTATGATTATGGTTCAGATGCATTAATTAAAATGTTAATTTATTTATTTGGGTTTTTCCCTTCATTTCTTCATTTTTTGGTTTTGTTCTTATAGGAATTATGGTTTTTTACTGTTGATTTTTGGCAATTGATAGGATCTTCTTGTTGAAGCTGCGGGTTACAGACGGAGTTTTGTTGAACAACGTATGGCTATCATTGAATTTGATGCAAAGGTAATCAAATAATAGTTATGCATCTGATGCTGGCAGATAATACATGTATAGAAAATATTTCTGATATATTTTAATTTTATAAATAAGATACAAACACTATTTTGTTTAAATAGACTATTCTAAACCTAGTGGGTTGAAAACCATAATTACAAATAACATTATTTACAACACTGCCCCTCAAGCTGGTGAATAGGTATCTATCATTTCCAGCTTGCAAATAAGTTGGTTGAATTGTTCTATTGGTAGACCCTTTTGTCAACACATCTTCTAGTTGATGCCCAGAAGAAATGTTAAATTATAGTTATCAAACAAGTGTCGGTCTATTCTATATGTTTTGTTCTGTCATGTTGAAAAGGATTTTGAGCATGCTAATAGTTGATTTACCGTCACAAAATAACTTCATTGGTCATCCTTGTATCATAGCTCTTAATTCACCCTCAATGCTTAACCAAGCCACTACACCTTGCTTCTTACTCCTCCAAGCAACAAGGTTTCCACATTGGAAGGTACAATAACCTGAAATAGCACGAAGTAGATCCTCTATCACTCATTGGACATGTATAATCAACATCGTAGTTAAGTTTCCACCTCTTTTAATTAAGAGTCTTCTCTCTGGAATTGCTTTGAGATACTGTTGAACACAGTCTACAACTTGCAAATGTCTCACCCTCGGATCATGCATAAATTAGCTCACTACACTAAGTGCATAAGCTAAATCCGGCCTAGTGTGTGCCAAGTAAATCAATTTCTCACTAGTCTTTGATATTGGACCTTATCAACTTTGCTTGTTTCCAGCAAAAGGTGTCAAACACATACATCCTTTGACAACATAACTATGTCCTGCTTTGAGTAAGCTGCCTCAACTCTCGGGAAATGCTATTTCAAACTCTGCTGATAATTTTTCCTTAAACAGTTGTCTCTCAGTCAAATAATCTCCTGTGATTATTATATCATCAATATAAACAAGAAGTATGTTCAGTTTTTCTCTTGGTAAATGTTTGAAAAAAATAGTGTGATTGCCTTACCATTGCATTTACAAATCTTTCAAACCACTTATGAGGGGACTGCTTAACTTTTGTCCATATTTGCTCCATCTATGTTATGTGCCCTCAATGGACACACCTTATTTGCCCCACCTGTAAGAACAAAACATGAGGGAATCTCCACATACACCTACTCCTGTAAGTCTACATGCAAGAACATATTTTTGACATCGAACGAGTGTAACAAGTGGAAAAACACCTACTTGCAAAAACACCTACCCCTCTAAGATAGATTCCAATGAGAATCTCAAAATACTTGGTGACCGAGACACTCCCTTGCTCGGTATTGAAGATTTTCTTCTTCAAGTCATAACAAGTGGAAATATCTTGTTTCATGGAGTAACTACTATGAATGAGGTTTTACCAAATCTCTCAGGCAGAAGGAAGGAACATACAATTTCTTATAATTTTGGGAATTATGGAGTTCCACATACTGTTCATAATCATAAAGCTGTCCTTTTCTCACATAGCAAAGTTATGATCAGTTTTTGCAGGAAGATTGTCGTCAATATGATTGAGTTTATCATGACCTTTCTGCGTGAAGCGCATCAACTGAGCCCATTGAGTTTCTTTTTTCCATTGAGACGATAACCTTTTTGAATGCTGAGATCTTTAGGATTAAATGGAGTCGGTGTAGCCAGCGGAGCAGAGCAAGTGGAGTATTATGGACCACGGAGGAGGAACCACCAATATGTTCTGCCATCGAGGAGGGGTGGCAGTTGCAATGAACTTCAATAACAAACTCTTAGAAGTCTTTCTTTCTCTACCTATTTGAATTAGGTTGTTTTCAAATTAATCAACTTTTTCCTTTATAGTCTCTGTTGGCCTTGTCCTTTCATAACTGAACCAACTCAGACACATTTCTTTCATCTTCTCTTCCGGAGGTGCTACACCAACTTTCTATAGAATACATTTGTGCATGATCTTTGAATACATGCCATGCCATCTCATCTACCTGAACATTCTCAAATCCAAAATACTTTTTTTTCCCTGTTATTACTGGTTTTACATTTGTCAATCTCATAAGTTTTTTCTCTTTGGTTATTCTTTTGTGATAAGATCTGTTGAGGCCAAATGAGAAACATACAACATCCCCCATTTATGATGGTTAAGCATGCTCATATTTTTTACATGTGTAAAGTAAAATAATCTACGATTACCTAAAGCCTTACATACTTCATTTCTTCTTCTCTCTAACTCTTTTCATGGGTTTTCACCCTGAAACCCCTCTGATAATTGCTTTCTGGGTTTTCACCCTGAAACCCCTCTGATAATTGCTTTCTGAGATAACTGAAAACAGTCATCCGATTCCTTTTTTTCAGTTTATCCTCCTCCAAACCTGTTAGAAATGATTCTCATAACCAACCTCTTTTTTACCTCTTCTTCGTATTTCCTAAAAATATAGTGTTAATTTCAGTTGTGAATGCCATTCTTTTTTCTTACATAGTCTAAAGATTTCAAGTAGCTGGTTTTATCTGCTGCATCAAGCTGAAGTTATTAGAGTGTTGTTAAGTGATGTATGTAGAAAATCATGTAATCATCCTGACTTTGGCTACTATTTTGTAGACTCGTGTGTCTGTGCTTCATTTATTTGCTTATTATTCTCACTCTATATCTCTCATGTATAGATTTTCAATTTTCTTTAGATTGGAGAAATGGAGGCCAATCTGAAGCAGCATGAAAATTTTGCTCTGCAAGCATCATTGCACTTCAATAACTGTGAGAAACTATTTAGATTTTAATTTGTAGATTTTGCAAGATGCAAATATGTTCCTAACTATTTTTTTGCAGCCAAGAAAGAGGCTGAAGAATGTAGACAGAAGCTTACAGATTTATTGAACTATGCTAAGTCAGTTGCCCGACTTACACCTAACCTAGAGAAGGAATTTCTTGAGGTTTGTATTAGATATTCAATTGTTGTATACATTCCTTTTCTTGTTTTAAGTATTTATGTTGCAATCACTAACATCGTCTAGAAGGCAATGCTTCCCAGACTTGACAATATATTTTGCTATTTGCAATTTGCATTCTTGAGAATTTTGAAGTGATACATGAAAGACTATATGAACACCAAAGCATCATGTTCCACGTTTGTTTATCTTCCCTCATTGAAAAAGCCAAGAGGTCTGTGACAAAAACCCTCATTGAAAAAGCCAAGAGGTCTGTGACAAAAATAAAGTAACGACAGGATGATACATGGATATCCCTTGCACACATTATTGCCATTTAGCATTGTATTGCAAAACAATTTCACTTATTAAACTTGTTTCTGTACAGCAAAACTGTTCTCAAATTAAATTGATTTGAAAAGGAGTTGTCCCTTAATGGCTGAGGGTTATTGATAACCAAAGGCTGTCTGACTCAACTGAATTCTATTATGTCCCTTAAAAATACATTACTTATTCTATGTACCCAATCTTTGTCTAATTACGGGTTGGCAGAAATATTTCAAAATTACATTGCTTTTAGAAGAGCTTAACAATGCTAAGTCTCAAAAATTAGGGTAAAAATATATTTCATTGAATTGAATATACGTTGACAATACATCATATATATATATATACTTGATTACTATACAACCAAATCCCTATTAGTACTCATATATAACTAAATCGCTACTAGTATTCCTATACAATTGAATCCCTATACTTGAGAGATATTTTTAATAATAAAACAGAAACATATTTTGCTGCTGTTTAGTCCTTTAGTTAGAAGATTTGCAAGGTTGCCTTGGGAGGAGACATATGGAGTGCAAATTAGGCCACTATTGAGTTTTTCTTTGATGAAATGTATGTCGACTTCAACATGTTTGATTTTGTTATGCTACATTGGATTATGTGCTATGCTAATAGTAGATTTATTATCACAATAGAGTTTCATTGGTTCATCCCACTTTATCTTCAGGTCTTCCAAAATGATCTTCAACCATAGTAATTCGCATATCCCTTGGGCCATTGCCCTAAATTCTGCTTCAGCACTGGATCTAGATACCACATTTTGTTTCTTACTTTTCCAAGTCACAAGATTTTCACATAGGAAAGTGCAATATCGTGTGGTTGACCTTTTATCTACAATTGACCCTGCATAGTCAGCATCAGTATATGCTTCAAGACCCACATTTCCATTTCGTCTGAACAAAATTCCTCTTCCTGGAGTTCCTTTCAAATATTGCACGATTCTAAGTGCAACGTGCAAGTGTACCTCCTTTGGTTGGTGCATGAATTGACTAACTAGGTTTACATCGAAGGCAACATAGTATGTGACAAATATACGAGTCTTCCAACTAATCTTTGGTATATTTCCTTGTCAACTGGAATGTCTTCTTCTGCATTTCCCAATTTTAAATTTAGATTGATTGGTGTACTCGCTGGCTTACATGTTGTCTTACCCGTTTCTTGTAGAAGATCTGTGATGTACTTTTGTTGGGATATGAAAATCCCTTTATTAGAGTGAGCCACTTCAATTTCCAAGAAATACTTCAATTTTCCCAAGGTTTTAATCTCAAATTCGTTGGCTAGGTGTTGTCCTACTGGTTGTTACTCCTTTTCATCATCATCGATCACTATAATATCGTCCACATATACTAGTAACACTGTTACTCCACCTGACTCAGAGTGTTTGATAAAGAGTGTATGACCTCCTTGGCTTTGTTTGAAGCCTAGACCCACCATGACTCTAGTAAACCTCCTAAACTATGCTCGTGGCGATTGTTTCAGCCCATATAGAGCCTTTTTTAGCTTACAAACGTTGTTGGCAGCAGTATGCTCATTGTATGTAGGGGTAAGTCCATATAAACCTCTTCTTCTAGATCTCCATGGATGAAGACATTTTTTACATCAAATTGGTGCAAGTTCCAACTGTAATTAGATGTTAGAGATAATATCACTCTGACGGTATTCATTTTTGCAACCGGCGCAAATGTTTCCAAGTAATCCATTCCATACGTTTGAGTAAATCCTTTAGCCACCAACCTTACTTTGTACCTCTCAATAGACCCATCAGTCTTGTACTTTACAGTGTATACCCACTTGCATCCTACAGGTTTTTTTCCATCTAGTAGAGGGACCAAATCTCATGTACCATTCTTGTGTATCGCTTCCATTTCCAAGTCCATGGCTTGTTTCCATTTCCTGTCAGACAATGCTTCAGATAGAGAGGTAGGTATAGTGGTAGTGTTCAGGCTTGTGAGAAAGGCTTTATGGGTAGGTGAAAATTGTTCAAAGCATAGGTAGTTGGATAAAGGGCATAATGGTTTATTGGTACATGTCCTAGTATTCTTTCTAAGGGCAATTGAATATGAAGGTCATGATAAGTTGGTGGTGTGTTGGATTCTAATTCTTGTGCATAGGAAGATTCATAGATTGAATCACTAGAGTTTGAAGCGTCAATGGAAGTAATGTAAGGGTGAATTGGAGTCATGGATGTGAATAGATTCAGGAATTGACCTTTGTTCTTCTTGTATATACTAGATTCTTCCCATATCTTTCATTAGTGTCATCATTTCCATCTTCCTCAGAATCAACTTCAGTCATGTCCTCCTTTTGACATAAAAAATTAAGTTTATGATTAAAGTAATCTTTGACATTATCAGACCTAATCCTCTTAATACTCACTCCAAATTGATTTTCTTATCATGGAGAAGACTTGTACAAACACAGAAATGACATCTTATTTTTGTTTTAGCAAGTAAATCCAAGTAACCGGAGTAGAGTCATCAATAAAGGTTACAAACCAACGGGCTCCTGATATATTTGGAACATTAGAGGGACCTCATACATCAGTATGAACTAAACGGAATGGAAAAGTACTCATTTGGTTACTAACTGGAAAAGGTACACGTTTGTGCTTAGCAAGCTCACACACCTCACAGTGAAGACTTTCTACCTCTATTTTTTTGAAGAAGGAAACAATTGTTTTATGACTCTAAATGAAGGATGACTCAGGCGATAGTGGTACAAAATGACCATTCCATTCTCTAGCATTACCAATTGTCCTCCTTGAATTGTTGTCCTACAAGACACATGATTTGTTAAAAAAAAACAATATTACATGAGAGGTCTTGTGTTAGTTTTTGTATGGACAATTTAGGAATATGAAGGACATTTCTTAGAGTTATGGATGAGTTTATTTGGACATCTTGATTTGCTGCAGTTAGAAGGGTACCATCTGTTGTGGATATTTTCTTGTTGCTTAGGCAAGGTGAATAAGTGGAGAAGTGTGTAGGTAAGGGTGTCATGTGGTAAGTGGCTTCAAAATCCAGTATCCAATATTCGTTATAGGTTGTGTTTGAAGCATTAAGTCCAAAAGAAAATTGTAACTTACCAAGAGAAAGTGTACTTGTATATACCAGAGAACTAGTATCTGTTGGTTTCTCCAACTTACTAAGAAGTGATCTAATCTTCTCTACTTCATCTTCATTGAGTCGGGCCAATCCACTTCTGCTTTCTTTAATTGCCATATCCGTAAAATCAGTAGACAACCGATATTATAGACGAAAGATTGATCTATCAAACAAAACAAACTTCAAATGTCCAAAAATATCCACAAACTGTAAGTGTGCTATAATGCCGCAATAGAAAAGCCTGAGCAAAAACCGTGAGCTTCGAATGACCCACAAACGAAAATGCTCCGATTAGAAATTGAACCCCCAAAACGAAATGAGAAACGGCTGATCTACAATTTGGTTGAAAACGGCGGTGAACGGAGGTCTAGAAGACAGCGCGTGGGCACCACACGCCGGAAATGATGTCGCAAGTGGGCGTCACGTGCCGAACTGGAAGGCACGTGAATAGGCCGTTGACAGCGGCGTTTTGGGCTTTGGCCAAACTAATGGAGGCGAGTCTTGTGGTGTGGGCGGTGGCGTGAAGTAGGCAGTCTAACATACGTGAACAGTAACGGCGTGAATATTGACCACACTATGGCAGCAAGGACTAAAGCTAGTATATGGACAGAATTTAATCCAGGCAGTTTTTATATTGCAGCTGTTTTTTAATTATAGCAGTTTGGGTTTGTAGTAACTGCTACATGGGCAGTTACCAACAGCAACAGAATAAAATGGGAAGGAAAATGTGAATAGGCAGGAAATTATTGAGTGGGAAAAGGAAAGGGAGAGACCAAGCTTTCGAATCTTGGAAGGGAACATCGTTGTAACTTTGTCATCCTTGTCTTTTAGACTTTCCATTATGTATGGGCGTGTGATTGCAATAATAAACATGTTTACTCTGTTACAAATTATCTGACAGACATTATTTCATAAATTCTATTCTTACACTAAATTAATTACTTATAGATACCAGTTTTAACACCTACCTAGGAGTTGAAAGGTGGGTAAACATTCCAATCGAGGCATCATTACACAAATAATAAGATTCTACAATAGATGTGTGCGTGTACTCAGATAAATTCATATATAAGCATATATAAAATAACGTAAACAAGGTAAAAACAGTTAAATCACCACAAGAACTTAATTAAACTTGAATAAGAATTCACAATCTGTAAGATGGAAAACACCAAAACAGAACAGAGGAAGAGAAGAGCAGCAAGCAACCAAACACCAAAAAACCCTTCCCACCAAAACCCTGCAAACCCAAGGAAGGAAGAGCACATCTGCTTCACTATGGAAGAGGAACAATGAAGAAGATGAGAATTGTGTAGTGCTATCACATAGTAGAAACGACGAGGGAGAAGTTTTTGGTTGGAGAGAAATGCTAAAATTAGGATTAGAAGAGTTAGAACATCATTTAGGATGGAGACAAATGTTGGCTTTTGGGATACCACAATCTCACCGATCGTACATTTAAATGTTATGATCCTACACGATCACACCAGATCGTGTTCCAGAATATGGTCAGGATCGCCTAGGGCTCCAAAAATCATAAAATCATGCGATCTTATGAGTCAGATTGTGATTTTTACTATCATGGTTTATACTTACATAATACATGTAACTTGTAAGCAAGTGGGAACTCTAACAACATTTGGGATTTTTCATGTAGATGCCTACTACAATTGAGGAGTTGGAAGCAGCTATTCAAGATACCATTTCTCAAGCCAATTCAATCCTTTTTGTCAATAGTAACATATTGCAACAATATCAGGATCGTCAAAGAAAGGTACTCTTCATTTTTAAATTATCTGGGCTATTTCCATGTGCCGTCTGTATTTACAGTGACCTTACAGATTGAAGATCTTGCAACAAAACTTGATGCAGACAAGGTGGAATCTAGAAGGTGTCTAGCCGAATTGGATAACATTAAGGTTTGATAAGTGATTTTTTACGTAACTAGAATATTACAATGTAGAGAATGCATTTGTAATTGCTATTGCTGAGTTCTGCTAAAGTAGTATGGATACTATTTCAAAATATTCTGAGTTGTTATCATGTTGCTAAAGTAGTACAGATACTATTTCAAAAACCACCTGACTTGAAGAGTTAAACTTTTGGGTTAGGTCAAGAGTGTGATCTAATTTTGAGGCCAAGGGATTTACACCTGAAATATTACATGTCCCAATTTCTATGTGATAATGTGATTTATAGTGCGTTGATCTGGATGACCTTTTTTGTTGTGTTAAATCTGTAAGTTGTTTTGCAGGGAAAATGGCTTCCAACTCTGAGAAACCTTGTGGCCCAAATAAATGAAACTTTTAGTCGAAACTTTCAACAGATGGCTGTTGCCGGAGAAGTTTCACTAGGTTAGTCAGTTGGTAATTGAAATTAATTTTATTTGGTCTTCTTATACTGCCATTCTCACTTCTTTCTCTACTTCTCAGATGAGCATGATATGGACTTCGATAAATTTGGAATACAAATAAAAGTCAAATTCAGGTGATTATTGTTTTGAACCAGTTATTTTGTTTATCAGAATGTGCTTTCGCAGGGTCATTGTACATTCTTATTGTTAGTAGATGTAACATCTCGTTACCAGTCAAGTTCAATGTTAAGAAGGAAACCCCTCTTCTATATCTTTCTCTGTTCTCTCTCTGTTTTTGTTGCTGTGAAACCCATCTCAAAAATGAATAAAAAATAACCAGCACAATCTTCAACAAGAAAACCACAATTCAACTAGCTTCAACTAGCTTTTAAAAAGAGAAATTCCACAAAAAACTAACAGCAAGCTCAGGAAACAGGAGTCAAAACTAAACAGAAAAAATCTCCTTGTCTTAACTTTGGCAAAAAAATTAGTTTCAGATTTTTTCTGTAAGACCACAACATACACCTACTAGAAACCAAGGACAAAACTTTGAATATATAGGTTTTTGTACCGTACACAACTTATTATAAAGTATTTGCTTACATTGATTTGCATACCGTACATTACCTGTTATAGTTGTGTGTGGTAGAAAGACAACATCACAAACAACTACTAGAATCAAAAGACAACTTTGAGTACATAAGTTTTTGTACCTAACACAACTTATTATGTAGTATTTGCTTACATTGATTTGTATACCTTACACTATCTATTATAGTTGTGTGCGGTAGAAAGTGCCTCATAATTTATTGCACATATGTTTCAATTAAGTTGTCATGTTTCTAGTTATTTAAGGGTACCAATAGGCAATATCCTAATAAAAGCAAAGGATATGGAAGAGATTTCCTTATAATAAATATTCTCCCATATCTTAAACTCCAGCTTCTCTTTTCATTTTGGCTTCTTACAGTATATTTTGTATTCTATCAGAGAAAGTGGACAGCTTGAAGTTCTCAGTGCCCATCATCAATCTGGAGGGGTACTACATAAGATTATTTTATCAGTACATTGATCCTGTGTCGCATCCCTGCCCCCTAATTAACCTTTAAATTTGGTTTTCCAGGAGCGATCGGTTTCAACTATTGTGTATCTTGTTTCACTCCAAGATCTTACGAACTGTCCATTTAGAGTTGTTGATGAGATCAACCAAGGTTCGTTACTCTTTTGAAGTAAATTCTTTCTGGATTGACCTTGCACAACACTCAATAGATCTTCGTCGATTATATTTTTATCAGGGATGGACCCAATAAATGAAAGGAAGATGTTTCAGCAACTAGTGAGAGCAGCTAGCAAGCCAAATACACCACAGTGAGTACTAACTACTATTACTTGTTCTTTTCAGTTCCTTTGTTTACTATTTGACATTGAAACTTGATAAATGTATGTTACATACCTATTTCAGTTAGTCAGATTGTCGTTTCCTTTATTAACACTTTTGAACAGAAGGATAAACAAGGGCTATTTATCTCTCGTCTGGCTGGTGTCATATCAGTTGGAAGAGAAACGCTCATACTCCGTTTGGGAGTTTGGCGGAGAGAGAGGATTTTTGGGGGCTAGGAGGAGAGGAAAAGAGAGAAATCTTCCACCTTATTTAGGGGAGTGTTTTTATAGAGAATGACAAGTCCACAGGTCATGAATGTATGCTTGGCGTACATAGTATACTAGGAATGTATGCCAGTCACTAACGTGCTTTGTTCCCCACCATTTGTTTGTTCTAACATATAAACTACCATTAATATTATGCAGGTGTTTCTTACTTACCCCAAAGTTGCTACCAGATCTGCAATACAGCGAGGCATGCAGTATATTGAATGTAATGAATGGCCCTTGGATTGAGCAACCATCAAAGGGTAATTCCTCACACCAAAAACTACATATATCCTCTTTTTTACTGTTGATATAGCTTACATTACATAGTCTCTTTGTGCATCAGTCTGGACCACTGGTGATCGATGGAGTATCATTACCGGACATATCGGAGAGAACAAATGTTAAAAGTAAAAAAACACTATGGAGTTACAGCGAAGGGATCGATAGCGCCTGTTTAGCATTTTGTATAGTAATATAGTTCCGTGGAGATAGAAACCAAAGTGTGCATTCGAGAGAACGTGCTTTTGTTTCATTGATAGGATACCTAACAATGTAAATATATTTACAATTTGTTTATGCTGTTATGATATTTAACACCGTTACTCCTACTGACTTGTACAAGGGTGATGGATACAGTGTATTAAGGGGCTATAAGCAAACATTAATTATTTTGGAAGGGCCATGCATAATATTATGAAAGTCTTTTAAAGAACGGTGAGAAGGAATAGCTGTATTATTTAAAAGAAATTAAAAACTATTATTTCCGTGTTTGAAATCACGCATGAGTTGCGTATGATATTTGTTTTGGTTCCATCCCTTCGTAAGGTTGATTATTGATTCATTAGTCAAATTGAAAACATTAATCTACCGTTAATTTTTATTGGTACACGCAGGTATATTCATATTATAAATCTATAACAGATTTCTTTATAGATTAGATTGGGATTTCCTGCAGTAAAGGAATACCGCATTCATGCAGTCATATCAGTGATCGTCTAGTCAAAATCACAGTCTAAATATAAATTTGGCATTTTAAATAATACATTAAAAATTAAAATCTGCAATGTCTATCACGGTTCAATTGAAATTGAATGGTTGCTGATTGTTGTATTTTGTGACTGCATCAATTCATTGAATGCAGTGAATCCAATTTCTAAGTTCATGTGCTCAAATTAAGTGTTTCTCTTCATTGCTGTCGAAAACCAATCAGAAGTTATCGATTAAATATAGATCATTCTTTGAACCGATTAACTTGCACTATTTACAAGGTAATATTTGTAAGGTAATATTATCATCAAGAGCATATTACACTGGAACGAGGCCAACTGAAAATTGTTTAGTAGTTTTTGGGAAGTCGTTTGTTTGGAAGTTGAATGACAGATTTTTTAATAAAAACAGCAACATTAACTTTTAATAGACTTTCGTATATTCAAACTTCAAATACCACCAATTCAACTTTGATATCTTCATTCTAAGAACAAAAACATGGAATTCAAAACTGTTACTAGCTGAATTCTTTGTTGATGAAATTATTTGAGACATAGAATGCTAAACAATATTGTACTAAAAACTGAAAATTGTAGATGCAAAAATCGGTGTAGGGAAAATTAATCCAGCTCGCTTGGCAAGGAGCTTACTCGTTGGGTGAGGTCAAATAGAATTGAAAAATGATTTTTTGTGTTAATATATAAGCAAAAGTAATATTTATTTAATATAAAATTTTGATCAAAAATACATATTGATTTTTACTTAAATTTGTGTTCAGAAGAAGTATTTCGGTAAACGAGACAACCTTCTTGTCAAACGAGCCCAACTAAACCAAAGTATATTTTTACTTTTTTTTATGTTCAAATTAGACTATGGTGTCTTTTCGAAATTTGTAGTTATGAAACTTAGTTTTTATTTACAACTGATTTGATTCCATTCGATATCTATAACTCTATATATGATTAAATTATCACACATCAGTTATGTTGCTTTGTCATAACAAAGTGACCTCAAACCCCTGCGGAATTTCCTAACGCAATCATCCCTATTAGATTCCTTTCCAGACAACTGTCCATTCGCAACACCCTCTCTAAATATAGTTGCAATACTGTGACCATACTCAATATGAATATGAATGCATGATCACTACTTTACTCACTGGCATGAAAGTCTCATGTCACCATGGTTTACACCTTTCACTATCTTGGATTTTAAATCTCCTTTAAAAACCTCTTTCTGAAACTGTTTCTTCACCATACTGAAATCTTTCACATCTCTTTAAGAAAAGATTTGACAAATCAGTTATGTTTAGTAAAACCCCTCTGTAACAAATCATTGTTGTTAAAAACAAATATCTTTCACATCTCTTGGATTTTATTTTTTTATTTATTTATTTTTTTTTATTGTAAGAAGATAATGGCTAATCCTAGAAATAATTATAAGGTCAATTTTAAAGAATAGAGATCTCTCAACAACTATGTCACACCATGTTTTTCTTTAATTACTTTTGAATCTAACTCTTAAATTTTTGTGAATAAAAAATAGTGCTCACAAATCACAATTGTTATATTTAGGGCCGGATCAATTTATGAAATCAATAATTTGAATCAATATAAATATATATTATATATACTTTGCTATCTTCTAAGAAATTGTTTTTTTTTCTCTATAATGATGTTGTGTTACTATAAAAAAATTTAGGTTTAAACGTATATTTGATCTCTTTAATTTTATAAATTTACGAAATTGGTCTCCCTATTTTAAAACTCGACAGTTTTGGTTTCTCCCTCATATTTTTGAACTAAAACAATTACGTTTTGACATATTGTAAATGATGTGGCATGCAATTTCATAATATAAAACTATCTAGATATATTAATTATTCATATGTCATTAATTAAATTACAAGAATGAAAAAATTTCAAAGGTTGAAAGTTAAGTTTTTAAGAGGGTTTTATTGTGATTTCTTGGGTGTTAATCATTTTACATAATCATATTATATACCACATTATTTAAAACATATTACCTCACAATTTTTTAGTTAAAAATCAAAGTGATTGACCAAAATTGTCAGATTTTAAAATAGGAGTACCGATTTCATAAATTGATAAACATAGAAAAACAAAAATTATAATTAAACTAAAAATTTAAACTAACTAGAAAAATTTAAAGAGAGAAAACGTAAATTTCATCTCTTATCCGTCGCAAAATTTTGCGACAAAAGAATTAGATATGGTTCATTTTTTTTTTTGTTACTAGTTTTGTTTTTGTTTAAAGAAATAAATGTTGTGTCTAAGATAAACTCACCAATAATGTCAGCAAATGTTTTCCGTTGCTAGACCTCCCTGTAGAGCTATTATTGAAATCTATGCCGTAGGGAAATGTTGCCTTGGCTAGTGTTTTTAGATTGTTGTTGTTTCCAACATTTATGAGTGAATCACCAAAAACATACAAAGCTAGCACAAGGTTCTTTTTGCAATAAGAACCGACAAAGGAGGGTACTTGATGAATTAGGAGTAATGCAATCAAGAAAACTTTGATGATCAACATTTTTCTTTTAATGAAAAATAAACAATTGAGGTTCACAAGAATTTTAAAAAATTGTTGAATGTTTAAATAATGTTTATCTTACAACCTAATGTCTTAAATAACTTTTTGCAGTAAGCAATTAAGTGTATAGGAAGTTTGAATAATATTTTCTTGGTGGTAATTATTATTTAACACTCAAAATACCGTTGAGGTTTAGAACCTTCTTCAACTTTCTGGCATGTTACCATTAGTGTAAAAGTATTTTTAGATACAATCTCCTGATTGATATTTTGATGATAATAAAAACAAACAAATAAAGAATAATTATCCAATAACTATATATGTTAAGTGTGCAGATTAAAGACAAAAGTTATATTAATAACTATACATTCTAAAGTAGCTTATAATACAAGTATTTTAGAGATCTACTAATGGAGCAAGATATAACAAAACAAAAGAAATAATGCAAAAACAAAAGAAATAATGCAAAAACAAGCGCAACAAAGCATGCGTCACAATATAAGTTATATCCTCTGATGACTGGACGAAGGCAACAGAAACCAAGACTTCACTTCCGCTCTACAACCTAAGTCTGGTGACATGCGCCTTTGTTATCACAAGCTTCAATTGAATTTGGGATGCGAGCGACGTTGTACCTCGGTAGCCTCTGAAAACGCAAAACAATGTCGTAGAAAAATTGCCTTTGATAAACGTGAAAAGAAAAAATCTGGCTCTGCCTATGATAAACGTGACAAGCAAGTAACTGCCTCTACCTTTGATAAACACATCAAGCGTCTGATCGTTAGACTTTGAATTATTTTGTACCCTCTGAAAATGTCAACACTATAAAAAAGTCAATGCCCAAAGAAGACAAAGAAACTTCACATCCTCTGATGAATATTCTGAATCTGCTACGTGTTTGAAAGTCTTTAATGTTTGACTTGATCATGGTATCCTCCCTGTCCTCAATACCAAGATACGCAAAATCATTCACGAAGATATATATGGATACTTATTAAAGACTGATATGTCTTAAATGGTGATTGAAGATCTCCAATGGTAACATTCTCAACGAACACTTGTTCTATGTATTTAAGAAGAACTCACTCAGTCCTTTACAGAGAGCGAGATTGAGAGAATGTATGAGAAAAAATGAACACATCAAACAAAAAGAATGAATAAACTATCCTTTTATAGAGAGTTATTAGAGTTGATGTAAATCATTCAAAGTGTTTTCATACACTTGTACTGATATAAGATTTAATCTGTAACATCCTCTCAATGAGAGCGAGAAGCATAAAAACAAACTTTGTGTCAAGTCAGGCACAAACTAGAACTGATGTAAATTAGACCGATAGTGGCAACAACCATCTAATCCTCAAAGAGGTACCTGAAAAGATACAACGAACCTCATGAACCTCAACGACATGATGCCAATATGTTGAAGAAGGTTCTAGGAACGACGACCTGGAGATGCTAGAGAAAATACTCAAAGCCTAAAGAGGCAGAGTAAAGAATACTTGTACGACTATTTATGGAAATAGTGGATTAAGCCCTCGACTGTTTTGAGGCAAAATCTCTCTGTAAGGAGGAGTAGATGTAGCAATAGTTTGTACTCTACGTGTCTCCTTTATACTCTTATATTTCTCGCATCTTAGTTCTTTATGATTCAACCTTACTCTATCTAAACCTCCTTTAATAGTAAGTTGAATGTTTTGATAAAGAACAATTATGTAAGAAAATATAAGCAGTTTTGAGAAACGACAAACACAATTCAAACCCCTTTTCTTGTGTTTTCTAGCACCTTCAATTGGTATCAGATTTTGATCTCTTAATTAAGCACTTTACCGTGTAAGAGTAAAAATCCCTATATGCCGGAATTACTAGGAAAATGGTCTGAAATAGTGTATGCTTTTTAATCCCTTCTTAAATTTGCTTATATATTTCAAAACATGGTTTGACAAAGTCTGGTCGCAAGGACTATAATTGTATATGAAAATAGAGAAAACGCTATTGCAAAACATCTATTATCTCATATGTCAATTTCATCTCCTTTCCAAAGTATTTTTTTTTGTATTCGATCTGTTTTAGGAAAAGGCTTTTCGTATTAAAGTTGCCCTCACGCAAATTACTCTTCAATGATATTTTGAGTAGTAAAATGAAATCTTTGTATTGAGACAAGTGAACACTCAAAGAGAAGAATATACATGAATAAGGATTTTTACTATGTCCCTTGAAATAGAGTAATCATCTCAAAGTCATATCTATATGAGAGATAATTTCTCAGATTAAATCATCAAAGAAAACACCTCCTCGTGTGATCAACTCTCTTTTGGACAACAAATTAATACTCCTTGTGTTTTTCTCTCTCGAAGACCTGCCTTTATTTGCTATGAAAAACTCATTCCTTCCATTCTGTCTTCTGGTTTTTTTTAACTCTTCAATGACAAACTGGACAAAACTCGCATGCTTCTGTAAGGCATAATGAGTTACTAAGTGAGAATAGTCTATTTGCTAATATTGATATTCATCCTGTGATAGGAAGAAGTATTAGTGGATAACACATAATTGTTAGTGCAAAATAATGGAAACATTATAAGGCATTTTAACAATGAATCTAATCAGTCAGGGTTAAGCTTTCTAAAACCTTATATGATCTGAATATATGCTCAAATATGCAGGTAATCCTTTAGAAGAAATGACAAGTAATGCAACCTCTCAATCAACATTTTGTTTGGAACGTTGGATGGCAACAAATCAAGGATCCTCATCAGAACAAAGATGATGATGCACTTGAAATAATTATGAAACCGTATTACTCTCAAAGAAGCCTGTACTGCATAATGAACAACCTTGGCAATCTCTGGCTACAAGGAAAAAATGATTGCATCTACTGATTCAGAAGGAAGATCAGAACCTAGACAACTCTGCCTCTAGTTAGAAGATCATCTGATAGAAAAGTCTAACCAACTTAGGTAAGACGTGTGAAAGAACAATTGCTAAATTACCCCCATTTATCTTCGTCAGGTACCTTGTACTTTACTTCATTATTTTATATGGACTTGTTTGTCCTACCTTATATGTTTTCATTTTGCGTGTCTGTTATGTCATATATATCCTATCGTGAGTCTGTATTGTCTCTTCAGTCTTGGTTTGTGTTTACCTGTCCTCGTTCTTATCTTTTTTTTTTTTGATCGCTCTCGTTAAGATCTATGTTTTTAATTCCTCCTCTCTGTCTATTTAAACCTCTCTCCCCTCCAGTGTTTTTCCAAAACATCCTTTTGGAAGAAGCCATTCTCTCCCAATTTTTCTTCTTCTAATCTTTCATAACCTGGAATTCTCTAGGAAATACTAGATCTATATCTTTTTTTTTATTAAGTCTTCATCTTCCTGAATGATCTTCTCTTTACAATTTACTCTAAAAAAAACTTCAGAATATTCTTAAAACATGAACTACTAAACCTGAATGGTGAAATGTTCAGAAATCCTGAATTTGTTACATTTGTGAACTACAACCAACAAGATGGATTATACAAGAAGGTTCACAAAATGCATTCAAAGGTTCACCCGTGGAACCCTTGGATATCATGTCTCATTCTCTCACTAAGTACCTTGAATACATGGAAAAAGTAAGAAAAACAAAGCATTGAAGGGCTTGTGCCCCCCCATTTTGTTTGAATCCTCTAGATTGAATGGAAATCTAAAATTAGTAGTGAAGAAAGGTTGGAGCACCTAGAATTTTATCAAATATCTATCTTTGGAAAATTATATCTCAAACTCTATATTTAGAGAAAGTCCCACCAGACAAGTCAAAATGATTAGAGAAAAGGGAAGATCACATTGTGTCCTTTTCTTTGGTTACGTCTGAAAAGGCGACAGGTAGGTTCCTGAATATGAAAGATTTTGTCTATCACTGGATAAGATGAAAGTTAAAAGAAGGAATACTCCTTTGAAGATGTTAAATAAAGGAACTTAGTTTATTTATGTATTAGGAATTGGTGATTCAAACGTGATATGTAATATAAATTAATGGATTTGGTCTATACAACCTTAGAACTCTGATATGTTCTCTTGTGTTGTTATGTTTCACCTCACTTTTTTCTACTTAGTTTCTAAATAATTTTTTCCTCTTTTAATCCCTCTAATCCCTAATTTTTTTAATAACTTCCTCCAACAGTTTCTTCTTCCCTCTTGTGTACGCCTCAGTCAATGTCCGCTTCTGCTTCGCCATCCTCGCAAAATCATCTTCTGCAAAATCACTTGTTCCTCCGCGGTAATTCTTCGAAATCGCCGACTCTACTCCAAAGATACCTTGAAAGAGGTATAAGTTTGTTCGTTGCAACAAAAAATTTCCTTCTCTTTGTCCATTTCTGATTTTGCTGCCATAAATTCAATTATGTTCTATGCAATCTTTGAAATCAATATGGCTCATAGTGACTTAATGCTATGTATAGTTTCTTACATGAAATTCTATCACTGCCACTATCCAGGTAATCCAAGTTGGGATGGGACGAGCCGGCGAACTTCACTACCCATCATACCTAGAGCAAAATGGCACATGGAAATTCTCAAGAATTGGTGCTTTCCAATGCTATGACAAGGTATATTTATACTTCAATATTTTTTCCCTCACCCTTCTAAACTCTTTTCCTTCTTTAGTTGTTTTTAAGTGTCACTTTGCTTTGTGTGTCTCATATTCTTAATTTTACTTCAATGTAGTATATGTTGAGTAGCTTACAAATTGCAGTTGAAAAAGTTTGACTCAAGTGAATTTTAATCATGTTTAAAAGATATGTGCCATTGAATTGGATCAAGTAAATTCGATCAATTTAAATTTAAGAAGACAAATCTGCATATATTGTGGAAATTTTTCAAATTTCAAATGTTAAAGTTAATGACTTCGATCATTTTAATCATCGATCTTTGTGGTAGTTGTGAATTTTTTTATTTTAAATCGGATATATTAAAATTTTAATTTACAAACATTCCAACTATTATTAATATTAACAGAATAATCATAATCGTTAACATTTTAGTTACAAAATATTAATTGTCAAACAATTATAAGTATACATCAAATACAGATAATTGCAAATGAATTACTTTAATTTCATCTATTATATATATTTAAATATTTGTATTTGATTTTCTACTTTAAATGTTGGTAAATATTTATAGTATATAAATATTTAGAAATGGTGGACAAAGTCATGTCTCTTTGAATTTTGGTCAGTTTTATTTTACTGAAACTAATTAAATTTAATTTGTTGTTTTATAATGTTAATTGACATGAAATTAAAGTAATTTATTTGCAATTATATGTATTTGATGTATACTTGTAATTGTTTGACAATTAATATTTTGTAACCGAATTGTTATAAATTTTAGATTTCGGTTTTGAAACCAAAATGTTAATGATTATGATTACTCAATTAATATTAATAATATTTTGAAGGTTTGTAAATTAAAATTCTAATATATCCAATTTAAAATAAAAAAATTCACAATTACCACAAAGATCGATGATTAAAATGATCGAGTGAGATAACAAAAAATATTTGTATTTGATTTTCTAATTTTTATATTGGTAAATATATATAGTATATAAATATTTACAAATGATGGACAAAGTCATGTCTATTTGAATCTTGGTCAGTTCTATTTTACTGAAATTAATTAAATTTAATTTGTTGTTTTATAGTATTAATTGACATGAAATTAAAGTAATTCATTTGCAATTATTTGTATTTGATGTATACTTATAATTGTTAGAAAATTAATATTTTGTAACCGAATTGTTATAAATTTTGAATTTCGGTTTTGAAACCAAAATGATGGAGTGAGAGAACAAAAAAAAAATCACAATTACCACAAAGATCGATGATTAAAATGATCGAGTGAGAGAACAAAAAAAAAGTAATAAAGTAAAATACAAGAATGTATTTCCAACTATTTCACTTTAATCATTTTTAGTTTAAGCAATAAAGTAATACATTTTGTAACTCAATTGTATATCAATTGAGTCTATCTCTTAATTTCAATGATCAAATACATTATTTCTACATTAATACGTTACTTTATTTATTCAAGTCATTCGTCTAACATCGGTACTTTTCTTTTATGAATTATATTGGTACAATTGTATATATATTATTGATATAACTACTAAATTGGGACATAAAACTTCATATATTTTTTTTAAATTCACTTAAGTTAAATAAATAAAAATATACCCGCGCAACGCGCGGGTTAACATCTAGTTGTAATGTTATTTGTATGTGTTACAAGTGTAATGTGAATTATGAATTGAATAATTTCTTTCCCTATGTTTTGTTCCTTCCTATGTCTCTCTTCCTCTCCTCTGATTTTCAAAATGTCTCTTCCTATCCTCTGTTTTTTTTTCTCCTCCTTTCTATCTTCAAATTTATTCTTTCATTTCTTTCAATCACAACTCTTCACCTCCCTCCGGTTTTTTCCTCCTACCTTTAAACTAATCCACATGTCCTAAAGAATCCTTAACACTCTATCTTTCTCTTTGCTTTCCCACGCCCTCATCATTATGCATCCCTTTGCAAAAACGTTTCTAATTTGCTTATTGAGAAATCTGGCTATTTATACTTCAAACATTTTCGTTCCTCCTAACCTATGTCCTATTAATATTCTCTCCATCCATGTGTTTCTAGTAGTGTTCATCCTTCCTTCTCCGCTCCTCAATCTCTCTTCCATGGATGTTGGTTCATCTTCTGGCAGGAAAAGGAAGTCACCTTCCTCTCTCGAGAAGAAGGATATCCACCATCTGAAGTGGCCTCGATGGCGAGTGATATTCTTCTTGAACAATTAGAAGCTCAGATTGCTCTGCAAGAAGTCGACCACTACCCCGAATTTACTCTTGTTTCTGTTTCCTTTAAGCTTTCGTTTAAATTTACTTATGCTAATCTTCTGTATATATTGCTTGACATTTTAGTTCTTCCTTTGATTCTTATGTGTGTTTGGCTTACTATAACCTCTATAAACTCACCCTTTTCAATAATGACAAAGGGGGAGAAATGTAGAAGATATAGTAATACAATTAAATGTATACCATGCATGATATCTCTCTACACTCTTCACCCTCATGTGTGTCAAAAAATAAGGTGACTTAAATACGTTTGAAACATTTAAATAATCGTAGCTATCAAATTCAAGGGGAGTCCCAAAATATTGATGTGAAAGTTTCTTTTAAAATATAAAACAATCACTTGAATAAATTTTATTTGTTGAGTACAACATTAAGGGGGAGCTCCTTTTTTTTAAAAACCTTTTTATGAAGGAAAATTATTCATTAATTTATTTGTCATCATAAAAAAGGGGAGATTGTTAGTGCAAAAGTATTTTTTAGATACAATCCTCTGGTTGATGTTTTGATGATAACAAAAACAAAAAAATAAAGAAAAATTATCCTCTAACTATGTATGCTAAGTGCGCAGATTAAAGACAAGAGTTATATAAATATCCATTCTAAAGTAGCTTATATTACAAGTATTTTAGAGATCTACTAATGGAGCAAGATATAACATAGCAAAAGAAATACTGCAAAAACAAGCGCAACAAAGCATGCGTCGCAATATAAGTTATATCCTCTAATGGCTGGACGAAAGCAAAAAAACCAAGACTTCACTTCAACTCTACATCCTAAGTCTGGAGACACGCGTCTTTGTTGTCACAATTTGATTTATTTTACTAATCTATGAAAAGAGAAAATTAATTAATATTTTTATTATAGTTTTAATTACATGTTGCAGAAAATGATGTAACATGTTAAAGAGTAAATTAGTATAAGATAAATATTAAGGTTTTTTTATATTGTTTGCCAACACTACTTTTTATAATAAATGGAGTACTCAAAGACTCCAATTTTGCTTATAATACATGGCTATTATTTTACTCTTAGTAAAATACTTCCAGAGTTCTTTATCAACATTTTCTAATGATATATATAAGATATATAATTATACTACGATTATTTTGTGTAGAACATGATAGATATTATGGAAGGATCTACCTTAACAATTATCAAAAATTGGGAGATGTATATATAAAAAAATAAATATAGGATTGCAGAGATAGTGATTGAAACTGACCTGAAAGTTCCTACAAAGGATATTATTTAAAAAGCTTGTTTTGGCAACAACGTGTTCGATATGAGATTTTATATACATTCGATAACAATATGCCTCATTCTTTTCATGACATGAGAAAACTTCAAAAGTTGAAAGTGATGAGTACATCACTTCACCAAGTCTTGTATTGTGTTGACATTGTCTTAATACTATTTTGATTTTTTTTGTTTTCGTGTGGTTGTTCTTAGAATTTGTGTTTGGTTTTATTCAATTCTTACAAAGCCACCTTAATATCTAAGGTGGTGACTGTCCCCACTTATACATAAAATTCAAGATATTATCTTATTCAATGAGGGACTTTTAACAATAATAATATGATTAAGCAAAATTTAAATTTAAATATTGGGTATATTTTGTCCATTTTCTAAAAAATCAATAGAAAAATATTTTTGAAATTTGATAATGTCAAGACATTCATATAGTCATTTAATACAAAGAAAAATATTCGAACGTTCACACAGGGAGTCTACCAATCTCCTCAAGGTCTATTGAGTTCCCTTTTAGTTTCCTATCACTTTGATTTTATCGACGAAACACAATTGCCTAAAACTCCTCGCATAGCCTCATATACGCGCACTTAGTACGAAACATCCATTGAGTACCAAACTGAAACACTAAATATGATGCCAATACAATAAGTATGAAATAACCATCTTCAATTTGCTTCACTTGCACAACTACACCAAACCACAAAGGTTCATATTAGAATCCTAATCTAATTATACTTTAATAATTCCATCCCAACATCCAGTTGATGATCCAAGCTTCCCAAATCTTTCTGGAAACATGCCAAAACTGTACCACCTACGACATACATACTTCCTTATAGTCTAATGCTCCATTTCTAGAATCATGTCTCCAACAAAAATCCAACTTGAATTTTATTCACTAATTAAAATTTACATTTGTCTCATGCCTACCGCCTCAGATTCACGCTTCACTAGTCAACTTCCAACTTACTTCGCGATTCTGGACAAATCCGAAAACAATTTTCCTGCATCTACTGCCAACTTTCATTCTGGAACTTCTCAACTTCGCCGCATCCTTTGTTGGTCAGTTGATGATTATCTTTTCGTTATGACAAGTCAACCACATTGCATTCGCTCCATCACTTGTTCATTTATACAAACCTTAAATTTCTGCCTCGAACCTTGATATATCCTCACTATTTCCAAATCATTACTTAACTTACTCTTGGATGCCTTTTCCTAAATATGACTATCTTCTTTGACTGCCACAATTGGCACACACCATCGTTCGTCTTATCCCAAAATGTCATATGATCTAACTTGATTTTCTTTTATCTTTCCTCTTACTATTAAACTCTTCTTCCTTTGAATATGCTTGTTATCCTGGTCATTCTTAATTCCATCGACAACCCAAATAAAATCTAAGTCCCTCTCAACTTTCACGCTTCCTTGGAAAACTCTACATCCAAAATATATCTCAAAACAGTTTCCACCTCTACCGTCGTTCAACCGTCCATGTGGTCAACACCCGAAGTCTGTTATTTTCTTAGCTCGTCGACTACCATACTTTGTCTTTCTTCAATATAACAATTACAATAAATTAAAGTCTTACTAGTTTCCACAAAACTTTTCCATTCCATGCTCGATCCTTCCTAACCAAACAAACACTTAACTCTTTTGATTGACGGACACGAAACATACCCTCATGACACCCATTCAAGTGATACATTTGAATCCTTGGCATACACTCATAGTAACAATTTCCAAATCACGGGTGAAGTCATTCCTTTCATGAATCCTTAATTGACATAAGCTACATCCCCATGTGCTTCGCTAACATGTTTTCTTAGCACGTCTTTCAAAAATTGGTTCACTCACGAGATTTTTATTCATTCCCAATTTGCATTAAGGTACCCACTAAAAGAGTCCCAACATTCGAACCTCCTAAAGAACTACTTCTCAAACGTTCCTAGTAAGCATCTCTTGATGCATACCTATATTTGAACCTCTTCCTCATAACTTCACAACAAAATATCTCCAAAACCTACACACCTTACTTGTTTATCTAGTCACCAAATTTTGGTGACATTTGGAGTTCGTTAAAATTTAAACAACGGGTATATCTTGTTGTTTTCTTAATCAATAGAAAAATATTTTTAAAATTTCAACAATGCCAGAACATTAACATAGTCATTGAATATCAAGAAAAACATCCGAACAATTATTCATAGATTAATTTGCAAGTCAGACATAATTACAACAAATTTTACAAACAAACAATATAAATTGCTAAAAGACAAAAAATAAATAACAGAAGACACAGATAGACAGAAAACCTTAATTCTTACTATAAATAAATTATAGGTTTTACATGTGCCAATTTAGAACGGCAAGACTATATTTCGTAATTATAGTTATATAAGGATTATCATTTCAAGTTTGGAATAAAAATTATAACATTGTCTGAATTGTGCTTTTAGTTTGCTGTGTAATTTTACACCGACTAACCGACTAGAGTTAATTCAATAATATTTAGTTATTATGGTAATAACAAATTTAATTGTTATGGAAGGGAATTAAAAATGAAAAAGTTAAGTACTATCATATTAAAATAGAAGTACTTTTTTCAATATATAGTCTACGTACGCATATAATTTTTTCCACACGAATTACAAAATTTTGTAGCGAACAAACAACTACTATTTGAAGAACACACGGAGAAGCTAAATTACTTGAGTCAAAAAGAGTTCAGTAATTTATTGGGAGTGGTAATGGAGGTATTTTTAAGACGAGTCACCCCTTGATGTTTTCAACGAACTTTGCTACTTATCTAAACTCATGTCTACTCTATAATATATCAGAAAGTGTTAATCCCTCTTTTCTATTAATTAGGGACACAAATCAACCCACTATATAAGGTAAGAAGTGTTGAAAACTCACTCAATTTATAGTGAGTTGGTTTGTGGCCCTAATTAGTGAAAAAGAGAAATTAAGACACACCTTGCTTTTGATATATCTTAATTTGATTATGAAACCTATATAACTAACTTAAATAATCATTGTAAAAATTCCAATATCTTAAAAGTACACTCGATGACTTCATTAAGACATCTAATTACCAAACTAACAACTGTGGCTACATCTAGTCCCCCTTAAAGAGATTTTTGACTTAGTACACTCGATGACTTAATCCACTATAACCAAACTAGTTAGAAGTTCTTAATCGCCACTTCAAGCGTTTTGTATTGTTTGCCAAAGCCTCATCAAACTGCAATTTTATAATGTCTCGGTAGAAAACCAAAAGTATAGTCCCTAGATTCCTCAAGAATATTGTCAAACCCTGCCTCTTGAATTGAGTTTAAGTTGTTTAGGAACCAAGGACACTGTAAGCCTTTCCAAACTGAGTATTATTTGGAGCTTCCCCAAGTCAATCCACTGTCAACAAATCTATCTTAGTACCATCAAGCATTGTTGAGAGTATCGAGTTTTTAACTATCTCTCCATACCTCTTTAAATCAATTAAAGGTTGTTGTCACTATCGGGCCATTTACAACAATTTGAGTTTGTATAAGATTTGATACAAAATCGTATTCTAGGATTCTAACTCTCATTGAGAGCATATTACAAATTGAAATCCTATATCAATTCAAGTATCACAGTTTATTCTAAACAAATTTGTGACTATACTTGATTGGTTTATAAAGATATCTAATTACTCTCCTAAGATAGGATTTTACAATTGATTCTCGTGTTCAAGGCTTTTTACTGAAATGTCCTTTCAATTATGAACATACCTTTAAATTCCTTGATCTTTAGAGTCAAATGAATGTAGCCCAGAGAAATTTCTTGCTCAATTTATTTTCATTAAACGATTGATCACTTGATGTATCTTTAAGCGTTTGATCAATTCTGATTCTTCTGCTCATCACTTGAGATGTTTACTCATCAGGGACTTGGACTATAGCCATTTGTTCTACATTTCATATGTTATTTATTTTCTAACCCAAAGGATAAATTCCTTATAGTAATGTGAAGTAACATCTTTAGATCAAAGCTTCTCAAGGTTTTGATCAACATAATTTTCTTCTAAATTATCACTAGCTCTTTCATTAGTAAACATATCCACTAGTTCATGGGTTGACAAAGTCTTTTATGTGCTTCATACATAAACATTTATCACTAAGTCATAACTTTTTATGTTACTCATATTAGATAGTCAAAAACATAGATTCTTGTTATGTTTTCAAACAACTTGCACACTAAGAGTAACCAGTTAATGGATAATTGCTCCTTTGCTTTGTTATCAACAAAACATCAATAGTAGGTATTCGTATTTGAACCAATCTGATTCTTACAACTCTTGAGGAAAATTTCACTCAATGTTCTAGATTAGTACAATCAAGCTCTTGAGTCAAGTTTTCTCAAGATTCTAACTCAGTAAAGTCAGGTTCTTGAGAATAATAGTCATGTCAATGCATTTGGGCACATATTTCTAGCTTTGTACTGTGACATTTTAAAAGCCCTTTTCACCCTAAGATTAGTTTTTTTAGCATATTTCTAAACTTTATCTCATAATTGAGTTTTAATGTAATTATCTGCATATTGATCCTTACTCGCTCTGCAGACCATATTTGAGCTCTAGATGTCATATTGACATATGCGAGCAGGTGCAAAAAGCAAAGACTCAGGGTTATAATTTTTATGTTAGAGCAAAAGCCCAAATCGAAACTTTACTTGGTCAAAGCTGCTAATTACGTGACTAGGGTTTTCATAATAACTTTTAGTATCGGGCCACTTGTTTTAAAGTCCAAAAAGAGTACTATATATTTTTAGTTTTTTATAGGGTTTAGAGATTCTATTTTCGGACTCACATATAATAGAGAGCTTTTTTTATTTTCATTGAAGGCTAAATTTCCAAGATTAATCCACTGTCTCAGAATTTCATGAAGACCTTGAGGATTATTTTATAATGTTAATTTCACATTGATGATTCTATTTCTTTCATTCGATTACATTGTCATTCTGACAGAATTCAAATTTCAATAGGATTGGTAGATTTAGTTTAACAGAATTCCGTTTCTAATCTAACCAATTGTAGTTTTTCGATGTTTGATTGTTAAATATAATCCATCAAATATTGTGATGCTTAATCTAGTCAAAGAAACATAATTCACATAAGATTTATTTACTATGATGCTTAATCCTTGCGAGAGGACTTAAGTTGTTGCCCCTACGCTATGTTTTTATTACTTGTATTTGGCCCGTGTGCGACAATGGGTCAAATTGGCGCCGTTTCCGGCAACTCTCCAATAACAATATTGGCCAATTTTAGAGTACTACCAACCATCCGAACAATTGTTTTTGTATTTTGTTGATGTACAAGACGTGTAGGCTTGTTGCTAGGTCATGTAGGCTCGTTGCTAGCTCGTGTAGGCCTTTCGCTAGTAAAAAATAATTCAGTTTTCAAGCAACTGTCTCAGATTGCCCGAAATTTTGCCAGAGAATCACAAAAAAAATCAAGAAATAGACACCTATAAAAGGGACTTCTTAAGGGATTCCAACCCTCAAAATCCCAAATTCCTTCGATTAGACCACTTTTTTAATTTTTTGAATTTTTCATATTCTCAAAAAAATCCAAAAAAAAATTGCGTTATCTTTATTTGATTTTCAGAATTTTTTTGGTGGTATTCTTATATGTTTTAGATTTTATTTGATATGGTTTTTATTTTCCACTATAATTTTAGCGATAGGGACATTGTTGAAATTTTTAGAATAGTGTTGTTGCATTGCATTGTTACATTCTCATGATGAGTGACTAGGGCCAGTTTTGTGAATCTGCTTCCTCTTGATCCAGATATAGATAGGACTTTTCATTTACATCATAGACTTAACATAGCTAATAGTGCTAATGAATTAGGTAGTGATAGTGAAAGTGATTATGTGTTCAGTTCTAACTCTGGGTGTGATAAATGAATAATAGAACCTTAAGATAACTTGTTGCACCTGAAGTTACTATACCATTTGAACTTAAATATGGTTTAATACACTTACTTCCAAAGTTTAATGGTCTTGCAGGTGAGGATCCTCATAAACATCTGAAGGAATTCCATATTGTTTGTTCTACCATCAACGGTGCCAAATAGCATGAACAACAATCACTCGCAAGAGTGAGATGCCTCCACAACTTATGGTTTTCTGTGAAGTGTTTGATGAGTGGGGCATTGACTTTATGGGCCCTTTTCCGGTATCTTTTGATTTTGTCTACATTTTACTTGTTGTTGATTATGTTTCAAAGTGGGTGGAGGCAATACCCACTAGGACTAATATTCAAAAGTTGTTGCAGATTTTGTCAGGTCAAATATTTTTTGCAGGTATGGAATGTTGGAACCAAGTTGGTTTTACATTTAGAGTTTTGATGTTAACCAAAGTATTTTATGAGAACAATATATTTGACTTTAAAGAGTATGAAAGAAGAGTCATGTTTATGAAGAAAATCTAAAAAAAGATTTGATTCAAATTTATAATTGAAGAAAATCTAAAATAAGATTTGATTCAAAATTATAATTGATGAAAATCTAAAATAAGATTTGATTCAAATTTATAATTGATAAAAATCTAAAATAAATATTTGATTCATGTTTATAATTGAAGAAAATATTTGACCAAATTGAAAAGAAGATATGGTCAAGATTTGAAGAATATTTGAAGAAGATTTGAAGAAGATTTGATCAAGATTTATCTACAACAAAATATGAATAGAATCAATCTTAAAAATTTACAAATGCAATCTGAACAAAAATAAAACATAATCAATCTGAAGAGTTTACAAACTCAATCTAAACAAAATAGAAATAAAATCAATTTGAAGAATTTACAAACTCAATATGAACAAGATACCATTCAGAATTAAACAAGGACTAAATTAAAGCCCAAATTTTCACTATAAATAGACACTCAAGGCTGAAGGAGAAAAGCAGAAAAAAGTAGAAGAACTCATGCTCAAAGTTCTCAATTCATCTTAGAGTTCAAAGAGAGAAACACTTGTTCAGGTTAGAAATATTTTATGAGTGTTCTTTTCTTAGAGTGTGAGAGTTATTATTATTATCGTCTTTGTTAGAAGCAACTACTCAAGTTCCGATCTTTTGTATCCAACCCGATAGTAGTTTAGTTCCTTCTTCAATCTGGGGTTGTCAGGTTGTTAGGAGAAGACTTGGCTTGCAAGGTCAAGGTGGTTAGTTCCTTCTTCAATCTGGGGTTGTCCGGTTGTTAGGAGAAGACTTGACTTGTAGGGTCAAGGTGGTTAGTTCCTCAAAAGTCTGGGGTTGTCAGGCTGTTTGGGAAGACTGACTTGGAGGGTCAGATGCTTTGTAATTCAAGGTATTTGAATTAGTGGATTAAAGCCTTCTAAATGAGGGGACTGAATGTAGCCAAGTTAATGGTGAACCAGGATAAAGCCATGTTTCAAATTATTTATGCTTTCGTTGTTTGCTGCCTCTGAATTCGTTTACTTCTACTCCAAGTAATTCACAAAAACCAACCAGCCTTCATCAAATTAGCGAAAAGTTATCAACTTTGTCAAACAGAATTCAACCCCCCTTCTCGTGTTTGTAACTTCAATTGGCATCAGAGCTCGGTCTCAAGGCTGAGCACTTTACAGTGTTTGAGGAAAGATCCAAGGGTTCAACATGTCTGGATTCAGTGAATCAGCAGATGAAGAAATTGAGGTATTAGAAATTGAACCCGTTGATAGAATCTGTGATAGGTTCAAAATTCCCGACCAGTGGATTAGTTATTTCAATATACGTGTCTTTAATTCGTTTCCTCGATCTGTTTGAACCTAAATTCGAAACCCCCTTTTTGTTATCATTGATTGTAAATTCGGTTAATATAATCCGAAATCATTGCGAGACGACTTGAGTTGTTGCCCATACGCTATATCTTTATTACTCGTATTTGACCCGTGTGAGATAGTGGGCCAAACCACTATTAGGTCGGATTACAAAATCAGAGGTTTTGTGAAATACAATGTGATAACTCTTTTTCAAAAGAGGATCAGGAAGTTAAGCTCAGATTACAAGTGAAAAACTTTCAAAAGAAATAATTTGTAATTCAATGTTCACTTCGCTCTTTTGGATTTCTTGTTCTTGAATTTTTGTTGTGTAGTAGTTCAATGATTTAATTTTGCAAGGTTGTTCTCCACTTGTTGCAATGAATGAGAGTTGTATTTACAGTCTTCTTAAAATAACGTCGTTATAGGATTTTATCAAACGCTGATTGTGGTTAGTATATCATAGAGAATGTTGCGCATTACTTATACTAACATGGAAACTTGTCACTAATTTCAAAATTGATCAGTCATTTTTATCATTTATGAGAGCATTGAACTTTATTTTTAAGTAGATTATGAGATTCTAGATGATTACTCTATCTTGTTGATTCTTTTGTTACATAGAATCTATCATATAGATTGAAGCAAAGACATTAATCCACTAGAGGAAACGTTTTATCAGAGGAATGTTGTATACGACAATGCAAGACTATTCACTTGACACACATAAACAAAAGTTATGCTACTACGAAATCAGTGAATTCAGGGGTAAACCTTAGAATAAACGTCAGAATATAAATCGTTCTCTTATATACTTTGTAATTATTAAAATCAAAATTAAGGATTCTTCAAAGATACTTGATTCTAACAACTTTTGTACATATGGATGGTGATATTTTTAGGCTATATTCTATAAAAATTGGACAATTAAAAAATATATTTGTTGGCACTCATTAAATATAATATTCAATGTATTCACATTTTTTCCTTTAGTTGTATGAAATACGTGCTTGACGACAAATTACTTCAAGACCAGATGATGTGCATCCTATGTACTAGACGGATGTAATAAAGAATATTGTTTGTATAGTAACAAATTTATACTGATGTGCAACCATGTCTACAAAAAGATGTGACCAGATGATTAGTTGAGAGTCTTGAATTTATATCATATGTACACTTGAAGAAATACCGGAGGATAAATTGTTTCCTCATGACTTTGTTATCATCACATTTAATTATGGGTCACTTTTTCTATACCAACTTAGTTCCAATAAATTTTCTAACAATGTTTTTGTTTCACTCATTAGTTTTCGCAAAGGATTTTGTTTCCATTGGCCCTTGAACTTAAGGAGACATTGTAGACCACGTACAGTAATTGCCTCTTTATATTATTGTTCTAACAAAACCCTTTGTTTCGCTCAACAGATTTCTCATATGGTTCAAGTATTGGTTAGACAACAACTATATTATTTATGTTGTGTTTGAGTAGGCCTAGTTATTTGAATTGCATTTCTAGTTGTCAACGATTGCTTTCAATGAAAGCTTTGACATCAAAGGATTATGGCATGGGACACAAATGAGGGTAAGGACACAAACGAGGATTATGGCATGGGAAGTAATTGGTGTTCTCATTGCACACATTTCATCATGACAATGTGAAGGATACCGATTTGTAAAGATAAAAAAAAAAAAAAAATAGAATAGAAAACGGGAAGAAGGTTGAACAAAGTGTAGAGATGTTTGATTCAGTCAACACATATATTTATAATCAAGTAGATAGGGTCAATCTCATGTTGTATCTTATATTCCCGCTTCTTAAGGCTCTATTTGGAGTGAGGGTAAGAGTAGGTTTTGGGAAGAGAGGAGAGGAAGGGAAAGAGAAAAATCTTGCATCTTATTTGTCTGTTTGTAGAGAATGAGAAGAGATTAAGATTTATGATAAATTTTTTAGACATGATTTATGTGATAATAGTTTCAGCCTAACGGTAGATTTTATAATATGGTTGCGGAGTTAAGAGTTATTAGAAGTGTCATAGTATTAAGTTTGACACTATAGTGTCAAATGATCCTAACTCATTGTTTTAACTAGATGCACCTAAATTTCATAATAAATTTACAATCTTTTTTAGTATAATATTGTAAATCAATAATAGGTTAAATTAATCTTTTGCTCCTTTATCTTTTTTTCAAGTTTCATTTTGATCCTTTAATTAATTTATGTTTTGTTTAGGTCCCATGTCAATTTGAATGTCTGACTAGATTTTTTCAATCACCCATATAAAAGTCAAAATTTCTCCTCCTCCTAAAGCCATTGATTTGAAACCATCACAATGTTTTTCTTGTTGTTTCTAGCACCTCTAATCTTTCTGCTTTTTTATTGGATCTGTTTGTAGAAACATAAGGTTTCATTTTTTCTGATCATATTTTTTGTGAGTTTATGTTGAATATTTTTCTAGATCTTGATAAAGTTTTTTTTCTCTCGTGAATTTAAGTTTGTATGGGTTTAGAGTTTACTGGTTTTTTTTAATAAATTTATGGGTTTGTAAAAGAGTTTTTTGTGGGTTTGGGTTTGAATGTGAGAAATATAGATTTGTAGTTGTTATTGTTGTTCTTTTAAATTTTTGTTGTTTTTACATGTTGGAGTTCAAAGAAGAAGAATAGGTGGAGGAGGGTGACTAAGACAGCCTAGTCAAACATCCAAGTTGATATATAAACTCAACTTAATGATTGTTTATTAAAACTAACACATTGATCAAAATGGCTAACGAAATCATAGTTAAGGAGTCCAAACAGAATAAAAATTATTTAAGGGACCAAATTCAAAATAAGAAAAGATAACAAACCAAAAAAGTAATTTAATGTTAACAATAAAAGTATTTAAATTCACATAATAATATTATTCATATAAATGGCAATTGTACCAACAAACTTAATATGAAAAGTATATAACTTTTATAAGAAAGAGAAAATATATTTAAAAGGTTTATCTAACTTTAATAAGATAATATTTTAATAAAAAAATATTGTCTTTTCTTATTAAAATTGTTATTTTAATATATTATTTTTAACAATTGCTTCACAATATTCAAGTAGTGAACTTGAAATTTGAGATATTATTATTAACTAAGATCACACTAATATCCCTTTTGCAACTATCCACGAAAAGATTTTAAAATTTTCCTTCAAAATTATATGTTTTAACTCTTACTATTGGCCTGACACTTAGTAGACCAATTTGAAATATTAGACTACAAAACAATTTGCAATTTGGGGTGTTACACCAGGAATATTGATAGCAGAAGATGGTGGTTCAACAAAACACCAACACCGCCCGTTAATACAACATCCATGTCTTCCAGGTGGACATCCAGGTTGACATTCTCCATCAATTTTACAAGCTTCCGATTTCATGCACATATCTACATACCAAAATTATGCATGTGGACATAGGATTAGTGTTGTATGTAAAAAGTGAAATATTTGAAATGTATAAATTTGTTTAAAGTTAAACATCAAAACATGAAGTATAAAATAAATACTTCATTTAGATGGTTTCAAACCTGATGTAAGGATGAAGAAAGCCAATAGGAATAACATTGTGAGAGCAGATTTCCTTGTAGTGTCCATCTTGTACATAGAACATATTATATTCAATAGATGTCTATTATTTATATATGCATATGGTGAGATTGCACCTTGACCATATTAACTAATAACCAATTGAGTATTAACTAAAAGATATAAAGTTTTCATGAGATATTATATTGTTGACAATTTTAATTATTAAAAGTTTAGATATAAAACTATTTTCTAGTAAAAAAATATATAAAGACTTTTTAGGACAACAATAATTATTGTTAATAAACTTGTTAAAGTTAAATAGATAACATTCTTTAAATGATATTGAATTGAAATGAATTTTTAACTCAATTTTTTTATAAACAATTTTTAACATTAATTAACCATTATTTGATTTATCAATTTATTAGAGATATAAAATTAATATTAGAGATATAAAATTAGTTATAAGTTAGTTATTTTAGTTATGTACGTTAGTTACAAGTTAGGTATCATAGTTAGTAATTAGATGTTCTAATTTGGGTATATAAGTTTCATTATACCTAATATTATAATCATCTTTCTCATTTGATTAATACAAAGTTTTTCTTTATTTTCCTCT
>JBBPBQ010000001.1:15754070-15839237 GCA_037974755.1 Cicer yamashitae
ATTGTAGTGTGTTAGAGAACAATATTCATGTTTATATTATATTTTGAATATGCATGTTTATACTAGATAATATTCAATTCACTAAATTATTTACTTGAAATTCATTCATTTTATTTTATATATGTATTTTTCTTGTGCAATTTATAAAAACATATAATAATTTTATCATATTTGGATTTAGTGTGTAGTTATTTAAATAAAATATGTTGAATTTTTTATGTAATTTTATTTGTTGAAGGAAAATATTCTACTCTCATTTATTTATATGTAAAATGTTGCATTTATTATACACATATGTAAAAGTCTTTGGAATATATGTTAGACAGTTTTATTTGAAAAATAAATCTTTATAAATAATGATTATTATTATTATTGAATCAAATGAACTAGAAATATAAAACACTTGTATTATTGTAAGTTAGAAGTATAGATATCATATTAAAATTTTTTGTTGGCAAGATCAATTGGGCAATCTTAGATTTATTATGATACAAAAAATAGATATTTTTTATGTTGACATGTATTAAAAAGCAAGAAAATTCTTCAATCCAATAATTGTGTTATTAGTTCCCAAAGGAAGTTAACAATTTGAGGGAATGAGTCTCTCAAATTTCAAGAATGTATGTGAGGTACTATTTGTGGATGAACACATCAAAGTATCTTTGTTGTCAACTGACAACAAGAAGTTTGTGAGATGGTTGTGTCAACAAATTTGACTAAGAGGCTATTTTCTCATAAGTATTGTATTGGAATTGATATTGAACATCATGTATCATATGTTCATATGCAATAATGGACTTGAAGATTCATTCTCTATACGTCTAAAATTAATTGCATGATAAATACTTATGAGATCATAACTTCTAAATTCTACTGTGGGAATGTGTAATCATGTATGCTAAGATATTGATTTGCATCAAACCAACAAGTTAATATATGTAAGTCATCCCCTTAATTTACAATCAATTTTTGAGTTGATAATCTAATATTTCCCATCTTAGAGATTTTTTGGATGTGTTTTGTATGTTTCAATAGCTTCAATATAATGCACTAAGATGGACCATAAAAGTAAATTGGAAATACATATTGGATATGAAATCTCCATTTATAATATAGTATATTGAGCCACGAAATTAGAGACTTGTTTACAGATGAGTTTGCTGATTATCATTTGATGAATTAGTATTCCTAATATTAAAGGGAGAAAATAAACATCTAAAAATAATTATTGAAATATATCATTATCTCATCTTGATCTTCATACAAACTAGTTTGAACCAAAAGTTCAAAAGAAAACTCATTTGCAATGTTTATGAAACCGATTATGAGTTGCTAATGACCCAATATAAATGGATGTCCATGATGGGAATCTAATATTGAAAATGAGTCTCAACTATTTCAACTACACCTGAAGTGTGTTAGACAAGTTGGCGCCAAGGACAAAAATCCTTAAACAAGAAAATGAGCTAAAAAGAAAGATGACCCATGTGAGGATAAGAAAATTCCAAAAGAGTACTTTGACACACTTTTCCAGTTCCAGAAAAACTGATCAGGTACCTGAAAATTATGAAAATAAAAAAATCTTGATAAATTATATCATGAATGGAATGTGTTGGAACCGAAATAAAGTCAACTTTGACAATGTTTTTACATATAATATAGCACTATATGTGGGAAATGATATTGAGGATCATGAACCAAAGTATATTAAAGATTATAGACAAATAAATGCTTGAAAAATATAAAGAACCAATTAAAGTGGAATTAAGTTCGCTTTGCAAAGCGAAAAGTTTTTGGACTTGTAGTCCGCACATCTAAAGATGTGAAGCTAATTAGAATGATGAAGTACATATATTCAAGAGTATTGATAAAAGTCTACTATTAATTTTGAAGAGACATATTTACCTTAAGTGGGTTCAAGAACTTTTTCATACTTGATTAAGTTTAGTAGCCATAAAGGTTCAGTTTGTATGAAAGATGCGTTACAATGAATTTTGGTAGCTCACTTGATAGTGATGAGTATATGAAACTCCGTAAAGGATTTAATTTTTGTAGGACATACAATTCAAACTATTGAAAAGATGACTTAATTAAAATGAATAAGTCTTTTTATGTGCTTAAACAATCTAGATGCATGTTGTATAATTTTCTCAGTGAATATTTTCTATATGAGAGATATAGAAATGATATAATTTATCTAAGTATTTTTAAGAAAAGATTTGTTTGAGATTTATAAATGAGTATGAAAAAAATACTTTTGTGAATTATGAAACTTATATAGCAAAAGTATTAATATAGTTATATAGCAAGATTTAAAAGTATTATTTGTAAAATATTTTTGTGTAAAATTAATATAGTTCTATATGGAGAAATTATGAAACTTATATAGAAAGGGCTATTGTCTACTTGATTGAAATTTTGATATTACTTGGATGCACCACTTGTTGATTTCTTATTCTGTGATTGATAAGACTAGTGTGTGCATTGTAAGTGGTGTAGACTAAATATTGGGATTTTATTGTGATTAATTGATATACATATATAATGATGTAAGTTCTAATGAATATTGTGAGATTTGTTAAGTTATGATAATCGAATAAGTATGAGATAGGTGTTGTAGATTTTGGAGTGAGGACTATTTTGTCATCATATAAGGAAGGTCTGATAAACCTAGTGATTCGGGGAAGTACCACCGAATGAGCCTGATCGTGGAGGGTTACAGTCGAACTGTAAGGTAAGACTAATAGACCTTGAGGGTATCTCTGAGGGATTCTTAAGTGGATTAGTGGGTTATTCCCTAAGGCTAGGAGATACCATGCAATACAAGAGTACCTCGACTGTCGCGTATTTGCGTTTAGGAAATGAAAAATGCTAAAAGTAAGGAAATTGAATGGCCATCACTTAAACCTTGTTTGTACAAGCGTAGTTGAGGTTATGATAACTTATTTGTTAATACACAATTGTTGTCTGGAGAAAAGTCAAAACATATTTGTTAGCATGATAGTCAATTACAAACTCGTGTTATTTGGTTCTTTACATTCAAGGTTCATCATCCCCAATTTTTATTAAATTCATTTCTAATGGATGTAAGATCTATGGTTGTTTATATGAAGAATTTTGAAGCAAAAACTCGAAGAGACATGGTTGCACCTCTGTATGAGATTTTTTGAAGGTGTCATTTATTAAGATGAATTTTGTTTTATTTTAGTTTTGATTTGTAAAATTCTTATTTTGTTTTAATTTGTAGTTGTAATGGTTTTTATCTAGATTTAGTTGATATGATGGAAGTGATTCCTTACATATAGTTTGTTTTAGGAAAACATATGATGGAAAGTTAGTATGGGTTTAAAAAATGGTGGCACTTATGACTTGGTTAGGGAAAGTCTTGCTTTAAATAGGCAAATAACAATATTGATGAGTAGTGTAGTCAACAATTTCCCCTTGAAAATCAGGGTTACATGCGAGGACTCCAGTACTTTTAAACAAAATATATTTCTATTGTAAAAATGATCAGCAACAACTTTATGATCAAGAAAATATCAACGGTAGGAGTGTCACTTTTATGATATTGATACAAGTAAATGTAAAAGTCACTTTTACTATTCATTATAATTTTCAAAAAAATATTAAAAGTGTCACTTTTATGGTTGAATATTTCTTTTGAAAAAAAATATGTTTATTAATATAGTTTTAGTTTATTGAGAAAAGGGGTCAATTTTATGATCTATATTTTTCTTTTTCCTAAAAATCACTTTCACGGTACATACATACTATAAAAATCACTTGTATCTGTTGTAAAAGCCATCCTTATTATAAGTACAAAGTTCTTTAAAAACAAAATACTGCCTTAGATTAAAATTTGAGGGATAATTTTGGGATGATACTAAATTGTAGAGAAACAATAATAATTTATTTAGAGCTTCTTCTCTCCTCTTGTATTTTTAAAAGCCTCTAATAATTTTTTTCTTCCAAATTTATCTCATTTGTGTTGCTTGTTTCGAACATGATTTACCCCTTAACCATTCCAAACATACTCTTTATCAGTTTCAAAATCACCTACCCTTTTCTACTCTTTGATTTTCTTCAAAATCATATTCAACACATCACATTTTACATTCATGTTTTTTTGGTGTTTTGGTCTCTGATTTTATCATTCATTTAAATTATTTAATTTACAATTTTACTTTTTTTACTGAAGTAAACATGTAAACTTTTTTAAATAGCAACATAAATTTTTGTAACTTCTTTAACTCTTTTGATAAATTATAACTTCCAACATTTACCACTTGAATTTTTGAAGTTGATCATATGTAATATTGGACAGTTACTACACAATCTCTAAAGATAATGAGTCAGTTATTTATAGATTACAAAAATGATTTTATTATATTTTTTTAAAATGATTTTTATGAAAATTCATTTAAAAATAGTAAAAATTATTTTCCACTCATTTGTTACAAATTAAAAAAGAAATTTTAACATTTATTAATAAATGATTATATTTTGTGTTTGATGTGCAACTCAAAGCAAACTTGATAAAATTATGTTAGTTCAATTTGTGCCAAAGAATAGTATATATATATATATATATATACATTTGATTTGATCTAATAGGTCATATAAGTTATTAATATATATTTAATTATTTTAGGTGTTTTCTAAAATAAAGAATAAGATTTCAGATGATTTTATCTGCATTAATAATTGTTGTGATGTTTAGTGTGCATTTGATTAAATAATAAACATGGACAAAATTATATTTTATCTATTTTGATGTATTATTAATATTTTCTAATCTCTATTTTAATTATGTTAAAAATGAGTTTTGGGGCTTTTACTATTGATGCACCCCTTTTACGCTTATGCCTCTCCCTCCATAACCATTTTTCTTCTGATCTTTTCTCTTCAGCCATGACCAATTCAATAGGATCTATATTAGATATATTCCCTTTGCAGCTTGGAGCTCGTCTGCGTCCATCGCAAACGTCAAACACAAACAACAAGGGTGAGTTTTCGAAATCATGTAATAGTATAGGATAAACAAGGAGAACACGCAAGTAGTCAAATTAGCACAAATAAAGAGAAACATTCAAGAACATAATATCAAAGGTTAATCTAATTCAATCACGATAAAACAATCACAAGGATGAAATGTTATGCATGTCATATACTCTATACTTCTTCATCATTTGATACCATTCTACTCTGAAGTACTTGCTTAAGAGGCCCGATACAATGCCACTACAGGAGTGGACAGACAATTCATGAATGGCCAAGTCCTCATAGATCCCCTCAACTCAACCCGAGACACATATACGCAATGGTCGGGGTACTCTTGTGTTGCACGGTAGCTCCTAGCCTTAGGGAATAACCCACTGATCCACTTAGGAATTCCCCACCAGAGATACCCCCAAGGTCTATCAGTCTTACCTTACAGTTCGACTGTAGCCCTCCATGATCAGGCTCATTCAGTTGTACTTCCCCAAATTACTAGGTTTTTCAGACCCTCCCTATATGATGACAAAATAGTCCTCACTCCAAAATCTACAACACCTATCTCATACTTATTCGATTATCTAAACTCAACAAATCTCAGTTTGAATTCACAATATTCGCCAGAACTTACATCATTATATATGTATATCAGTCAATCACAATAAAATCCTAATATTTAGTCTACACCACTCATGTATATAAATTAATTCATAGCAATTCTATAGGTTTCTAAATTATATTTTAGTCCTCGCTATTACCATTCATATGTTATTAAATTAATTAATATTACTCAATAGGGCTCGACTATACGTAGTAAGCCTCAGATGAATCTCTGAGAATTACGGCATTCTCGTTCATCCCACGTTATTTTATACTCATGAAATTGAACCTCCTCTCACCCCTTACCTCGATTGAAGATTCCGCCCAACGAATCCGATCTACTAACGTGCTGTGTCTTCGTTGACCCTCGTCTCTAATAGACTGCAGAAGAAATAAATCAATCCAACAACCAAATACATATTAATTACTTGCTTCGATAGATAAATAAATCGTTTACTATTTGCAATATCATTCAAAAATATATTTAATACAAAACATACTTATAAATATAATAACATAAAATAAATGTATAATTTTAATTAAAATAAAACAGAATCACGTAACATATATGTAATAAAGTTGATAGTATTTATTTAAATGGATGCATACTGTAAACCATTTTTAATTATAGCTAAAATAGAATGAATTCTTTAGATGTAGATTAATTTTAGAATATATGTCCAGTATTATAATTTAGTCATATGCCCAAGTCTATTACTGCCCAGCTTATAAAAGAATATATGCCCTATACCCGACTACATATACCCTGTCCAGCTTTAATATACTTCGATCATATGCCCTGTATTTATATAATTGATGAAATTGGGAAAGGTATATTAAATTGATGGAATTAGGAACATATGTTCTCTTCTTTTTATTCAGACCAAAGTGTATCAAATTTGGAGTTAAGAAAAGTGTATCAAATTGATGTAATTATGAACATATACTCTCTTTTTTTTATTCAGACCAAAGCGTATCAATTGATGAGATTAAGAAAAGTATATCTGCCATAGGGTACTGCTATATTGTTGTGTTGTTAGAAACCATGGGTTGAAACAGAGGAGCGGCTAATCTGTTTTTTCTTTCTTTCTTTAAGTGCGCAGGCGTTAACCTATCGACTATATATATATATATATATAGGTATAGCTAAGGTTCTAATATTACTATTATTATTATTATTATTATTATTATTATTATTATTATTATTATTATTATTATTATTATTATTACAATTCTAAATCCACTCTGTTAGTGCTAAAGTTATCCGACTAGTGTAGCAACACACACGTTCACTTCTTGTTTTATTTTATATATAAATATGTGATGCCCAGAAAATCCAAAAGAATTGAGGTCCAACAGGACCAACCAAAAGAAAACCCTAAACCTATTTCTTCTGCAAAACCCATCAAGTCTTGGGCACAAGCAGTTGAAGAAGAAGAAGCCAAAAATGAAATCCAAAAATGGCTTAAAAGCCAACAGATTTTGGGACCCCAAAACTTTGAAGCAATCAAAGCTTCAATAGCAAAAGGCATTAATTTGCAAAAAGCAGCAAAGCTCCGGGAGCTCCAAAAAGAGATTGAATGTCTCTTGATGGAACTGCCATTTTCTCAAAGGGTTGAGAGGGGAGAATCTTCATCTTCAAAAACCTCTTAAAAAATTATTTCAAAACCTTCACAAGAGGGATCATCCTGTAAAATCATTTCAAAATTTCCTCAAGAGGAATTTTCAAAAATTGTTTTGAAACCAAATGAATCTCATATTGGTTTAGCAAACTTTATACCAAAATCTGAGTATTTTATTAAAAAAGAATTTCAAAACATTTGGACAATAGAGGACCACTTTTATAATAAAAATCCTCAATTGGTCATCTCAAAATTTTTCCCAGAAGGCTGGTTTTTCAAACCATGGGATTTATCAAAACCCAGCCTTACTATAAATCTATTCTTGAATTGACAGGCTCTGTAACAATTCAAGACAACCCAAAAGAAGGCCCAGTGGCCTACTCAACTGCAAAAATGCACAAAATAATCCCACCTTCGGAATAGGGATCCAACCTTTATACCCTAAAACAGTTCTCACTTGACTTCAAAACCACAATAAACCATTGTAGGACATTCAATTACTGGGACTACCAACAGGCCTGGTACAATGTTTTCCTCGTACAAAACCAAAAATTTAGTCATACCTTGCTATTTTTCTTTAATCTTACCATGGAAGCTTCAAAAATCCCTGAATGGTTTGCTCATTGATGGAAACTCTATGGCTCCATTCCAGAAATACTAAAACCGGAAGTCTAAGATAGTTTCCAACTATACAAAACTCACTACAAACCCACAAACAGAGAACACATTTTTCACCCTCTAATGCTTTTCCATACAAAATTCTTTTTACCATGGGTCTTAGCATGGTATTTTGAAATTGATCAAAAAGAGGCCCAAACAATCCTCGTCCGAAAATTCAAAGTTAGATGGTGGACAAAGTTCTCTATTCCACCAAGTATTAAAGGTCAAGCCGTTTCAACATGACTCCAAAAATAGGGATTGAAGAAACCACACCCAATGCAAACTCAATTCTTGGCCCAAAAATCATTTGCACAAACCTAATTAGCGGCAGCAAAAACTGAACAAGAATACTTCGAGATCATGGCCCAACTTCTCAAAAGTAAGGCTCGATCCTCAAAGACTTCGAAAGGGAGTGCTTCAGAAAATTCTATCAATCTTGAAAATGATAATGAAGACGACTGTCTAGGCATCTTCTCAGATTCTGAAATAGGTTCATCAGAAAATGATAAACCCTTACAGTTTGATGAGCTAGGAACCGCCGAATCTCTTAGTGGCTCAGAATGTAGTGCAAAATCAATCAATGTTTTAACAAAATATCAAGAATTAATTCTCGACATAATAAAACAAGTTGAAGAAACGAAACTTCAAAAAGAAATAATAGGAGAAGAAGAAGAACTAAATTGCTTAAAAAGTAACATTGTACCAAACAAATTTTTGCAAAAATCTAATGAGAAACTTGTTGCAGCTAACAACTCCAACATGATTATCAAAAGCAAAACTGAAGCTTCTATTAAAAAATATAACTCATAGTGTCATTTTAGGGACTCCTTTTGTTTTATTAGAAAATATAACTCATAGTGTCATTTTAGGGACTCCTTTTATTAACATGATAACTCCCTATTCTGTCAATCATGATAGCATTTCTTGCAAAACAAAAGAAAACAAGATTCACTACGCCAAAAATGACATTTTATAGCGCGTCTTTTACAACACTTGTTAAATACAAGCGCTGTTGTATAATTTTTTAAAAATAACGGAGGATACAACAACGCTTTTTTTACAAGCGCTGTTGTAGGGTCATATAGGGTCACATACGCTTGCACATAATGTTTACAACTCTTTTACAGCGCTTTTTTAAAAAGCACTGTAAATTGAAGCGCTATCACATAGCCTTTTACAGCGCTTTTTGAGCGCTTTAAACACAAGCGCTGTAAAATGTAGCGCTCCCACCTTATGTTACATAGCTTTTAAAGCGCTTCTTGTGGAAGCGCTGTAAAAGCCTTGCGCTTTCACATAATCAAATGACCTATTACAACGCTTTTGATACAAGCGCTGTAATAGGCTTGCCCTTTTCACATTTTTATAGAACCTATTAGAGCGCTTTTTGAACAAGCGCTGTAAAATCATTCATTTTAAATAAAAAACATTCACTTGGTACTGTATTATAAAAACAAATTTAAAACAAATTTAATACGTTGTCCAAACCCTACGAACCCTCATCTCCTCTACCCTGCGAACCCTCCTCTCATCTATTGTGCGCCCATCTACAAATTGATTTACCTTAAAACAAATTGATCAACGTTGTCTCAGGTACTGTATTTTATTTATTTGTTGTTGTCACTAATTCAAACTGATAAATTGTTACATGATATTAGATATGTTCTCATGATATATATGTTCTGTTTTGAAATCAATCTTGGACCAATATTATAAGATATGTGTATTATATATATATATAGGTCATATATATCAGACTTGAAATCATGCTTATTGTGTAACTGCATTTATATATATAGGTCATATAAATGGATCGAAAATGGATGTCTGCCAATCTATTGACAAAAGAGTATGAAAATGGAGTGAATGAGTTTATTGAGTTTGCAGTGATGAATGCAAAAGATCCAAATAGAGTCGTTTGTCCTTGTTTAAAATGTTGTTTTGGAAAACACGTTAGAGCAGATGAATTGGAAGGACATTTAGTATGGTATGGAATTGATCAAAGCTATACATGTTGGATAAGACATGGTGAGAAAATCAATGGAAACACCCGCACAATTAATGATTTTCCAATATATGGTAATTTATCAGGATATAGCATTAAAGGTCAGTGTGCATGTCCTATATGTGAAGAGAGTACAAATTGGATGCGGTTGAAACATTGTAAGAAGAATGTATTTCTTGGACATCGTAGATTTTTACCTTATAGTCATCAGTATCGTGGGTGGAGAAATGCATTCAATGGAAAATCAGAGGAAGATAGAGCTCCTGTAGCATCGACTGGATATCAAATACTTGAGTAACGTACCAATAACACTGTCAAATACATTTTTCTCAATATGCATCACATCGAGAAAATGTCTTACATACAATGACTTCCAATATGGCAATTCAAAGAAAATTGACTTTTTCTTCCACCCAATTTTGACCAGCTCTCCCGCAAAAGGTTTGCCAAATTTATTGGTCAAACCTTGTATGTACTAGGAAAGTCTAAGGATGGCATCAATGCAAGATTGGACTTGGTCGATATGGGAATAAGAAATGAATTGGGTCCCGTAAAGAATGGAAATCGCACATATCTACCTCCAACCGCTCATACTCTATCTAGAAAGGAAAAAATTGTTTTGTGTAAATTTCTACACGAAGTTAAAGTTCCAGAAGGATACTCTTCAAACATTAAAACTTTAGTTTGTATGAAAGACCTCAAGTTAAAAGGTTTGAAGACCCATGATGCTCATATTCTAATGGAGCATTTGCTACCAATAGGTATACGTTCAATTTTACCTGAAAAAGTTCGCCGAGCCATAACTAAATTATGTTTCTTCTTCAGGGAAATTTGTAGTAAAGTGATCGATCCTTAGAAATTACCGACATTGCAGAGGGAAATTGTTGTTACTTTGTGTGAGCTTGAAATGTACTTCCCACCCTCGTTTTTTGATATAATGGTTCACCTTACTGTTCATCTTGTTAAGGAGACACAACTTTGTGGGCTAGCTTATATGAGATGGATATACCCGATAGAACGATATATGAAAATATTAAAAGGGTACGTAAAAAGTAGAAGTCGACCAGAAGGTTGTATTGCTGAACGGTACATTGTCGAAGATGCTGCTGAATCTTGTATTGAATATCTGTCCAATGTTGAATCCATAGGGCTTCCCATGTCTTGCATTCGGGAATTATCAGGAGAAAGGATAATTGGAAAAAGACTAATGACTATATCAAGGACAGAATGGGAGCAGGCACAATTGTATGTTCTGCATAATGATGATGAGGTTCAACCGTATGTTACAATACACATGGATCAGTTATCTAGTTTGAACATGAATAGGAATCAAAATTGGATAACTCGAGAGCACAATCGAAGTTTCATAACATGGTTAAAAAATCACATAAAGTCAAAGTTTGATGTAGACCCCGGATCAATTTCACAGAGATTGAGGTGGCTAGCAAATGGTTTGAGTTTACATGTATTTTTTTACACCGGTTATATAATTAACGGCTACACATTTTATACCAAAGAACAAGATGATCAAACCACTATGCAAAATAGCGGAGTCACTCTCGTAGCTGAAGCGATGCATATCTCAAGTGCAAAAGACAAGAACCCAATATATGCCAATCTATCATATTTTGGAGTTATCGAGCGCATATGGGAGCTAGACTACACAATGTTTCGTGTTCCCATATTTAGTTGCAACTGGGTCGATAATAATAATGGCGTTTGGATTGATGAGTCAGGGTTCTTGCTTGTCGATTTTAAAAATGTTATTGAACTTATCTTTTTAATCCTATGTGTATTTTAGGCGAATCTTGAATCGGAAAATCAAGAGGACAACAAGGCAAGTTGCAGGGACATATTAGGTAAAGTGTTTAATGTTCCTGAATATTCCGGCCGCGTGAGGGGGAAAGGATTTGGCGTAACTCCTAGAAGTTATTTTTCACAAGAGAAGCGCCAAAATCCATCTAACGAGGAAGTATTAGAGAAGATCAAAGTATTAACGGTGCAAGTGGCCCTCTAGGTGAAGACAAATAAAGACAAGCAACTTGCGGACCAGCCCCAACGTGAAATTCACATGGAGAGTGAAAACGCAAGTTGCAACGTTGGTCTCAACAGTCTTCCTGAGGTAATTAATTACTTAATAAAATAAGAAATTCATTCAAGCTAATTGTTTCACATACTTATGTATTAACCATTGATTTAGGGGGTCACTCCATGCGTGTTGTACTTATCCTCCCCTACTCATCGTAAGGTCGGAAAGGGAACATTGTGCAATACTCCGGGCGAAGTATTGCACAACACACCAATCCCTGCGGGCCATGTCAAAGTATCGCCAGTTATGGCTTTGGAACCAAATGCACCGTTGCCTGTACCGGACAACGATGCAGATCTGAATTATTTGGGCGAAGCAATTGGCAGCTACGTGGCATGGCCCAAACATCTTGTTGCCCTTGACAAGGTATGTTTAATTAATTGAAATGTATGTTTAATTGATTATATTTAACTGCTGAATTTTTTCCGATGTTAACTTTAATTTTACATTTATTTAGATTCAAACAAAGTCTAAAGGGAATGATAAGAAGATTCCCAGGAACGAAACAGTCACATCGCCCGAAAAGGTTTGTCACATTTATTCTGTAAGGTTTGTCATTTTTTCAGATTCAATAAACTAACAAACTGGTTAACCTCATTTTTTCAGATTCAATCTAATAAACCACCCGCACAGCAAGCCAGCAAGCCATCTGCCACACCACGACTGGATGTTCGTGGTAAATATAAAGCCGGCAAACTTCAAAAATTGGAGGGTAATAAAGCTGGCAAACTGCAAAAGCTGGAGGGTAATAAAGCGGCCAAAGTTGTTGCTGCTAAAAAACTGGATCGTGTAAAATCAGTTGCTGCTCCTGCTCCTAAAATAAGTCAGCCACGACTTGCTCGATATGGGTCAAGTCTTTTCATACAGGCAACAAAAAAATATGGGCAGCGACAACGATTCAAGAATAATAAGCATGGATAAAGCTCTACTCGGAGATGCGTGTGAAGAATTTTTTGAAAAAGAGCACATATACGAACTTCTTGACCATAAGGAGTTGAGTGCTACTGTCATCAGCATATACATGAGGTAAAAATTACTTTTCATCGCATTTATTTGTAATTAATTTAATTTATTGGTAATTAATCTAATTTGAAATTTTCATTGAAGGTTTTTGTATGAGAAGTTCGTGTGCACGCGCAGATTGTCAAATAAATTTTCATTCTTGTCTCCACATAAGATATCGATGCTTCAACACGATCTAGTGAATGTAAAGAAATATGTTTTAGATATACTATTAGGAAATAAAGAGAAGGATAGGTTGTTCCTTGCACCATATAATTCAGGGTACGTAATTATATATTCTTTATTTATATCTTTTTTAATTTATGAGATCTTAATTTATTAGTTGTGTAAACTAAATTTTTGTTGTTGTAGGGCACATTGGGTGCTAATTGCAATCAATGCGACATCTGAAGTTATATACTACCAAGATCCCTTGCACGGCCATTACAACAATCGCCCCGAGATAAAGATTTTGTTCGACACGTAAGTAATATTCATTTATTTTTTACATATATATAAATAATGTGTTTGTTAATGCTATAATAATCACATTTATTTATTCGATAGTGCTTTACAAGTTTTTCGAGCTCAAAGAGGTGCGACAGTGTCGAAGCTAAAGTCAAATAACATCACATGGATTCCAATAAAGGTTTGAAATATATGCTTTTAAATTTCACTTACAATCAATGCACAAATAATTATTGACTTATATGTTTTGTTTTATAGTGCCCTCGTCAAACTAACAACATCGACTGTGGTTACTATGTATTGCGATTCATGAAGGAGATTGTTGATAAGAATCAAATTATAATCCCAGAAACGGTACGGTATTTTAATTATTTGATTTTCATATATAAACTATGTATATATTTGATTCTAACTTATTTATGTTCAATTTTTATATCGCACAGTACTTTGACAATTCCAGTCCAACATATTCTGAACAAGATCTAAGAGAGATAAAGGAAGACTGGTGTCAGTATGTGCTTGAAATGAATATTATTTGATTTGCTGGGAAATGGCATGCTGCAAGGGATATGGTAGTTCTGTGCTATTTGTGAATATGTAGTTGTGAATATGAATATGTAGTTGTATGAAAATATAGTGAATCTGATAGTTATATGAATAGGTAGTTGTGAATATGTAGTTCTGGGCTGTTGTGAATATGTAAATATGAACTGATTGTTGTGTACTGATGAAAATATGTGCTGTTTGTTGCTGTTTTGTTGTTGTTGTGTAATGATTGTTGTGTACTACTGACTGATTGTGAACTGATTCTAGATGAAAATGATTTTGGAATAAAAATTGTGAACTGATTTTGGATTAAAAGACAACGCTTTTAAAAAAAGCGTTTTCTAAAAAAGCGCTTTTTAAAATTTACAGCATATTTAATAAAACTAAAAAAAAAGCACATTTTTTCTCAAAAAAGCGTTGTAAAACGTGCATTAGAATGCACCTATTATACCGCTTTTCCAAAAAAGCGCTGTAATAGGTGCATAATAATGCATCTGTTGAATGCACCTACTACAACGCTTTTTGGAAAAAGCGCTGTAACAGGTGCATAACAATGCATCTATATAAAAACGTGCATTAGAATGCACCTACTACAACGCTTTTTTGAAGAAGCGCTGTAATAGGTGCATAACAATGCATCTATATAAATGCACCTATTACAGCGCTTTTGTGGAAAAGCGCTGTAAAAGGTGCATAACAAATCATCTATATGAATGCACCTATTACAGCGCTTTTTTGGAAAAGCGCTGTAATAGGTGCATAATAATAAAACAATTAAATGCACCTATTACAGCGCTTTTTCAAACAAGCGCTGTAATAGGGGCATAATAATGCATATAACAAGCGCGCAATAATCCTCAAATAATGCATAATAATGTAACAGGGATTTATAGCGCTTTTTTAAAAAAGCGCTGTAAAATGCGTATAACAAGCGCGCAATATATCCACCTTTTTTACAGCGCTTTGTTTTAAAAAAAGCGTTGTTGTATCTTTTTACAGCGCTAGTAACTACAGCGCTTATTTTTTTTGAAAAAGCGCTGTAAATGGCTTAAAGAAAGCGCTGTAAAATGCGTTTTTTCGCGTAGTGATTGTTTTCCCCTTCATAGAAAAACCTAGAACAAGGAATTTAAATCTTTTAAAAGCTTGTTTGGTTTACAAAAGTGAATTGAATTGTTTAATCCAAGCAAAAAAAAAACATTTATATTTTCTAAAACATGATGTTTCTTTTCTCAGTATTGAAGAACAATTGCAAAAAAGTTTCATAAAACAGAGAATTTTAGAACTCTAAAAAAGAATTGAAAACGAAATCTGTTCAGATTTGCCAAATGCTTTTTGGAATAGAAAACAACATATGGTAGATTTACCATACGAAAATGATTTTTCTGATAAACAAATCCCAACAAAAGTTAGGCCTATTCAAATGAATTATGAACTTGAGGCCCATTGCAAAAAAGAAATCCAAGATTTAGAGCAAAAGGGTCTAATAACAACATCTAGATCTCCCTGGAGCTATGCAGCTTTCTATGTCAATAAAATTTCTGAAATAGAAAGAGGTACCCCTAGGTTAGTAATAAACTACCCGATTCCAAATAAAAAAGATCTTTTACAAAAACTGCATTCTGCATTCGTATTTTCAAAATTCGATATGAAATAAGGATTTTGGCAAATACACATTGATCCAAAAGATCGGTACAAAACTGCATTTACTGTTCCTTTCGGTCAATATGAATGGACAGTAATGCCCTTTGGATTAAAAAATGCTCCTTCGAAATTCCAAAGGATCATGAATGAAATTTTCAATCCATTTTCAAAATTTTGCGTTGTCTATATTGATGATGTTTTAATTTTTTCTGAAACCATTGAACAACATTTCAAACATCTCAAAACATTTTTTATGATCACCAAGAAAAATGGAATGGTTGTTTCAAAATCCAAAGTTTCTCTTTTTCAAACAAAAATCCGTTTTCTAGGACACTATATCACCCAGGGTACTATCACCCCTATTGAGAGGTCCTTAGCATTTGCGGATAAATTCCCTGACAAAATTCTTGATAAAACACAATTACAAAGGTTTCTAGGAAGTTTGAACTATGTTTTAGATTTCTGTCCAAACATTAATAGAATAGCAAAACCTCTCCATGATAGACTAAAGAAAAACCCTATCGCATGATCAGAAGAATATACTAGAATAATCAAATTAATCAAAAAACAAGTTACAGAAATACCTTGCCTACATCTAGCTGACCCATCAGCACAAAAAATTGTTGAAATTGATGCATTAGATATAGGATATGGGGGTATTCTTAAACAAAAAATAAATGACAAAGAATGCATTGTTCAGTTTACATCTGCACATTAGAATGATTGTTAGAAAAATTACTCTACCATTAAAAAAGAAATTCTTTCAATTGTTATGTGCATTACAAAATGTCAAAGTCATTTACTCAATCAAAAAATTTTACTTCGTATTGATTGTAAGTCTGCATCAAAACAGATTTTCGCCAGATGGCAAGCAATCCTTAGTATTTTGATTTTGAAATTGAATTTATTAAAGGAGATCAAAACTCAATTCCAGATTTTCTAACCAGAGAATTTCTCCAAAACAGGACTTCAGTGATGCCCAGAAAATCCAAAAGAATTGAGGTCCAACAGGACCAACCAAAAGAAAACCCAAAACCTATTTCTTCTGCAAAACCCATCAAGTCTAAGGCAAAAGCAGTTGAAGAAGAAGAAGCCCAAAATGAAATCCAAAAATGGCTTAAAAGCCAACAGATTTTGGGACCCCAAAACTTTGAAGCAATCAAAGCTTCAATAGCAGAAGACATTAATTTGCAAAAAGCAGCAAGGCTCTGGGAGCTCCAAAAATAGATTGAATGTCTCTCGATGGAACTGCCATTTTCTCAGGGGGTTGAGAGGGGAGAAACTTCATCTTCAAAAACCTCAAGTCAAAAAATTATTTCAAAACCTTCATGCTAGTGGCTCAATTGGTAGTGGGACTATGTGGAGGCGGTACTTATCCCCTAGGTACCGGCTCGAATCCCACGGAAGGCAAAAACTCACTATTTCCACTGGGTGGTTGGGGGGGTGAGAAGATCGTGAGGTTAGCATCGCCGGTAACGGTAGTGGTCGGGCTAAGATCCATATCTACAACTTTTATGAAGACACAAAAACCCAATTCATAATCAAAAAAGGAGAAAAATGCACTAAACGCCAGGCAGAATATGTTGTGCGCTTGAAGCGCGCCCCAAGCGCATTTCGCACTGATGCCACTGTTATTTCACGCCTGAAGCGCATGATGCGCAGAGGAACATATTTAAACTCATTTTTGTCACTTTTAAGGATCCTTTTGACTATTGGGAAGTTGGGAGACTTGTGCCCTAGCAGAGAAACTCAAAGACGGCCGTTTCTAACATCATTGGAGCAGTTTTATCAAGAATTATTCATGAATCATTCTTGTAATTCTTCTTTAATCCCTATCTTTTGTATCTCTTTCATGAGTAACTAAACCCTATTTGTTAGGGATGAGTGTAACAAGATGAAACCCTTATTTCTCTGATTTGATTTCTAGTTATATGAAAGAGTTTATTGAATTATTTTTCTCATCTATGTGCTTAATGCTTTTATTTCTTGATCAACATTAAAATGTTCTACGATTCGTATTTTGAAACAGAAGTGGACTTTACGAATGCTTGAGATGAGAAATTCATGAATTTGTAGTCTAGGGATAGATGCAGGTCATGAAACCAATTAAATTACTTGCAAAGCCAATAGTTTAACAAGAGAATTCATGTACGGTAAGGCTTAATTCTAATCTTAAATACACTAAGGAATTAGGGTTACTTTGGAATTAAAGGTTATGTCACTAACACATTAGGGTAAGAATAATAACGAGAATTCGGTAATAATTCAATAAAGGAATTTAGTAATTAGGATCAAATTAGACACGAAGGTTGGATTCGAAGCGAAACATATCCCTGACATTTTTCTCATTATAAATGATCAATTTTATTACTGTTGTTAATTTTAAATATTATTTCTATCAATTCGGAAAATTTTTGTTCAATTTAGTAATTAAATACAACTCGATAGTAAAACACAATCCTTGAGTTCGACACTCGGTACTACCGTTTTATTATTACTTGCAACGATCTTCACAGGAGGGATCATCTTGTAAAATCATTTCAAAACTTCTTCAAGAGGAATTTTCAAAAATTGTTTTGAAACCAAATGAATCTCAGATTGTTTTAGCAAACTTTAAACCAAAATATGAGTATTTTATGAAAAAAGTATTTCAAAACATTTGGACAATAGAGGACCACTTTTATAATAAACATCCTCAATTGGTCATCTCAAAAATTTTCCCAGAAGGCTGGTTTTTCAAACCATGGGATTTATCAAAACCCAGCCTTACTATAAATCTATTCTTGAATTGACAGGCTCTGTAACAATTCAAGACAACCCAAAAGAAGGCCCCGTGACCTACTCAACTGCAAAAATCCACAAAATAATCCCACCTTCGGAATAGGGATCAAACCTTTATACCCTAAAACAGTTTCCAGTTGACTTCTAAACCACAATAAACCATTGTAGGACATTCAATTACTGGGACTACCAACAAGCCTGGTACAATGTTTTCCTTATACAAAACCAAAAATTTAGTCATACCTGGCTATTTTTCTTTAATCTTACCATGGAAGCTTCAAAAATCCCTGAATGGTTTGCCCATTGGTGGAAACTCTATGGCTTCATTCCAGAAATACTAAAACCGGAAGTCCAAGATAGCTTCCAACTATACAAAACTCACTACAAACCCACATATAGATAACGCATTTTTCACCCTCTAATGCTTTTCTCTACAAAATTCTTTTTACCATGGGTCTTAGCATGGTATTTTGAAATTGATCAAAAAGAGGCCCAAACAATCCTCGTCCGAAAATTCAAAGTTAGATGGTGGACAAAGTTCTCTATTCCACCAAGTATCAAAATTCAAGCCGTTTCAACATGACTCCATAAACAGGGAATGAAGAAACCACACCCAATGCAAACTCAATACTTGGCCCAAAAATCATTTGCACAAACCCAATTAGCAGCAGCAAAAGCTGAAGAAGAATACTTCGAGATCATGGCCCAACTTCTCAAAAGTAAGGCCCAATCCTCAAAGACTTCGTCCGGGAGTGCTTCAGAAAATTCTATCAATCTGGAAAATGATAATGAGTACGACTATCTTGTCATCTATTAGTTAAAAAAAAAAAAATTTTTTTTTGGTCCAAAATTTTTTTTTTGGCCCATCTCAAAAATTTTAATTGTAATCTTCAAAAATAGCTATAATCCAATTTGTGACGGGTATTTGGATTTGGACTTAAAAATAAAAAGAAAAAAACACGAATATATTTCTGAAAAGCAAAAGTGGTCTGACACTTGTTTGCCACTCCTTCCCCACTACCACCAAAAGTAACCTCGTCGATGGAATCTAATCATTCACTCCACTTAGTCATCATCAGCAAAAGGAGGAACATTTTCCCTATATAAGGGATGACTCCCTTCATTACAAATCAGAGTTTTGGAGAGCAAGAACAACAATATTCTCATAGAAATCTTGAGTGTCTCATAGAAAACCTTATAAGTATTCTATCATGTATTAAATATATTCTGTTCAAAATTATATTTACATTCTGCATGTTTATATTTCAAAACTTAAGTATGCTCTACACTTGCAGCTCAGGCTGATCTTGTGCATCAGAAATCACATGTTTCATGTTTGTTCTTTGCTTTTCATATATACCCTTTAATTCTCAAGCGCTTTTGGTATCAGACTTGGGGGTATAAGTTATATATATATATATATTCTTAAAACAAATTCAATATTGTTAATATTAATAATTTAAATAAATCACTAAGGCCAACACATAGGGCAGCCGCGAAGGAAATTATTGTCCATGTCAAACACACCGATACTAATAGTTGTGCATTATTATATCATTAAAATATAATAATAAGAAATTGGGGTGTTACAAACACAAATATATCAAAGCATATAAATAGAATTAAAGCTCAACGAAGTAAACTGAAAATATGTGAAAATTCTCACACTTTTTGTTTATCTAAAAGGAAAAAAGTTTGAAAGCATGTAAATGATCATACAAAGAGTTGCATAGGAACTAATCATATATGTCATTGTCTTTCTATTTCCAGATATATAAAGTAACTTCCACTAACTATAGTCATGTATGTATTTCTTGAGAAACCTTTAAAATGACCTAATATATTAGTTGAGAGTTAAAACCATAGAAAATACCGTTATCAATAATAATTGAGGAGCAATGAGTGTCAAATAATAACTAATATTTATTGTATTGTGATTTGTAACACATGAATAGTTCCACAAAGTATTATATGCAAAAAATGTAATAGTAAAATGTGTGCTAAAATAAAAAAAAAATGTGCTAAAGCAAATTGCAAATATAAAATAATAAGAAAATGAAAGAGCGCTTGTTAAATGTGCCACATCAGATTTTCTTTTGAAGTGATAATATTTAAATGAAGTGGCACAATGTTTGATGACATATCATGATAGGATGTAAGGACCCATTTGATGGACAATGATAGGATAGAGACAAGATATGATAAGAAACATGATATAGACAGGATAGGATATGGACATGATAAAGAGTTATCATGTCATGTGTTTGATGTGCACATGATAACAAATTTGATAAGATTAGCTTATTATATTCAGTGTTTGATACACAACAGACAACCAAATAATATGATTTAAATTTTGATAAAATGACAAATTTGTCCTTATAAGCTATTTAACTTTTTTTCTTTCAAAATAACATTCATATTTTTTTTATAAATAAATAAAAAATGCTAAAAAAATATAAATAATTTATGAAGTAATTTTATATACTTGAAAAATTGTGATTTCTCTATCCATCACAATTGATAAAATGACAAATTTGTCCTTATAATCTATTTAACTTTTTTTCTTTCAAAATAACATTCATATATTTTTTTTATAAATAAATAAAAAATGCTAAAAAAATATAAATAATTTATGAAGTAATTTTATATACTTGAAAAATTGTGATTTCTCTATCCATCACAATTGAAGAATGACTCAGTATCATAAAAATTGTGATTTCTCTATCTATCACAATTGAAGAATGACTCCCTATCATAAAAATGTAAATAATTTATGAAGTAATTTTATATACTTGAAAAAATTGTGATTTCTCTATCTATCACAATTGAAGAATATGACTTACTATCATAACATCTCGATTGATCAAACTCTCTGAAAATTCTCCCCTTAATCACTCTCTATCCATTAGTCGATTTCTAATGCTATGATTTTCATAAAACCGCATTGAAGAATGACTCACTATCATAAAAATTGCTAAACAAAGTACAATCATCTCTAAAAACATTTGCTCTAACATTAGATATAGCATCACATTATTTTGTTCTTGTGAATTCATATTTACCTATATATAAATGTATCAACATTATTATTATTATTATTATTATTATTATTATTATTATTATTATTATTATTATTATTATTATTATTATTATTATCGACACAAAATAAAATATCAATAGATCATAACACAAAACATGAATGACAAAGGAAAAAAAAACATCATATATCAAAAGAGGAAATCAATCTAACGTGACCAATCATAAAATCAACCCAATATCAATAACACAAAACAATCGAAAATTATTTCATGAGGCTAGAGGAAGAGAGAGAAACGTGAATAAAGAAGGACAAAAATGAGAAAATATTTATTAACTCCGATCGAGAACGAATTATTTTAACCTACCTTAAATTAAGGATAAGAAAATGACATAGAGGTATGATCATATAGTAGTAGCAATTGAAGAGTCAAAGGATTTAAACACAATGAAATTGGAAGATTTACAAAGTTCACTTGAAGCCCATGAATTGAGAATTAAAGAAAGGAGTGAAAATCATACACAAGCACAGGCTTTGCAGGCACGATTCAGTAAGAAATCAAATCAAGAGGGAGGAAAATACAAGAAAGGAAAGGGAAAATCAAGATGGCACAAGAAATCAGATGTTGATGAAGAGGAGGCTGCTGAATCCTCCAAGAATCAGAACAGAAACAGCAGCAGCACTGGCAAAGGCAAGAAGAAGTTTAACAAGAAAGGAATTCAGTGTTACAACTGCCAAAAATTGGGCCACTTTGCTGATGAGTGTAGATCAAAGAAAGTGAAAAGAAAAGAGGATGAAGCTCAATTGGCACAAGCTGAAGGTTCAGACTCAGAGGAAGTACTGCTGATGGCTGCAACCAGTCTAGATGATGACTGCCCAGGCTTATGGTATCTTGATACAGGTTGCTCAAACCATATGACTGGCCACAAGGAATGGTTTGTCAGCATTGATGAGAAAGTAAAGAGAGAAATCAGATTTGCAGACGATAGCTCAGTCACAGCTGAAGGTGTTGGCAAGATTCTAATCCAAAGAAGAGATGGTAAGCAGTCCTTCATTTGTGATGTATTATATGTGCCTAATATGAAGAACAATTTGTTAAGTCTTGGACAATTGTTGGAGAAGGGATACTCTATGAATATGGAGAATGGAAATATGAGAATATTTGATAGTGACAAGAAGCTGGTCTTGAAAGCACCACTGTCCAAGAACAGGACTTTCAAGATTGAAATTCAAATAAATGAGAATCAATGCCTGGCTGCAGAAACAAGTAATGAGAGTTGGTTGTGGCATCAAAGATATGGACACTTGAACTTTAGGAGCCTTCAAATGTTGCAACATAAAGGCATGGTGCTGGGAATCCCTGACATTCAGATACCACAGGAATTGTGTAAAGAGTGTTGCCAGGCCAAGCAACATAGAAACAGATTCAAGACAGAGCTACCAACTAGATCATCAAAAATGCTGGAAGTGATCTATTCTGATGTATGTGGTCCAATTGAAGAGATGTCAATAGGAGGTAACAATTATTTTGTGTCATTCATTGATGATTATACAAGGAAAATCTAGATTTACCTCATTAAAAGAAAGAATGAAGTGTTTGATGTGTTCAAAAGATTTAAAGTGATGGCTGAAAATCAAAGTGAGTGAAAGATGAAGATCATAAGAACAGATGGAGGAGGGGAATACAATTCCCATGAATTTCATAAATTTTGTGAAAAGGAAGGAATGCTACATGAGGTGACTGCACCATATACTCCACAACATAATGGAACTGCTGAAAGAAGAAACAGAACCATCATGAATATGGCCAAGAGTATGCTGAAAGGAAAGCATATGCCTCACAAGTTTTGGGGAGAAGCTGCTGCAACAGCAGTCTATATTTTAAACAGATGTCCAACAAAAAGGCTTGAAAACATGACACCAGAGGAAGCTTGGACAGGGAGGAGACCAAGTGTGAATCACTTCAGGGTGTTTGGCTCACTATGTTTCAGGCATGTGCCAGCCCAAAACAGAAAAAAAAAAAAACTGGATGATAGGTCTGAGCACATGGTACTGCTGGGCTATAATTCAACTGGAGCTTACAAGCTGTATGATCCAAACAAGAATAAAGTAATCACAAGCAGGGACATACTAGTAGATGAATCAAGAGGATGGGATTGGTAGAAATGTGAAGCCAGCACCAACAGTGCAGGACCAGGCAAGCCAGCTAGTCCAGACATGCCAGTCAGCAGGGCAGTTGTAGTAGAACTGGATGAGAGCCAGCCAGCCAGCACCTGAACCAATGAGGAGATCTGAAAGAACCAGGCTACCTTCAGGCCTATTGCATCAATATGAAATTACTGCTGACTCAGCCGTCAATGCAGATGGGGATTTGGTTCATTTTTCCTTGCTGGCTGAATCAGAACCAATTAATGATGATGAGGCCTTGAGGGATCCTAAATGGAGACTAGCAATGGAGGAAGAGCTCAAGGCAATAGAAAAAAACCAGACTTGGGAACTAATGACCCTGCCAGCCCACAAGAAAGCAATTGATGTAAAGTGGGTCTACAAAGTTAAACTGAAGCCTGATGGGCAGATTGCAAGGTACAAGGCAAGACTTGTAGCAAAGGGATTCTTGCAAAAACCTAGCCTAGACTATGATGAAGTGTTTGCACCAGTAGCAAGGATTGAAACAATGAGGCTAGTGGTATCAATGGCTAGTTACAAAAGTTGGTCCATACATCAGCTAGATGTCAAATCTGCATTCCTTAATGGACCACTAGAAGAAGAGGTTTATGTGAGCCAACCACCAGGTTATGAAATAAGAGGAAAGGAGGAGAAGGTGTACAAGCTAAGGAAATCCCTATATGGCCTAAAGCAATCCCCTGGGGTCTGGAATAAAAGGATAGATCAATTCCTTATTGAACAACAATTTGAAAAGTGCACAAGTGAGCATGGAGTATATGTGAAGAAAAGCACAACAGCATCAGCACCTGCACTAATAATCTGCCTATATGTAGATGATCTGCTATTGACTGGCAGCAATGAAAGGGAGATCAATGCATTCAAGATTAGAATGGAGAAAGAATTCGAGATGACAGATCTGGGCTGACTATCATACTTCCTTGGAATTGAGTTTGTAATCAAGGAAGATGGTATTTTCATGCATCAAAAGAAGTATGCCAATGATGTACTAAGAAGGTTCAAAATGGAGGACCGCAATGGAGCAGATACACCAATAGAGGCAGGCCTGATTCTGCCCAAGGAAGGCAATGAAGATCCAGTTGATTCCACCACATTCAAGCAAATGATAGGATCATTAAGGTACCTATGCAACACAAGACCAGACATAGCATACAGTGTGGGATTGGTTAGTAGATACATGAAAAGGCCTAGAACTCTTCATTATTTGGCAGCTAAAAGGATTTTGAGATATGTCAAACAAACAAGTGGGCTGGGACTGCATTATGCTAAACAGCAGGCTGGAAGCAAGACTGAACTAATTGGATTTACAGATGCAGATTGGTGTGGAGACAAGGATGATAGGAAGAGCACTTCTGCCTATGTCTTTATGATAAGTGAATCACCAATCTCATGGTGTTCAAGGAAGCAAAGCATTGTTGCATTATCCACTTGTCAAACCGAGTATGTGGCTGCTTCAATGGGAGCTTGTCAAGCTCTATGGCTAGCAACTTTAATGACTGAGATAGGGCTAAGAGGTGATGAACCAATCATGATAAAGGTAGACAACAAATCAGCAATTGACTTATCCAAGCATCCAAGTGTTCATGGAAGAAGTAAACATATAGAGACTAGATTTCACTTCCTAAGAGATCAAGTAATCAAAGGAAGAATAGAGCTAGAACATTGCTGTACAAAGGATCAAAAGGCTGATATTCTAACCAAAGGATTGAAGAGGGTGAAGTTCCAAGAGATGAGAAGCAAGCTTGGCTTAGCAACACTTAATCCATTTTGAATTAAGGAAGAGTGTTAGTTATGTTTTAATCCAAAATGAATGTAATAAGCATAACAGTGAAACTAACAATGTAATAAGCAACACCTTGTTAGTTAGTTAAAATGTAACTAACAAGGTGTTTGATAATTTTTGTAAATGTTGGGCAGATTACTTGCACTATAAGTGACTGTCATAACTCAATGAAACTAAGTCTATTCTTTTACAATTCCAATTCCTATCATTTCTAAATATTGTGTTCTAACAATTGGTATCATATCTGATTGCTGCATCAAACAAAGAAATAAGGAGAAATAAGATACGTGTATCATATACTATCTCTTTGTCCTGACCATCAAACGGACTCTAAAAGTCTATTTTAATATATTATAATAAATACTCTAACAATAATATAAAGTAACTAAATGTTACGACAATAAATAACGGTGTCGACAACAACCTGTGCTGAGAAAAGAAAAAGGAGTTATTAAGGATTATCAAGGAGTTATTTAGTAGAAGCTGTGATATATGTTTCTTGTTTTTTTATTGTCAAATTTAATTTTAAGTCGATTATTTTTATAAATATATTACATAAGTTTAGTATTTACTAAATATATCTAATTAGACCCGTTTATTAATGTGGTGTAGATAAGCTATGATAGTCCCATAATTAAATTGGTGTAGCTTAGCTATCTAACGCTACTGTAAAAAAAATTAAATTGTATTAGTCCCATAATTCATTTTCTCTTTAGATAAGACGGATTGATATCAAAGAAATAAAAACTAATTTGTAAAATTAATTATGCTGGTTAGAGTTTACTTTTCTTAAGTTGATAATAGATGTTTTAGTTTCTATAATATTTATGATAGTGGTGTCAATATTAATGTTATATGTTCTTATATTTGAATTTTGAAAAGATTAATTAAGTCAATTTCAATTAAAAAATTTGAAAATAATTGATTTAATATAAATTTATCTAGAAAAAGATCCAACTAAAATAAGGAGTTGTCTTTACATAATGGTATAAATTATATTCTTTAAGACATAAGTCAACTAACAAATGCTGATATTGTTAGTTTGGATGTCTAGTATCCTAAGATTTTGTAATTTTGTGTTAATTTATGATAGTATTTACTATATCTTATACATACACAAAAATTAAAGAATTTATAGATTAATATATTTTTGAAAAAAAAACAAAGTGAATTATAGTACTCAAACACTATTCAAAGCATAAGGTATGTAAGAATAAAAAAATGCACAAATATTACAACAAAAGAAAATAGGCAATAGCCATAATAAACCTGGCCTCTAACCATTAATCCTTCAGTAACCATGGAAACCTAAACACATTAGAGATTGTGTAAACCATTATTGGAGGTCATAGCAAAAGCCTTGCACTTTAGACTTTAACAAACACTACCTATTAAATTTTACAATCTCCAAAATTTGACTCACACAAAACCTCTTGACTAAAAATTATCTTATTTTGTGTCTTCCAAATTAATACCTCACTAACATGCTAACCGAATAATAACAAATCAATCATGTAAAATCTTGTCGCCTTGTACTAAACTCTAGAATTAAAATGTGGATTAGAAGAAGTTAGATCTATTTCTATTACTGTAAGAGATATAGAGATCAAGAAAGTGGTCAATGAAGATGTAATATAGACAGAAAATAGAGAACAAAAAATATAAATACAACATACTATAAAATTTAAAGAAATCTAAATTTTTAGTTAAACTTTTGAAAATGAAGTTTATCTTCAAATTTAATTATAAATTACAGTAGAGTAAAATTTCTTTTGCAACTATAAAATTAATTTATACAGGGCCGTCCCAACACATTATGAGCCTAAAGTGAAATAATCAGACGGAGCCTTTTCAAAGTTAATAAATAAATTATTAATATTTTTATTTAAAATTGATCTTTCGTACTTTTTTTGAATCAAAATCATTTATCAAATTATTGTAATTGATTTCGTTTAACAATTCTTTTTCAATCGATAATAAAGCTAATCCATTTAATCTTTCTTGTGACATCGTTGATCTTAGATAAGATTTAATTAATTAGAGTTTCGAAAAGTTTCTTTCTGCTGAAGCGACAGTTACAGGAATTGTTAACATTATTCTATAAGCAATATATGCATTTGAAAAAGAATCTAACCTTCTTATGCAATTAAGTATGTCAATTGGTGTATCATTTTCTACTTGTATTATCTCTCTTAGAATTTTAAGTTCTACAAATAAATCTAATTCATCAATGTCTGAGTTGTCCTTATGTTTTAAAGAACGTTCAAGATTAATGCAATTTTCTTTTAATTTTTCATTATCCAATTATAACTTCTACAACTACAAAATGTTATTGTATCATGCTTAAACTATACGTTCAAAGATAAATTGAATATTCTTTTTTTTTAAATCTTTGGTTTTGAAATCTTGTATCGGATTATGTTGTGGCTTCATTGTATTGAACTTGGCTAGAAAATTCAATTTCTGTTAGAAGACAAAGGGTGAAGCGTGTTATCCAAGCAACAAGCGTGTCAATTGTTCAAGACAAAGGATTATGTTTTTTGATTAAGTCTCTTTTCAATTGTAAATTTCTGTTATATTTTTGTTAGTTTATTTTTTTTATTAAGCTTGTCAATTGTATGTTAGTCAAGGTTACCTTGTATATAAAAGGTGTTAATCCCCTTGATCAATTCAATTGATTCTTTTGTTAATCAGTTCATATATTTTAAGATGGTATCACTGGCTGCGGTTTGGACACAATAACAATCAAAGTAATGAAAACAACTAGAATAATGACAATCTTGACTCTGCGCAAAATAATCACAGTCCTTATTACATCCAACCAAGTGAGGGGAAATCACCATACATGGGCAAAATGTATGACGCGCACAATGCTGGAAAAGAACAAGTTGGACTTTCTTGATGGCACCATTCCTCTCCCTCATACTTTTGATTCAACCCATAAGTTTTGACTTCAATGCAATAGTTTGGTTCTTTCATGGATCATCAATTTTGTGTCTCCTTCAATTGCACAATGTTTGGCTTTTAAAGGTAAGGCTCATAGTGTTTGGAATGAGCTCAAAGATAGTTTTCTCAAAGTGATTTGATTCATATTTCAGATTACAAAAGGAAATGAATTCTTTAAAACAAGGTGATTCTACTGTTTTTGATTTTTTTTTTACTGCTTTAACAGTGATTTGGGAGGAATTGGATAATTTGAGACCTACTCCTCAATGTACTTGTGATCTTTCTAAGTATACTAAGAAAGATAAAGTTATTATCTTCTTGACTGGTTTGAATGAACAGTTTGAAGTTGTGAAATCTCAAGTACTTTTTATTGATCCTTTACTAAACATAAACAAGGTTCTTTCTTTGATATTGCAACAAGAAATGAAACATGGGACTTTTAATGATAACTTTGATTCCACATCTTTTGCCATTGATGAGGTTATGGAAAAGGTAAGAATGAAAGCAAGTGTTGCACTTTTTGTGGAAGAATTAAACATACTGCAGAGACATGCTTAAGGAAACATGGTTTTCCTTCAAAACCAAAGGGTAATGGCTGCTTAAATAATGCTTGTGGTGATCATGATGATAAATCAGATGATAATCAAGGTTATGAAAAAGATGACTTATGAAAGAATCAGTCACCTTTCCCTCAGGAACAAGTTCAAAGTATAATGAATTTGGGTCAGATAGCAAGCAATGGATCAGGTGATGCTGCAAATGGATCAGGTCAGAAAGCAACATTTCAAGTATTTTCTTACTATTATTGATCATAGCACTAGGTATCTTTGGGTTGTTTTTATGAAACACAATTCTAAAATCAGGAATCATATTTATATATTCATTAAAATTATTAAAACAAGAACTGACATTGGTGTTGAGTTCGTTATGCCAAATTATTATTCTAGAAAAGAGACAGTGCATCAAACTTCTTATGTTGAAAATTCACAACAAAATTATAGAGTTGAAAGGAAACACCAACATATATTAATTGTTGCTCGAACTCTTCTTTTTCAATCCAACCTTCCTAAGGATTTTTTGTCTTAGACCATTGTACAGGCAATCCATTTAATAAACAGAATGCCTACCCCTTTATTGAGCAATAAGTCACCATATGAGTGTCTTCATAAGTGTTTGCTTGACTTGAATGATTTAAGAGTTTTTATATGTTTATGTTATGTTTCTACTCTAACCTTTCATCATTCTAAGTTTGATACAGAAGCTAGATATTTCTTGGCTACAAGGCAGATACAATAGGGTTTATTCTTTATGATATGAATGTAGGTGGAAAATACACAAGAAATAGCGGTTTGAATTGTGTATTCTTTTTTAAAAAATTCTTTGGGCTAACAATGGTGAAAAAAAAAAATCAAAGGCAGTAAATAGAGGGAAGGAAAATGACACAGTGATTTATCCTGGTTCACTACCAACCTGATAGCTATGTCTAGTCCCTTCACCCAGAAGGATTTAATCTAGTAATTCAAAGTAGATTACAACCACTTAACTTCACAAGTTAAGTCTTCTCAACATCCAACTTGAAAACCACAAGTCGTTGAGAATTTGCAGCCACTATTGGGCCAGGTTAAACAAGTGTATAGTTTTTGTTTCTAGATTTACTCTTGAAGGTGCAAACACGAGATGGGGGATTGAATTATGTTTGACTAAGTTGGATTATTTTTGCTAATTTATTTAGAATTGGTTCGGGATTGGTCACTTACTTAGAATAAAAGTAGAGGCAATCAGGTTAAGTGATCAGAGGCAGAAATAACACAAGAATTGCAGAATTAAAGTGACACAAGAATTTATCCGGGTTCACCACCAACATGGTAGGTACGTCTAGTTTCCTCACTCATAATGATTTAATCCACTAATTAAAAACTTGAATTATACATCACCTAACCCTACAAGCCAGCCTTCTCAAAACAACCTAACACCTGCAAACTTTTTGAGGAACACAAACACCTTGACTTTACAAGTCAAAAGTTTTCTACACAACCTAAAAACCACAGATTGTTGAAGGAACACAAAACCTTGACCCTACAAGTCAAGTCTTCTCAACACAACTTGAAAACCTTCAGATTGCTTGAGGAACAAGAAATCCACTATCGAGATGTGGTACAAAAGTTTAGAACAAATTGGTTTGCTTCTAACAAGTTGATTGTAACAATGACTCTTACACTATAAAACACTTGTGAGTTCTTAACCTTATGTCTAGTTTTCTATTGAGCAAGTGTTTCTCTAATCCTTAACCTTATGAACTCTAATGATTTAGGAAATTGTGTGCTTGTGAGTTCTCTTATTTTCTTCTTTAGCCTTGAGTTTTTATTTATAGAATAGGTTAGGGTTTCTCCTTTGTCCTTGCAAATTATGAATCATATCTTTGCAAATAATAAATGTATCTTCCTGTGAGTGTTTCTTCTTGTAAATAATTCTTAATCATATCTTCTTGTAAATAATTCATATCTTATTGTAGATTACGATCAACTCTTCTTGTAAATAATTCATATCTTCTTGTAGATAAATCTTGATAAAATCTTCTTGTAAATAATTCATATCTTCTTGTGATAAACTTGATCAAATCTTCGTGTAAATAATTCATATCTTCTTGTAGATTCTGATCAACTCTTCATGTAAATAATTCATATCTTCTTGTAGATAAATCTTGATCAAATCTTCTTGTAAATAATTCATATCTTCTTGTGATAAACTTGATCAAATCTTCGTGTAAATAATTCATATCTTCTTGTAGATTCTGATCAACTCTTCATGTAAATAATTCATATCTTCTTGTAGATAAATCTTAATCAAATCTTCTTGTAAATAATTCATATCTTCTTGTGATAAACTTGATCAAATTATCGTGTAAATAATTCATATCTTCTTGTAGATTCTGATCAACTCTTCATGTAAATAATTCATATCTTCTTGTAGATAAATCTTGATCAAATCTTCTTGTAAATAATTCATATCTTGTGATAAATCTTGATCAAATCCTCTATAATTCATATCTTCTTGTAGATAAATATCAATCAAATCTTCTTGTAAATGATTCATATCTTCTTGTGATAAATCTTGATCAAATCTTCTTCCAAACAAATCTTGACCATATCTTCTTTTCAACTTGGTCAAAGATTTTCTTCAATTATAAATCTGAATCAAATCTTATTTTAGATTGTCTTCATAAACACGAATCTTCTTTCATACTGTTGCTTGATTTGAGCTGGAATGGATTCAAGTTATTCTTGGATCTTCACAAGTTTTTTATTCGACTAAGTCTTCTTTTCATACTTAATTCTTTCAAGTTCAGCCATTGACTTTCCATCAGAGACATTGACTTTCTTGTTGGAGTAAGATGTTGTGTTTCTTGAATAACGATAGTTTGAGGCATAATTGCATGACTTAGAATTAGTGGCATTGGGCAAATCACCTTGTTGAAACTTCAGAGTCAATGCAACATTAAAGGTTGCATTTTAGAGGCAGCATTTGGAGTGTGTTGCACCATTTTGATCAGCAGATTGTGAGCTTTGAATTTATGATTTGAACAATCTCTTCAGAGTTAATTATACCTTGATATGAACTCTTCAGAGGCATGCTGAGTTTTTACAAATTAGAGGCACGCAAGGGCTTTGGTGGCATGCTTCAAATTTAGTCTTCAAACAATCTTCAGAGGCAGTCTTCAAACTCAGTTTCAGAGCTATTCTTCAGAGGTAGTTTTTAGACCCAATTATCAGACCCAGACATCAGAGACAATCTTCATAACCTTTAGAGGCACGTTACTTTCAGAGGCAGACGCGTATACTTTGTATTTCTCTGATCTCATCATCTGGTCTTTTCCTCTGGTCACTTCCTCTTGAGACTTTCCTCTAGTCGCTTCCTCTGGTACCTTCCTCTAGTTTCTTCTTCGAATTTTTTCATACTTAATCAAGCCATTAATCCAAATTTATTGTTCTCATAAAATAATTTTGTTAACATCAAAATTATAAGTGGAAACCCATCTTGGTTCCAACAACTCTCACGAGAGGATGTTTACAATATTTCTCACAAACTTAGAACAACTAGAATGATATTACAATTGAGTGCTAAATAAAATCTAAGTAATTGATGATTGATTGATATTCAACTCGTATAATTTTTTCCGTTCGAATATTGTTCTTCAAGTGATAAGGACTTCTTATAGATGTCAATTCTTGCTTTTAGATCACTTAAATTTCTTCTTCTAATGTTTTTCAAATTCAACATTCTTGTTCCAACGTTCTGAAAATTTAATTATGATTTCTTTAATTTTCTATTTTCCCGTTGCAATCAGATTCTGATGATTGTTGCTTTGACTTGTGTCCAGATTCATAGATGATTGTTGCCTTGAATTTGATCTTGATCTTAGCTTTTGATTTTCTGATCGTTGTAGATAGTAGCTGAAATTCAATTCTTGATCGTTGCTGAATTTAATTTTTGATTGTTGTTGAATTCCATTTGGTGCAATTAAGAATGTAACCGACTGAACACTTTAATCCATTCAAATGTGGACAAAAATAACCGCTTGGAGATTTGAATCTTCAATATCAAAATAAGAGGCAGCGAGCATTCATCAGAGTCTGTTTCTAAATCGTGTGTAAAACGTATTTCTTCAGAGTCAACTTTTAGGGCCATGACTTTTATCAGAGTTAGAGCCATTGACTTTTCCAAAGTCGTTGACTTTTTTAACCAAAGAAAAATGACACATTGACTTTTTATTAGAGGCATTGACTTTCTCGGAGTCAAACGCGTGCTTGTGTTGGAGGCAGAGTCTAATAATTGGAGTCAGAAGTAGTATGAGTTTTAGAGTTAAACCCAATCATCTTCTAGTGTTGACTTACTGGTAGAGGCAACTTAGTAGAAGTAGAGTCAGTGTTTCATATCAGAGTCAAATGCTTGCCTTGAGTTGCTTTGTTGGAGGCAACTTAATTGAACATGTTGCACTTGACTTCAGAGTCTCATCGTAGAGGCAAAACCTTGGAGGCAGATCATCAGAGTCAAATTCTTAGACTCGGTTACTTAGAGGCAGAGGTAGATCCTTAGAGGCATCTCATTTGGAGACAGTGAATGGCGCGTGTTGTTCATTTCCTTTGATCCATCCTTTTATTATGTTTCCTCTTAATCCGCCTGCTTCCTTTGATCAGTTTGCTTCCTCAGATCCGAGTACTTCCTCTGGTTTGAGTGCTTCCTTTGAGTGTTTCCTCTAATTAATTTTCTGCGCACTCAATTAAATTAATGGTGCATAAAATTGTTCCCACAAAATACCTTTTGTTATCATCAAAACAAGATAAGGAATTGTTCTCCAAACCATCCTGGTTCTAACAATGAACACTGAAGAAATCTTTGTTCTAGAGATATTCAATTTGAGGAACCAATTCTCTCTTATAAAGGTGATTGTGATATTACTCCAACTATCAATTGGGGGTATATTGAGACAAATCAAATTTGATGATAGTAAGGCTGATAAAACAAAGAATACCTATAATAATCACAACAAATGAAATCATGTTCCACAACCATCACGACAGACGGTATTGACAATTTGCAGTTTGAATTAGGGAACAGTTCAGTCAATCAACAACTTGAACCAGCCACAACTCAGGACATTTACCCTATTTCAAATTTTATTTCATATGATAGTGTTTATCCCTTGTAGCATAGTTTCAGTTTATCTATGATGGTTGAAATTGAACCTACAAACTATAAGGAAGCCATCAAGTATGATCAATAGAATAAAGCAATGTTTAAAGAACTGAAGGCGCTATAAGACAACAATAGATGAAACCTTGTGTTAGTGCAAAAGTAGTTTTTAGCTACAATCTTCTGATTGATGTTTTGATAACAACAAATAAAAACAATTATCTCCTTATTGTATTTGCTAAGTGTGTAGATTAAGTTTGAAGACAAATATTTATATTAATGACTATTTATTTTAAGGTAGCCTAAATTATGAATAAGTTAGAGATAATAATCTAAGTGTTTTTAACACAAAGAATATTATCACCTAACAAACAAGTAATAATATTTACTAATAGAGTAAGTGATGATAAAGAAATTAGAAGTATTGCAACAAGCGTCTGATAATATACTGTTTGAGTCAGAGCGTTAAAGACAAAGGAAATATAAATCAATAATTGATCCTCTGATCACAAAGGAAAAGAATGCTACAAATATCATTTGCCAATGGCTCAAGTTAACTAAGAGTCAAGACATTCATTCATCCTCTGACTTTAGACCAAAGAAGAAAGCTTTGAATGAACCCTTTGTAAGATTCAACGCTTTGATTTAAAGTCAACCTTGTTAAGTCAAACAATTGAGCCGATAACTTTGAATAACTCAACATCTCTGCATCCCTTGTTTGACTAGAAAAGATAAACAAAGAAATCAAGGCAATGATCTGAAGAATTTGTTAAAGTTGTGTCTAACTCTGTTAAACACATTCTCAACGCTCCTCTCATGAATCTAATTACACGCTCACTTTGATGATTCTACATTTGACAATTTGATAAACCAGTTGATCATCTAGTCAATGCTTCAAGTCAAAACTCTAATAAACTCAATGCTATGATAAAAAGACAAATTTCTTAAGTCATTCATATGAAACCAGAACCATGGAGAAGACAACTTCCTCTGCTAATCAAAGATGGACTAATCATCAAACTTAAGAAACGCATGACATCCTCTAAAAGTGTCACCCTCTGAGATCTATCTTCTTAAATCAATATTCATTGAATTAATTATGAAGATATATGGTCATGTCTTAATGTCTTAAATGTTGATTTAAGATCTCGAATAGATACATTCCTCAGTTATTAAGTAGAAATTGATCAATATAAAAAGTGATACCAAAATATGAAAAAGACAATGTTCTAAGAAGATTTCTATAAAAGCTTAGAACACATCAAAAGAAAAGAATGAATGAAAAATCCGCTTAGTAGAGGGTTATTAGAATTGATGTAAATCAATCAAAATGTTTCATACACCTACGTTGATATAGAACTTGAAATGTAATTTCCTCTGAATAAGAGTAAGAATCATAGTAACAGCATTGGTGTCAATTTAGACACAAACTAGAACTTATGTAAATTAATCCAATAGTGACAACAGCTCTTTCATCCATAAAAGGTACTTAAAGTGGTGTAAAAATACTTATGAACCTCAATGGCAGCTTGCTAGAAATTTGAGAAAAGTGCTAACTGTAACAGCCTGGAAATGCATAAGAAAAATACTCAAAGTATGAAGAGGTAGATTAAATAATACTTGTAAGTTGTTGTTTAAATAGTGGATTAAGTCCTCAATTGTATGGAGGCAAAATCTCTCTGTTAGGGGAGGACTAGATGTAGCAACAATCTGTTCTGAACTAGTATAAAAACTCTTGTGTCTCTTCTCTCTCTACTTTATTATGTTAATTTGAGTTCTTTATAGTTCAACTTTATTTTTACTAAAATTGAAAGTGCAAACACGAGAAGGGGGAAGAATTGTGTTTGACTAAGTTGATAATGTTTTCATTATTTGATTAAACTAGTTCAGACTTGATGATTTACTTGGAGTAGAAGCAATAACAAAACTAAGGAGTGCATGAATAAAGTGACACAAGTAGTTTATCCTAGTTCACCACTAACTTGGCTTCATCCCTTCACTTAGAAGGATTTAATCCACTAATTCAACATTTTGAAGTACAAAGAACCTGATATTCCAAGTCAGTCTTCTCAAATATGACAACCCCATACTTTTGAGGAACACACACGTTGACTCTAGTAGCCAAGTCTTCTCCACACAATCTGGCAACCCTAGATTGTTGAAGGCACACTAACACCACTATCGAGTTTGAATCCAAAGGTTTAGAACTTGAGTAGTTGCTTCTAACAAGTTGATTATAACAATGACTATCACACTCTAAGAAAAACACTTAGAAAATATTTCTCATTCAAACAAGTGTTTCTCTTTATGAACTCTAAGATGAAATTGGAATTTTGGGCTTGAGTTCTTTTACTCTTTTCTAATTTTTAGACTATCTTCTCTTTCAGCCTTGAGTATCTATTTATAGATAAAATTATGGCTTCAACTTAGTCCTTGTTTAATTCAGAATTGTATCTTCATTCCTAGCTTGGTCAATAATGATCTTATTCTAAAATAATTTTGAACAAGATATTTTTAGATAAAATGTTCTTTAGCCAATTCTTTATTTCGGAATCTAATCTGAGCAATTCTTCTAGATTGATTTTGTTCGTATTTGTTCAGATTTGAGTTTGTAAATTCTTCATATTGATACTGTTAATATTTTGTTAAGATTGAGTTTGTAAATTCTTCAGATTGATAATGTTCGTATTTTGTTAAGATTGCTTTCGCAAATTCTTTAGATGAAACTTCCTTCATATTGCCTACTTTATTCTAGGCGAGAACATTGTGTTGGACTGGTTCATGAACTTTCACAAGTAGGAATATGACTAAGTCCACTTCAGCATTTTGTCCTTTGACAAAATTCGAATCATATCTATGCAAATAATAAATGTATATCTTCTTGTGAGTGTTTCTTCTTGTAGATAAATCTTTAACATATCTTCTTGTAAATAATTCATATCATCTTGTAGATAAATCTTGATATTCTTGTAAATCATTCATAACTTCTTGTGATAAATCTTGATCAAATCTTCTAGTAAATAGTTCATATCTTCCTGTAGATAAATCTTGATCAAATCTTCTTGTAAATAATTCATATCTTCTTATAGATAAATCTTGATTAAATCTTCTTCAAATCTTGACCATATCTTCTTTTCAACTTGATCAAAGATTTTTTTTAATTATAAATCTGAATCAAATCTTAATTTAGATTGTCTCCAAAAACATGAATCTTCTTTCATACTCTGTGAAGTCAGATATATTGTTCTCATAAAATACTTTTGTTAACATAACACTCTAAGTATAAAACCAACTTGGCTCCAACAAAACTGTTGTATAACCATAAGTTGAATGATTTGATAAATAACAGGTCTTTTTGGTTAAGCACCTCAAATAATTTTCAGAAATGGCTAAAAACAATTCAAAATCCTCCCCCTTTTCTTGTCTTTTCCAGCACCATCAATTGATATCAGAGCTCGGTCTCTTGATTGAGCACTTTACCGTATAAGAGTAAAGATTCTTTACTACTGGAAATACAAGTGAAATGATCTGAATTAGTTTGTGTTTTTTGATATTCAATATTTAAATTTCTTTCAAAACATGGATTGATGAAAACTGTTTATTGAAATTGCTATCTAACAATAAATAAAATGCATTAGCTGATCATCTATTTCTCAAATGACAATTTCATCTCTTTAGAAAATTCATTTCTTTAAAAAGTTTTTCTTAGTGACCTTTTGTATAGTTTATCTTTAAAAACTTCAGTGTTTGTGTTAAAAAAAATTTGTGTATGTGAAATCACACTTCATGGACATTTTGAGTAGTAAAACATAATCTCTGTATTGAGATAAGTGAATGCTCAAAGTGAAAAAAAAATGAAAAAGGTTATTTATTGTGTCCTTTGAACAAGGTAAAAATCTCAAAGTCATATTTGAATGAGAGACGTCATCTTAGATTAAGATTATCAAAGATAATACTTCGTCTTTGTGATTAGTTTTCACTGTAGATAAAAACTCATTTCTTTTATCATAGATCTGCTTAACTAATTTCTGAAAACTCTCTTAATTTCATTATGTTATCAAACATATCTTTGTATTTTCTGAAACTCATCAATGAAAAATTGGACAAAACTTTTGTGCTTCAATAAAGCAGAAGAAGTTAATCAATGAGAAAAGTAAATATGCTAATACTGAAATTTATTTGATGGTAGGAAGAATTATTAGTTAATACAACAAAAAAATTTAGTGCAAGATAATGAATATATTACAATGCATTTCAACATGTTCAACTAACCAAATAGGGAGAAGTTTATTAAAACTTCAATGATTTATGATGTATGTTCAAATATGCAGGTAATCCATTAGAAGAAATGGTTAGTAATGCAACATTTCCCTTAACTACATAAATTCTGAAGGTTGAATGGTGACAAGTTGAAGTCTTTCATCAAAACAAAGGTTGGAGGATACACACAAGCGTCCTTGGTTACAATCAAGATAAAAACCAACCATGCATCAAATGGGTAAATCAATCAGAATCAATCTCTAGGAAGATGCAACATAAGTATAATGTTGGAGTAAGATGGAAAATAATTCTTTTGATGGGACAAAAATATTCATCTAATATGATCCATAGATGATATTTGTCCAATGATTATGAAACAATATTATTATTCGAAGAAGCCTGAACTGATAAAAAAAACGACCAAAACTCTCTCATGAAAGATAATCATATGCTTCATCCACTAGAGAAGTTTGTATAACATGGGTTGAAATATCTCATCATCTGGTCAAAGTCATAGATATATCAGTACCTCAAAAGAGCTGTTTTGGTAATCCTATGATTGCAAGGTCTAAAGTTATTCCTCTATCTGCTCAAGGAGAAGATATTTGTCTCTAGTGTATAGCGTTCTTGAATCATCATTTAAGACTCATATCCACAAATTCAAAGAACAAGAGAAAAGGACTGCACCTTTTGATTCAGAAGAAAGAATGATAAGAACTAAGCTAATTATGCATCTAGTTAGAAGATCATCTAAAAGAAAATTCTGGAAAACTCTAGAAAGACAAGAATAAGAACAAACTTGCTAAATCATTCTTTTTTGTCATCAAGTCAGGTACTCTTCAATATATTTTATTATTTTTAAGTTACTATACTTGTTTGTTTTGCCTGATATGTTTATGCTTGCATATCATATCCTTTGTCTTGCTCTGTATTGTCTTTCCCTTGATCTTATCGCCTATGTTCTTTTTATTAATTATTCTTAGTTTACTTTTTGTTAAAACTTAAGTTTTGATTTCTTTCTTTTCCTTGCCTATTTAAAATTATCTTTTCTCTAGTGTTTTTCAAAAACCACTCTTTTCTCATCACCCCAAATCCTTTTACATCCAAAAGTTTTAAAATTGAAACTCTTAATAAAAAACCGATACAAATATATCTTCCTTTATTGATCTTCATCTTCCTAAATGATCATCTTCTTACATTGTACTCTCATAAAGACTTTAAGATTTTATTAAAACATGAACTACTCAACTTCAATGTCGAAAGGTTCATAAATTTTAAATTTGTTACATCTGTGAAGTATGGTTGACACGATGGATTATACAAGGAGGTTCACAAGATGCATTCAAAGGTTCACTTTGTGTAACCCTTGGATGTCAATGTCTTCTTCTCCTACTAAGGACCTTAAGTACAAAGAGGTAGTGACAAATGTGACACCCTAAACCCCAAATAATAAAAAAAAAAATATGTCCTTATTTTTAAAACAATGAAATCCTTTAAATAAATGAATATATAAAATTCCAAGCATTTTTTTTTTGTTATTAAGGCAAAGAGTACCACGTAATCACGAACACGTCACATAAATCCAAATTTTCCATCAGACTCAACAACTTGAAATCATAGCAGTAATCAACAAAATCCCTTTGGAAACACACATACACAAGTTTAATGATGATTGTAAATGTAGTCCCAACCCGATGTCACTATCAGAGCGGGAATTCCCAAAATAAACTATGTTCAAAAATGACGTTAGCAAAAGGGTAGAAAATAGAAGTCTTCGAGATAATACGGCTTCCTACACTTCAAGAGCATTAATCTTCACCTGCAGCTTTTGGCTCGTCTGCGTCCATCGCAAACGCCAAACACAAACATCGAGGGGTGAGTTTCGAAATTATGTAACAATATAAAATACACGAGAAGAACACGCAATCAGTCAAAACAGTGCAAATAAGGAGAACATTCAATAATATAATATCTAAGGTTAATCTAATTCAATCACAATAACACAGTTACAAGGATAGAATGCTGTGCATGTCCTATACTCTATACTTCATCATTTGGTACCATTCTACTCTGAAGTACTTGGTTAGGAGGCCTGATACTATGCCACTACAAGAGTGGACAGACAATTCATGAATGGCCAAGTCCTCGTAGATCCCCTCAACTCAACCCGAGACACATATACGCGACAGTCGGGGTACTCTTGTGTTGCACGGTAGTTCCCGGCCTTAGGGAATAACCCAATAATCCACTTAGGAATTCCCCACTAGATGTACCCCCAAGGTCTATCAGTCTTACCTTACAGTTCGACTGTAGCCCTCCACGATCAGGCTCATTCAGTTGTACTTCCCCGAATCGCTAGGTTTGTCAGACCCTCCCTATATGATGACAAAATAATCTTAACTCCGCATCTCTACAACACATATCTCATACTTACTCGATCATCACAACTCAATAAATTTCAGTTTGATTTCATAACATTCATCATTATATGTATATCAGTCAATCACAATTCAATCCCAATATTTGATTTACACTACTCACAATACACAATCCAATCTTATCAATCGCAATAAAAAAATCAACAGGTAGCACATTCAAATAATTTCACGATTTCAATCAAATAGCAAGAACACTCCAATATATATTATCCATACAGTAACAATCAACATCACATTTCAAAAAATCATTCAATGTGCAATCTTGCTATAGATAAATTCACAACAATTCTATAGGTTGCTAAATTATATTTTAGTCCTCACTGTTACCATTCATATATTATTAATTAATTATTATTGCTCAATAGGGCTCAACCGTACGTAGTGAGCCCCGGATGAATATTTGGGAATTTCGGTATTCCCGTTCATCTCACGTTATTTTATATTCATAAAATCGAACATCATCTCACCCCTTACCTCAATTGAAGATTTCGCCCAACAAATCCGATCTGCTAACTTGTCGCGTCTTCGTCGACCCTCGTCTCTAATAGTCCGCGGAAAAAATATAATAAATAAATAAATCAACGCAATGCCCAAATACAGATTAATCACTTGCTCCAATAGATAAATAAATTATTAATTAATAATACATAAATAAATTATCTGCTATTGTAATATAATCTGAAATATATTTAATATCATTAAACACCCATATTACTATAATTATATTTTGTTCAAACTAAGCCTCATAGAAGAACTAAATATTGTGCCTCTATATATATATAGCTTTGATTTTTAAACATATTTTTTTTTATATAACACATGAACTCAAGTAATAATAATTAATTACAGCTTAGTATTGGTTACACTCAATTTTATATTATAATCAAAATAGATTAAACCTTCCAGTTGTGAAATCAATTAGACTATTAGCCTTAGGATACGTGTCATTTTCTAACTTAATACTGCTAATAGCTTTAGATGTGTGTTATTTAGCATATGTGTTATTTGCTAAGTTAATTATTGCTACTGGTACAGCACATACCAAATGGAAAATCAAAATATACACATAGTGAAAGCAATTCTAAAGGCCAAATGGAAAATCAAAATATTTCAATAAAAATCCTAATAACATAAGGAAAATTTATGCCTAAGATTACTCTAAATTGATGGAATTGGAAATATATGCCTTCTCCTTTTATTCGGACAACAGTGCATCGAATTGATGGGATTAAGAAGGTGTACCTGGTGTTTGAAATCAATATATAGTTTTAGCATTAAGTGCAGCAAGGCAGCAGCAGGTCAATTTGATCCTTCTAGGCAACAGAGCAGCACATCAATTTCTTCGGGAACGGAATGGCATAAACTTAGACGGCAACACGTAAATCCCTAGCCTACTATTCGTATATATATATATATATATTGGTAACTTAGGTTTGTTACTGGGCATGGGCTGATCATAAAACAACGCTCTATTCACCTTATTATTGTTATTATAATGTTATTATTATTATTATTATTATTATTATTATTATTATTATTATTATTATTATTATTATTAACCCATCCTAATAGTGCTAAAGGTAACAATTAGTATAACAACACAAATTCACTCCTCGTGTTAATTTATTTAAATATATATTATATATGTATATATATATATATACATATTTTACTTTATTTTATGAATAGGCAAGAAGTAATAATGAAGAAGGGTTAGAACATCTACAATCCTATTCAAGATTTATATCTTTGGAAGATTATATCTCCAATTCTATATTCAAAGAAAGCTGCATCAGACAAGTCAAAGACAATTAGAGGAAAGGGAAAATAAATCATCTCATTTTCTTTAGTTACGTCTCATAAGTTAGAATGTAGGTTCCTAGATACAAAAACTTATTCATCACTTTATTAGATGAAAGTTCAAAGAAGGAAGACACTTACTAAAAAGAATGTCAGTGAAGAGATTTCGTTTATTTATGTATTAGGAATTGGTGATACAAACCTAATAAGTAATTTAAATTAATGGATTTGTTTTAGAAAGCCTTAGAAAATCTTTAAGATTTTTTTTTACCAATTTCCTTTTTATCCCTTTTGTAATAAGTATTGCGGTTCTAATGTAATTTGTGTTTGTAACAAGTGTAATACGAATTATGAATTGAATATATGCTCCTTTTGCTTTATCATCTGTTTCTGTCTTACTTGTTTTCCTCTGTTTTCTTCTTGTGCCTCCAGTTTTCTTATTGCATCCGTTTTTATTTTTATTTTTTATTTTTTATTTTTTATTTTTTATTTTTTATTTTTTGTCTTCATGTGGTTTGTTGTTAGTTTCTTTAAAAAAATGAAAAGTAATTATCTCCTTCTTCGTCCATCACTCTTCATCTTCTTCCACTAATCATCTCGAGCTTTTAAAATGTTCCATGTGTCATAAAGTGTCAGTCAAATTTTTTTTCCACATTTCCATCTTAGTCTTCAGTTTTCTCCATGCTCTCATCATTACTTTTTGGTTTTCCAAAATAATTTCTTTTCCTTTCTCGAAAAATATGACATTTATACCTCAATTGTTTTTCAATTTTCCTATATGTTGTTTTCATTAATCTCTCAAACTTGTGTTGTTTTCAAACCTTTCTCAAACTATTCTACTATGGATGCTAGTTCGTTTTTTGCTAGGAAAAGGAAGTCACCTTCCTCTCCAAGGAAGAAGGAAATTCCACCATCTAACGTTGGCTCGATGGTGAGTGACATCCTCCTTGAATAGCTTGAAGTTTGGATAGCTTTGCAAGAAGTTCACCATAAGTTGGATCTTCTCACTTCTCAAGTAGAGGAAGAAGTTGAGCTCTTGAGGAGTTTTTTTAGTTGTCTTTAAATCATTTGTCTAGGATTAGGTTCTTTTAAGTTTTTTTCTTTTCTTTCTCATTGTTATTTGTAATCTTCGTTCTCATATCAATGAAATGTTACCTTTCTTAATTTTGTTTATCTTTCACTATTCTGTTTTAATTTGTTATTCTGAGCAATTTAATCATGTAAAATATATGTATGTTGTGTTAAGGTCTTGAGTCTACTTTGTTTGTTTGTGTGTTTATGTGTGTCACTGCTAGATTTAATTTCAATGTTTTATATTTCACCCTTTTTTTATAATGACAAAGGGGGAGAAAAATAATAAATCTAGTAATACAATTAATTGTGTGAGTCGTCTAATTGCATTGTCATGTATTTGCTTTGCATCTGATTGTTGCATCATTAGCATCATCATCACATGCATCATCGCACCATCTGTATCATATGAATCATGTAAGATCTAGGTATTTTATTTTTATATTTTACTTTATCTAAAGTAGAGATAATTATTCTGAAAATTTGTTAGTGATGGCTACTAATTTTTTTTAACTTAATTGTATTTTGTTATTTTAACTTTAGTCATAAAAAAATTAATAGAAAAGAAAGAATATTTAGGGTTTTAATGAGGTTAGGTTGAAAACTACATATTCCCCAACCCTATTGATGGAAATACCGCACCTCCCATTCACAATCTCAATACTGATATACAATGTGGGGGAAAGAAAGAAAAGAGGGCTCAGGAGAGAAAAAGGAAGGAATTATAGAAAACCCCTAAAGGATCTTTAATTATGATCATACCCATTTTGACTAACCATTTTTCATTGTTAGTAGAAAAATCAATTGTTGATCTTTTGGAAAGAAAAAAAAAACCGTAACATGACTTTAAAGGATTTTCAACACCTTCTTGATTTATTTACGTTTGTATTATAGTCCATAAGAAAAAAAAATTGATTTCAACAAAGACAATGGCATGTTTATGCATAAGCCATGTCTTGATCGATGGAAATGTTTCTCTAGTTGTATCTTTGTTGTTGATAGATAATAATCTTCCATTTATTGAATTTTTCTCGATCTTAGTCGACTATAAGGAATATAGGTGCTATATTTGGCTAGAAGTTTAGATAAAGTAGCGATAGGGTTTGATGGGTTAAACTGTAGGAATAATTTTTAGCGGTAATTAAAAAAAACTCTTATGACTTTAGGAAAAAAAATATAAATAGTCACTGATGCATTGTTACAGAGGAAAGGAAAATTCTTAACAATGTCTTAAATGTAGAGAAAACTGTTTTAAGGAGATAGATTATTAAGAACTCTATTATCTTATTATTATTGTAATAATGGTCACACTGAGAATAAATTTTTGTACAGTAATCTATTAAAAGAAAAAAAAAAGAAAAAAAAAAGGTTCTGACACTAAGTAAAAGGTAATTTAATTTGTGAAGGGGTAGCATATTTGGAGCAAAGACCGCTACTTAAGAATTTTAATAACGACACTCATATCGGAAAGGGCGTCACTCCATTTATTTCCATGTATGGTTGTGTTTATTCTTTAATGTGCGAAATTAGGCGTATATTATGTTGAAATATTTTCCACCAATTTGTGAAAAATAAATGTTATATGATACGTTGTTATAATTGTTGTGCTTGACATGTTGTGGTGAATTTTGAAGGTGCAAATATGTTGTCATTAATAAGTTAATCTCGCATCGTATTGGTGATTAACTACAAAGCTGTCTACATTCATGCATTCATAGTTGTGTGGTGCTACCATAATTGGTTGGGTCCCACATATCCTTGCGGGGGGATTTTGAATTAGTAGTGTTGTTTGGGAGGACCAACAATGTCCTTGCAGGAAAGGCGATATTCCGGAATCATTTGTATTGGCATATAGATTATGTAAAAAGGTTTGTGTATGAATCTTGGTTGAGGTGTGGTTAGAGTTTTATAAAGATAATTGATTTATTGTACCTCTTGCTACTTGTTGTTGTGAGAAATAAGTGTTATTAATTATGTAGGTACCTTACTAATATTTTTATTTATTGGTAAGCACTTTGAAGATGACTTATACTTTTTGACATATGACATTCTCAATTTGCTTTCGCACCCGAAGGAGATTTCAGAGCAATAGTTGGAGTATTTCTTTTAATTTCTACGATGGGTAGTTGTGGTCAGCTTTAGAGAATTTATTTCTGTTAGACTCTAGTTTATACCATTTATTATTTTTTTCTATTTTAGTTCGATATTTTTTAATCCTAAAACTTGAGTATGCAATTATCTGATTGAGAAACTTGAGGATTTTTAATTAATTATGGATTGTTTGTTTGAGTTTAAATGTGTGATTATGTATTTTTCTAGCATGAGAATTGAAATATTTTTTTTAAAAATGAATTGTATTTTAAACGTAGTATTTCGAGATAACGTCCCAAAAAAAGTGGGATGTTACACATCATCTGCATCTGATTGTTGCATCTGTATCTGTTGGGAAAAACCAGAGATAATTAGAAATAACTATCTCAATAATGCGGAATACTTTTCCCCCACCTGTGCAGATAAATGGCCAAACAGAAAATAATAATTGGCAGAAAATTAAATGAGACAAACACAATTTTTAACGTGGAAAACTTCCCTCAAATTGAGAGAATAAAAACCACGGGACCTAGTCTAGTAAAAACTTCCACTATAATAATTAATGGGTACACCAAAGTCTTCCTAATAACAATAGGGAATATCAATCACTCTTCCTAATAACAATAGGGAATATCAATCACTCTTCCGAATAACAATAGGGAATATCAATCAACAACAATAACCTTATAACAATCTTCCACTAAAGTGGGTATGCCAAAATAACACTCAAAGAAAGTAAAACTACTCAACTGTTACCACCATCGGAACTGAATTCCTTTCTTTTCTCTGGTTGTCGTGCGTGCGTGCGGTTACTGTTTTGATTGTTTGCCTTTTGCGTTTGCCTTTGCCTTAGGGATTTGAGATCCCGTTCCTTTCTTTTATTTTCCTTTACATGGGTCAAGCCCAATAAACCATATATTCCTTTTTTTTTCTTTTTCTTTTATTTCAATAATAATAATAATAATAATACTAATAAACTTGGTGGGTTCCACTTGGGGAGTGAGCCCACCCAACAGTATCTGAGTGTCATTTGCATTGCCTTATATGTGTTTCATTTGCATATTATTTTGATATGTCATTATTACGATAGTTACTTGCAATTCACCCTTATTTTGAAAGGCTTAACATCCTCTAAAAATATGGTTTCTTCCATTAGACTTAGCATTTTAGGAAGAACAATAATCCAAAGGCTTTACATCTCGGGGAATTGTGAATTGTTAATCAATAGACTTAATAAGAATTCAAAGGCTTAACAACCTAGGAATATGTGAATTCAATTGACAAGAATTGTCAAAATTATGATAAATTTTTTATGTGTCTAATATGTTTGCTTATCTTTATGTTTTTTCCTCTCTTTTGATTTCAATTTTTAATTTTACCCTTATGTGTATCAAAAATGTAAAATAACTTAATAAGTTTGAAATTCTTAGAAATCATGTTATCATAATCAGATAAAGTCCCATAATATTGATTTAAAATATTTGTTTAGAAAAGTTCAAAAGGATTAATAAATTACTCAATTTTTGTGTACTACATTCAAGGGGAGAAAATTGCTCATTAATTGCGTAGTTGTTTGTCATCATCTACAAGGGAGAGATGGTTAGTGCAAAACTGGTTTTTAACTACAATCCTCTTATTGATGTTTTGATGATAACAAAACAAACAAATAAGAACCATTTTGATCCTCTGACTTTAGATCAAAAATGAAAGTTTTGAATGAAGTCTCTATTAGGGTCAACGCTTTGATTTAAAGTCAACTTTGTTAACTCAAACAATTGAACCAGAACTTTGAAGACGTCAACATCTCTGCATCATCTGATGACAAGAAAAGTTAAACAAAGAGATCACGACAATGCTTTGAAGAATCTATAAAAGCTTGTGACTAACTCTATTAAATGTGCTCTCAAAGCACCTCTACTGAATCTGATTACAAGCTCACTCTGATGATTATGCGTCTGATAATTCTAGTAAACCAATTGATCGTCTGGTCAATTATTCAAGTCAACACTCTGCTAAAGTCAAAGCTCTAATAAAAAAAAGTCACCTTTCTTAAGTCAATCATTTGAACTTCTTCGCTAACTTAAGAAGCATGCGACATCCTCTAAAAGTGTGATCCTCTGAGATCTGTCTTCTGAAATTAAGATACGTTGAACTATCTATGAAGATATGTATGAACGTGCCTAGTCATAGTACTTGGACACATGTTTCTAGCTTTTTACTTTGGTATTTTAAAAGCTCTTTATAGCTTAACATAATTTTTTTAGCTTGTTTCTAAACTTTGGGTCGAAATTGAATTATAATTTTATTATTTGCATTTTGACCCGTGCTCGCTCAGTAGGCCATAACTTGAGTTGGAAAGCTAAAAATCAGAGCTACAACTTTTGTGTTGGAATAAAAGCCCAATGCCGAACTTTACTGGGCCTAAATTGCAGATTTCGTAATCTGGACTTTTGTAATAATTTTAAATAGCGGGCCACTTGCTTTTAAAGCCCAAAATTGAGTGCTATATATTGGGAGTTTCTTTACTTTCTTACACATTGTATTTTCTGGATTAAGAACCAGAAAGATATATAAACACTATTTTAATTTCATGGAAGGCTAATTTTATAAGATTAATTCACGAGTTCAGAGTTTCATCAACACCTTGAGATTCAGGTTACGCTGTCAATTCCGATTCATGATTCTATTTCTGTTTGTTTGATTATATTGATATTCTGATTGCTTCAATTGAATTTCAATAGGATCGATTAAATTCATTTGACAGAATTTGGTTTCGGTTTCTAATTTAATAAAATTATAATTTTGCGACCCTTGATCGTTAATTGTAATATTTTGATGATTGTGATGCTTAATCTAGTCAACGAAACCGAATTCACATAGGATTGATTACGCTTGCTTGATCAATTCTATAGTCAAATAAGAATAGAATCACGAATTAGAAATTAAACTCATTGATAGAATCTGTGATAGGTCTGAAACTCAAATAAGTGGATTAATCGTTCGCTCATCTATTAAAACTAAAAAAATTATAAAAACCGCCCCTTTCGAATTACAACTTTCAATTCGATTAATATTATTATATTAGAATTCCTTGCAAAACGACTCAAGTTATTACCTCTATTTACATTTTATCAATTGCATTTGACCCGTGTGAGATGGCGGATCAAATTGGCACCGTTGTCGGGGACTCTCTGATAACAATATTAACCAATTTTAGAGTATTACTAACCATCTTAACAATTGTTTTTTTTCTTCTTGTGTTGTTGCTCTACAGGTCGGACAGGCTTGTTGCTAGCTCATAGGTACGTTGCTAGAAGAAAAAAAACCGGTTTTCAAGCGATTGTCTCAGATTGCTCCGAAATTTCGCCAAAAAATCCCAAAAAAATCATGGAACAGGGCTCCCCTATAAGGGACTTATTAAGGGATTTGACGCTTAAATTCCCAAATTCCTTCCTCTAGACCGCTTTTTTAATTTTTTTTAATTTTTCATATTCTCAAAAAATTCCAAAAAAATTTGTGTTATCATTATTTGATTTTTAGAAATTTTTTGTGGTATTTTTAAATTTTTTGGATTTTATCTGACAGTGTTTTCCATTTTTCACTTCAATTTTAGTAATAGGGACATTGTTGGAATTTTCAGAATTGTAGTTTTACATTGCATTGTTATATTCTCATGATGCATGACTAGGGCTAGTTTTGTGAATCTGCACTCCCTTGACCCTGAAATAGATAGGACCTTTCATTTATATCGTAGACTTAATAGAGCTGCTGCTAGTGCTAACGAGTCAGATAGAGATAGTGATAGTGAAAGTGACATTTTGCTCCACAATATGGCCGATATGAATAATAGAACCTTAAGACAACTTGCTGCACCTGATGTCACTTATAATGCATAGTGTATTGAATATCCTGAAGTTACTGTACCATTTGAACTTAAATCTAGTTTAATACACTTGTTTTCAAAGTTTAATGGTCTTGCAAGTGAGGATCCCCACAAACACTTGAAGGAGTTCCATGCGGTGTGTTCTACCATGAAACCTCAAGGAGTCACAGAAGACCATATCAAGCTGAGAGCCTTCCCATTCTCACTTCAAGATGCTGCCAAGGATTGGTTATACTACCTTCGGCCAAGTTCTGTTACAAGTTGGAATGATATGAAGAAATTGTTTTTAGAAAAATTCTTCCCTGCCTCAAGAGCTGCTTCAATCAGAAAAGAAATATGTGGCATTAGACAGATTTACAGGGAATCATTACATGAGTATTGGGAGAGATTCAAGAAATTAGTGTCTAGCTGTCCTTATCACCAGATTTTTGAACAATTGCTCATCCAGTATTTTTATGAAGGCTTGCTACCTATGGATATAAGCATTTTGGATGCTGCTAGTGGGGGAGCACTTATTGATAAGACCCTAGAAGCGGCAAAAGCTTTGATTGAGAACATGTCCATTAATTCCCAACAGTTTACAACTAGAAGCAATTCAGCAGTGTTGACAAGGGGAGTGAATGAGATTCAAGCTTCTTCTCACAAGAATCTAGAAAGCAGACTTGATGAGCTTACGTCTTTAGTAAAAAAGTTGGCAGTAGGTAATGCCCAAACGGTGGTCTGTGGTATTTGCACTTCTCTAGAGCATCCTGCACATTCATGTCCTACATTGAAAGACGATCCAATTGCTGATGCTCCTCAAGCATATGCAGCAAACATATACACTCCTCAAGCCAACTATGATTTGTCGTCTAACAGGTACAATCCTGGTTGGAGAAACCATCCCAACCTGAGATGGGGTAATTCATCTGCACAACAACAACAACAACCTAGACAGCAAAACAGTCTGCATCAGCAGAACATTCCACATCAGCAGCAAAACAATACACCTTCATTAGAGTACCTTGTCAAACAAATGGCGGTCCAAAATCTCCAATTTCAATAAAGAACATATTCCACAATTCAGAATTTGGAGACAAAGATTGGCCAGTTGGCCACTTCAATTAATCAGATGCAGACTTAGGGATCAAACCAACTACCTGCCCAGTCAGTAGTAAAATCCAAATGCCCCTAATGTCAGTGCAATTACATTGAGGTCTGGGAAAGCTGTTGAAATACCAAAGGTACCTGAAACTGCTGTGAAAAATAACAAGGTTGCTAAGGACACTTTGTTACCTGAAACTGTTGATGTTGAGCAAAATATACCACTTCCTTTTCCTCAAAGGGTAGTGAAAACTAAGAAAATGGACGAGGCAGATAGGGACATGAAGATCTTGGATACATTTAGGAAGGTGGAAGTGAACATTCCCCTCCTTGAAGCAATTAAACAGATCCCAAGATATGCCAAATTTCTAAAAGAGTTGTGCACACACAAGAGAAGGTTAAAAGGTAATGAAAGAGTAAACATGGGGCATAATGTTTCAGCCTTCATTCATCCCATGCCCTAGAAATGCAAAGATCCAGGAACTTTTTCCATTCCATGTACCATAGGCAATAGTCAATTTGAAAATGTCATGTTAGATTTAGGAGCTTCCATTAATGTTATGCCCACATCTATTTTTAACACTCTTTCTCTTGGACCTTTACAGAGTACAGGCGTTACCATTCAATTGTCAAACAGAAGCAATGCTCGCCCTGCTAGACTTGTGGAGGATGTACTTGTTTGAGTAAATGAATTAATATTTCCTGCAGATTTTTACATTCTGGACATGGAGGGAGAAAATAAGTCCAACAGGGTGCCTATCATATTAATATTTCAAATTTCAGCCAAACTTGAAGATGAACAGGAAGATAAGCTGTTGTAGATTTTGAGAAAACATAGGAAGGCAATCGGATGGACCTTCGCTGATATTAGCCCATCCATGTGCATGCATAGGATACTACTAGAGGATGGAGTAAAATCAGTCAGGCAACCCCAAAGGCGACTTAACCCATTCATTCTGGATGTTGTAAAAAAAGAAGGGACCAAGCTCTTGCAAGAAGGCATTATATACCCCATCTCTGATAGTCAATGGGTGAGTCCGGTGCAGGTAGTCCCTAAGAAAATTGGACTCGCAGTGGTTAAAAATGAAAATAATGACCTTATGCACACGAGTTCAGAATAGCTGGAGGGTATGCATCGATTACAAGAGACTAAACCAGGAAACTAGAAAGGTTCATTTTCCTTTACCATTCATTGATCATATGCTTGAACGGTTGACTGGTAAGTCACATTATTGTTTTCTTGATGGTTTTTCTGGTTATTTTCAGATCCATATCGCACCGGAGGACCAAGAAAAGACCACGTTCACTTGCCCTTTCGGCACATTTTCCTATAGGAGGATGCCCTTTGGCCTATGCAATGCTCCTGGCACTTTCCAACGCTGCATGATTAGTATTTTCGCTGATTTGATAGAAAATTGTATAGAAATTTTCATGGATGATTTTACTATGTATGGTTCCTCATTTGATGTATGCTTGAACAATTTAGATAGAGTTTTGCGTATATGTATTGAAACTAACCTTGTGCTGAATTATGAAAAATGTCATTTTATGGCTGAACAGGGAATAGTTTTGGGACATGTGATCTCTAAGAATGGGATGGAAGTGGATCCTGCCAAGGTTGATGTGATTTCTAATTTGCCTTACCCATCTTGCATCCGCGAGATTCGTTCTTTTCTTGGCCATGCAGGTTTTTATAGGCGCTTTATCAAGGATTTCAGCAAGATAGCTCTTCCGCTGTCAAATTTGCTGCAAAAAGATGTCAGTTTCACCTTTGATGACAAATGCAGGAAGGCGTTTGATTGCTTAAAGGCAGCATTAACCTCTACACCCATCATTCAGCCACCCAATTGGACCCTCCCTTTTGAAATTATGTGTGATGCATCTAACTATGTAGTGGGAGCAGTCCTTGCACAAAGGGTTGGCAGGGCTGCCCATGTTATTTATTATGCTTCTAGGACTTTAGATTCTGCACAGGCTAATTATACTACCACTGAAAAGGAATTTTTAGCTATTGTTTTTTCTCTTGATAAGTTTAGATCATATTTGCTAGGTTCGAAGGTAGTTGTTTTTACTGACCATGCAGCTTTGAAGTTCTTGCTGAAGAAACCAGAAGCAAAACCGAGATTGATCTGGTGGATGTTGTTACTCCAAGAATTTGATTTAGAGATTAAAGATAAGAGTAGAGCTGAAAATCTGGTGGCAGATCATTTGAGCATAACAGAACTGGATGAGGACCCCATCCCCATTCAAGATGACTTCCCTTATGAGAAACTGCTACAATTGCGTGAGGTAACTCCTTAGTTTGCTGATTTAGTTAATTATCTAGTTGCTGGAGTCCTTCCTGCAGATGCATCCAAAACACAAATACACAAACTTAAAAGTGATACCAAATACTCTGTGTGGGATGATTCATATCTAAGGAAATTCTGTAGTGACCAGGTGATTAGGCGATGTGTTCCCCACCATGAGGCTCAATCCATTCTTCATTTTTGTCATGCCTCTCAAGCTGGGGGACATCTTGGTCCTCAACGGACAGCAAGAAAAGTCTTAGACTCGGGTTTCTTTTGGCGCACTTTGTTTAAAGATGCTTTTGAGATTTACAAAACTTGTGAACAGTGCCAAATAGCAGGAACAGCAATCACTCGTAGGAGTGAGATTCCTCAACAACCTATGCTTTTCTGTGAAGTATTTGATGTGTGGGGCATTGACTTTATGGACCATTTTCCTGTATCTTTTGGTTTTGTCTACATTTTACTTGTTGTTGATTATGTTTCAAAGTGGGTGGAAGCAATACCCACTAGGACTAATGATTCTAAAGTTGTTGCAGGTTTTATCAGATCAAATATTTTTTGCAGGTTTGGAATACCCCGGGCCATCATAAGTGATCAAGGCACTCATTTTTGCAACCGCGCCATGGATGCTTTGCTTCGGAAGTATGGCGTTCTGCACAGATTTTCTACACCTTATCATCCACAGACTAATGGGAAAGTTGAAACCACAAACAGGGAAATCAAACAGATCTTAGAAAAGATGGTGCAGCCAAATAGAAAGGACTGGAGCCGTCAACTAGAAGATGCTCTTTGGGCTCACAGAACAGCCTACAAAACACCAATAGGAATGTCCCCTTATCGACTTGTGTTTGGTAAGGCATGCCACCTCCCAGTGGAAATAGAGCACTGTGCTTATTGGGCTGTTAAGAGCTGCAACCTTGAGATGGAGAAAGCAGGTTTGGAGAGAAAACTTCAATTGCAGCAACTTGAAGAGCTTAGACTAGAAGCTCATGAGAACTCCCTTTTGTTGTTACTAACACATTTCCTCATGGTGCAGTGGAAATAAAAAGTGAAAACACCGATAAAGTGTTCAAAGTAAATGGACAACGCCTCAAACTATTCCATGAGAGCTCTGTGCTTCAAGATACTACCATAGAAGAACTCTCCTTGGAAAAGCCCACCTACACTGAAGTTTGAACAGGGAGCTCCCTTTCCTTACTCTTATTTTATACTTGTTACTTTCATTGAGGACAATGTGTAATTAAAGTGTGGGGGTATTATTTAGGATTTTATTTGTTATAGGATTTCAAATAAAATATAATATATATATATATATATATATATATATATATATATATATATATATATATATATATATATAAATGTGCATTGAATTGCATGCTTTTTCATCAGATTTTGTGGTTGTAAATGTTGTGAGCAAATGTTGTGAGTTTGTTTGGACTGACATGATTGGATAGTATCTTTGCATCCTTGGTAAAATAAGTTGGATTAAAAAGCTAAATTGCGTATCATTTGTGATAGGTCATTAACCTTTGTTATTTTGAGCCTTATTATGAATGGAATACATTTCTTCCATCTTCTTTTTTCTTGTGTGATATCTCACTCATGATTGCTAGTTATGTTAGAACTTGACTTGACTCTTGTTCGCATGCATATATTGAAATGATCTAGGCATTTGTTTCTTGTTAAGCTACTAGCCAAATAAGCTTACCCTACAATTATCCATTTGTTTAAGCCCCTTTGAGCCTAATTATCTCATTCTTTGTTATATAGCTCATTACAAGCCTAAAAGTGAAAAACAATGAATTGACTCAATTTTGGGGGATAAAGGAGTCTTTCCTTAAATAAGTGTGGGGGTGCTCCACTTGTTTGTTTAAATTTGAGGTTTGCAAAAAAATAATAAAATAAAATAAAAAGAGTTTAATTCAAAAAAAAAAAAAGGAGAAAAAGAAAGAAAAAAAATTTATGTATATACATATATCAATAAAAAAAAAAAGAGGAATAAAATGAGGAAAATGGTTGTGTTGTGAACAAACAGAGTGTGATAATAAAAGTCAATGATATTTTGTTGAGTTACTTCTCAATGTTATTTTTCTCCCTTGATCATTACTCATTTATCCTCTTTGATTTTTAGCCCTAGTCTCCTTAGGATTATCTCACCCTTACCTTGGCCACATTACAACCTCAATAAAGACCTTTTGATCATTATGTGCATGTGTTTCAAATATAGATGTTAGAGGCTTGTCAAGGCTATGGTAGTGCTAGCTTTCATGATGTGCTTTGAGCGTAAATAGTAACCCAAACACTTGAGTGGTTGAGAGAATTTTATATCTTGTGAGTACTCTATCACTTATGATGCATTCTCTAAAGAAGCGTGTGACATCCTCTAAAAGTGTCACCCTCTGAGATCTGTCTTTTAAACTCAAGATACGTTGAACTAATTATGAAGATATATATGAACGTGCCTGATCATAGCACTTGGGCACATGTTTCTAGCTTTTTACTTTGGTATTTTAAAAACTCTTTATAGCTTAGAATAATTTTTTAGCTTGTTTCTAAACTTTGGGTCGAAATTGAATTATAATTTTATTATTGGCATTTTGACCTCCTATAGCTCTGTAGGCCATAACTTGAGCTCTGGATATCAGATTGAAGCATGCGAGCAGCCGTTGGAAACCTAAAAATCATAGCTACAACTTTTGTGTTGGAATAAAAGCCCAATGCCGAACTATACTGGGCCTAAATTGCAGATTTTGTAATTTGGACTTTTGTAATAATTTTAAATAGCGGGCCACTTGCTTTTAAAGTCCAAAATCAAGTACTATATATTAGGAGTTTCTTTCCTTTCTTAGACATTGTATTTTTCGGATTAAGAACCAGAAAGATATATAAACACTATTTTAATTTAATGGAAGGCTAATTTTATAAGATTAATCCACGAGTTCAGAGTTTCATCAACACCTTGAGATTCAGGTTACACTGTCAATTCCGATTCATGATTCTATTTTTGTTTGTTTGATTATATTGATATTTTGATTGCTTAAATTGAATTTCAATAGGATCGATTAAATTCATTTGACAGAATTTGGTTTCGGTTTCTAATTTAATTAAATTATAATTTTGCGACGCTTGATCGTTAATTGTAATATTTTGATGATTGTGATGTTTAATCCAGTCAACGAAACCGAATTCACATAGGATTGATTACGCTTTTTTGATCAATTCTATAGTCAAATAAGAATAGAATCACGAATTAGAAATTAAACTCATTGATAGAATCTATGATAGGTCTGAAACTCGAATAAGTGGATTAATTGTTTCCTCATTTGTTAAAACTAAAAAAATTATAAAAAACCCCCATTTCGAATTACAACTTTCAATTCGGTTAATATTGTTATATCATAAGTCTTTGAGAAACGACTCGAGTTATTACCTCTATTTACATTTTATCAAATGTATTCGACCCGTGTGCGACAACGGATCAGTGCCTTAAAGGCTTATTTGCCTTAAATTCTTATTCAAGACATCCAATGGTAATATCCACAACTGATATATTCCTTAGTGTTTAAGTAGAAACCGATCAATATAAAAAGTGAGACCAAAATATAATAAAGACATTGTTCTAAGAAGATTTTCGTAAAAGCCTTGAACACATCAAAAGAAAGGAATGAATGAAAAATCATCTGAGTAGAGAGTTATTAGAATAGATCTAAATCAATCACAGTGTTTTATACACTTGAACTGATATAGGACTTGAAATGTAATATTCTCTCAATAAGAGTTAGAACCCTAGAAAAAGACATTGTGTCAATTCAGACACAAACTGAAACTGATATAAATTATCCCAATAGTGGCAATAACTCTTCCATCGATAAGAGGTAACTGAATAGGTGTAAAAATACTTATGAACCTCAATGGAAGCTAGCCATAAAGGTATTATTTGTAACAACCTGGACAAGCATAAGAAAAATACTCAAAGCCTAAAAAGGCAAAGTAAATAATACTTGTATGCTATTGTTTTAATAGTGGATTAAGTCATAGACTGTATTGAGGAAAAATATCTCTATTAGGAGATGACTAGTTGTAGCAACAGTTTGTTGTGAACTAGTATAAAAATCTGTGTCTTTTCTCTCTCTCTAGTCTATTATTAAACCCAAGTTCTTTATAATTCAATTTTATTCTTACTAAAACTGATTCAACTTTATTTTTACTAAATTGTTTCATAATCAAATAATTTTTCAGAAATGACAAAATACAAAATGAAACTCCCATTTCTTGTGTTTTCCAACACCTTCAACTTGTGGATCTGCCACCTGGTGTCAATCCCATAAGGAGCTAATGGGTGTACAAAATGAAGAGGAAACCAGATGGAAGCATAGATAGATTCAAGGATAGGTTGGTTGCTAAGGGATATAACCAAATAAAAGGATTAGACTATTTTGACACTTGCAATCCAATCACAAAGATCGTTAAAGTCAGAACCTTGCTAGCCTTAACATCCATCAACAACTAGCACTTGCACCAACTAGATGTAGATTATACCTTCATACATGGTGACCTAAATGAGGATGTGTATATGTGTTTTCCTCCAGATATGACTTCTACACTCTCAAACCAAGTATGTAAATGGGAATAGTCTTTCACTACCATGCATGGCCATCTATGTTGATGATGTCGTCCTGGTTGAGAATGATCTCTCAGAATTTCAAGAGACCAAGCAAGTTCTTCACAACAATTTTGGAAGCAATTTTGGAATCAAATACATTGGAAAGCTCAAGTATTTTTTGGGAATTGAAGTAGCATAGTCTTAGGGGGATTTGTATATTTCAAAGGAAATATTGTTTAGACATACTCACAGATACGAGAAGGTTGGGATGCAAGCCAGCTAGCACTCCAATTGATTACAATCTCATGTTAAAGCAAGAGAATGTCACACCATTGACTGAGTCATTTGAATATAGAAGACTTATTGGGAGAATACTCTACTTAACAACAACAACAACAAAGTCGGAAATTACCTATTCAGTTCAACAACTAAGCCAATTCATGTCAACACCAACACAAACACACCTTTAAGCACTAACGAGGATTCTAAGGTATTTGAGGAATGCACCAGAGCAAGACACCAACTCTATTTTGTGACAACCTTGGTGCAATACACATTGCAACCAATCCAATATTTCATGAGAGAACAAAGCACCTAGATATAGACTTTCATATTGTTAGAGAAAAGACTCGGAATGGAACTTTAAAACGGTTGCCACTTGCAGAACATGACCAACTAGCTGATTTCTTCACCAAAGGACTATTCCCAAGAATTTTCAAATGCTTTATTAACAAGCTTGAATTGTTCAACTTATTCCAATCTCAAGCTTGTGGGGGAATGTTATAAGACAAAGAATGAAGCTTGTTATCCAAGTAACAAGCTTGTCAACCATGACAAATTGGGAGCTGACTGAAGATGACTAGGAGCTGATGGACAGATTCACTAGGAGCTGATGAAGTAACTGAGAGCTTATTGAAGGCTTATGAAAACACTAAGTGATAGACTGACTGGAAGCTGACTGAAGGCTTATGGACACACTGACTGAAGGCTTATGAGCACATTGATTGAGAGCTGACTAAAGGCTTATGGGCAAACTGATTATTAGAATTCACCTTAATTAATGTGTTTTGATTAAATATCTTTTCCATTGTAAATTTCTGTTATAGTTAGTTATATTTTTGTTAGTTCGTTTTGTTCAGTTAGTTAAGCTTGTCAATTGCTTGTTAGTCAGGCTAACTACCTTGTATATAGAGTGTTAATCCCTTTGATCAATTCAATTGATTCTTTTGTTAATCAATTCATATATTCTAAGAACGTTCGTGCTCCTACATTGTTTAGTTATTATGTTGATGTAAAGTTTTTTTTTTTTACAAAAAAATAATAATCATTGGTTCAAATTTGTGTAATACTGTGGACACCTAACTTCATCCGCTCCTTTTAAATTATTTGCAAGAAATAAAAATAGATGACATTTTAACCTTTTTATCATTCTATTTTAATTTATTTTAGTTTTAAAGATTTAAATAATTTTATTATCTTTTTCATCTTTTAATAAAAAGGGATATATATATATAATTTTATTAGTCCATTTTTATTTTTTACTTTTTTTTCCTAGGTCTGAAAATAAAAATAAAAGAAGAATAATTCAAAACTTTTCATTTTGTATAAAAAACGAAAAATTGATACAAAATTGATTTTCTCATTATTTTTGGAATTATCTAATCAGATATTTTTTAAAGTTAATTAAGAAAATTTGTAATAGAAAAAAAAATCAATCTTATTGATTGGCTTTAATTACCAATAATTAAAAAAAGAAATAAGGAATTTGTAACTAATTTATCCTAATCAATAATAACAACATATTTTTTTAAGGAAGATTGTAATAGAAAAAAAAATCTTTTTTACTTAACCTAATTAATAATATTCACGTATGTAAACATAATATATAAAAGGGTGAGGTATTCTATGGAGCTACCTATGAGGAGCTCCAAAAATATTTTGATATAGCTCAGGTAAAATACATTGTTTAAGATAGAATGAATTATCCCCTTCTTCCTCTTAAGTGTGTCATTTTATGATCATCTCTTCTTGACCTAATGGGCCCTTCTTTGGATGTCAAAACCCATTAGGTTACACCTCTGAGATCCACACTACACATACATACGAATACTACAAAACGTGGAGTTGTTTGCTTCTTCACCATGCAGCTTGTTTGTACAAGAGACGTGGAGCTAGAGCACACGTAGCTCATGTCACTTATCCGTGCAAGACGTGTGACATGCCATGGAGCACTTCTAAGAGGACCACAACTTTCACGTGGACAATAACTTAGTGTCGAACTGACTTGTGTAGTTGAACTAAGGGTGAGCTTGATGCAGTTGATCAAGGTAGAGCTCAACATAACTTAAATGGTGGATTTAAACTAGACTAAGTTGAATGGTTGAGTTGAGCTAGGTTGAGTTGGATGGTGGAGTTAAGCTAGGTTGAGTTGGATGGCGGACCTAGCTAGGCTGAGCTGAATGGTGGAGCTAAGCTAAGTTGAATGGTGAGCGCCAATGTTCATTATGCAAACGCAAGATACAACAGGTGAGATATCATATGGAGGCAACAAGGGAGGACTCCAAGAATACTCTAAAAGGGATAAGGTAGAATACATTGTTCACCTAGCAAATGATCTATCTCATTTCTTCCTAAGTGTTTTCCTTATATAGTCTTCACTCTTTGTCCTAATGGGTCTTCCTTTGGACGTCCAAGCCTATTGGATTTAGCTTATGCGGTCTATAATACTTGTCATGTGTGGGGTTGGATATGTCCTTCTCACCCAACTCATTTGTATTGGGCGCATAGAGCTACAACACGCGCAACTCACGTCGCTTATCCGTGCAGGACATGTGGCAAGCCGTGAGGCATTTCCCTCAAGGAGTACAACTTTCACTTACGAAATAGCTTACCACAATTAATTAAAGTTGAGGTGGATGGTGGATCTGAGCTGAATGGTTGGCCTGAGTTAGGCAGAGTTGAATGATGGAGTTGAGCTAGGTTGAGCTGAATGGTTGAGTCGAGCTATGTTGAGCTGAGCTAGACTAAGCTAAATGGTGGAGTTGAGCTAGGCTAAGCTAAATGGTTGAGCTGGTGTTGAGTAGGACATGGATGGTTAAGCTGCAATAGAAGGGGCCATGTGGTATGGCTATCCATACCAGTCCATAGTCCACCAAGCGTCAATCCTATTAATACGTAGACATTTGTTCTCCATTAGGTCAACCAATCACAAAGCGTCAAGCATGGTAAGACAGATATTTCGTCAAGCTTGGTACAACGTAGATATTTTTTCTTCATCTGATCAGCATGTATTAGTCCACAGTCTATCAAGCGTTAAGCCTATTAAGGCGTAGACGTTTGTTCTATATCAAGTTAGCATGTACTAGTCCAAGTCCATAAGTACTTGGCTTATGATTCCTCTCCACTACCTTTTTTTCCTTTGTAATTTTGTACCTCGTCTTATTTATTTTTTTTGAATTCTTACTTTCTGAGCCATAATTATTCAAAAAGCCCACATAGTTGATCTGCACCTACAAATGCCCATTAACACCGAGGCAGACTTGGCATCGTCTTCCTTTGTAGAGGCGTGTTGGGATCACGTATAGCACTAGCACTGAGGCTAACTCGGCATCATCTTCTTCTCTTTGCACATCTGGGCTTTGGAATCAGTTATTGCAAAGGCCACATCTTGCCATTTCCAAACCAGTATTCATCACCAAAATGACCAAACTTTTGACAATTGTAGCATTGCACCTTTCTTTTCTCAAAGCCCTTTGATCCTTTCCATTTTTTGTCAGGTCCTCCTGTGACCTCCCTTTTATTTGAGGATTCAGTCAAGTCATCACATTGATTTGCCTTTTCCACCTTTCTTCCATTTCTTTTTTTATCATTTTTCTTGCTTACTTGAGTTGCCAAAGCTTGTCTAATGGCTTTACGTGCATTTCTCTCATTCAATTGTAATTCTCTTGCCTCCAATGAACTTTGCAGTTATTTCAGACTCATGGTTGAAATGTCCTTTCATTCTTTAATTGCACACACTATATAATCTAATCGAAGATGAAAAATAAAAATAAACATCAAAGGCTCTAAATACCAAAGTTGTTGGAAGACTTTCACACACAAACAACTTCTTAGAGAAGACGTAATCGAGAACAGAAATTTGCAAAACCCAAATTGTACTCTTTATTGATGGATAACTGATTTATAGACACAAATAGTTATCCTAACTGGATTAACTATTCACAAACAAACTGATTAGTTGTCATAATTGTCTCATTGCAAATAACCAACAAGAATATGCCACGACGTTTCAATATTAGTTTCCCAGAAATGACACATATTTTAACAATCCACAAATTAGAGTTGCAAGAGTAAGATCGTCAAAGTAAGCCTAAACAAAATTAAAAAAAAAAAATTACTTAATAAAAAAGTCACACGTATTCATCCTTTGAGTGACATTATATATGTTATTATTTTTAAAATTAAAATTAATAAAATCTTATCTAAAATATAAAATTAAAAAAAATTGATTTTCTCATCAATTAAAAATATTAACAAAATCAATTGTAATAATTTATGAAATAATTTTTCATTCTTAAACGTTTGAAAAATAAAATATAAACAAAAATATAATAATTTATTAAAATAATTTTATGTTAAACAAAAAAAAACATCTTATCTTGACATTGTATATTTTTGCACTTAATAATTAAGTCTAAATACATGTTTTAGCCATATTTTCATTTATTTATGATTTTAATTCCTATTTTTAAATTGAAAAATATAAAAACCTTATTTTTAAATTATCTGATTTTGAAAATTCTAAATCCAAAAATAAATCCTACCAATTTTTAAAATTTAGTTTAATTTGTATGCATTGTCAATGTAACAAATTTTACACCATTCATAAATCATAATCAATCATATCGGTAATTTACAAGTAGTAATGACAAAAGTCAAATATTACTAATAATTTAACAGATTAATTAACTAAAAACTTTTTACACTAATAATCTATATAAATAAAATTCTTTAAAAAATTTCAAAAACTCTCCACCACTAAATATTACTATAATATGATACGAGAAAATATTGATATTGTTAACATGATACTTCTGTGAGTTTTTCGGGTTATCCATAAAAAAAAATAAATAAACAAAAAATTGTAAAACTGTTACAATATACATCCATTTAAAATCCTTTCAAATTATCTTATCAACAATCTCCCTCTATTTTTAACTGTCCCCAACCAACTACTCTCTCTCTATTCTCAAAATGGCTATGGCTTCCTTCTCCAACATTTCAACACACTTGTTCTCACACCACACTCAAACCAACTTCTACCACTACACTCATTCCTCTTTACCAACTTTCAGCATCACAACCCACCATGGAATTTTCACATTCTTCTCTTCCAAGCGTAATCATTACTCTCCCCCCACCCATTTGCTCCGTTCTCCGGTTTCCGCCACTTTCTCATCCGGAAATAATGGCGGATTTCCAGGGAATGGAGGTGGTGGCCGCGGCGAGGGTGGGGGCGGTGAAGAGGAAGAAAGGGACAGAAATTGGGAAGAGGCAATGGTGGCTATGGCGGAGGCGAGAAGGTCGCTGGAGAGTTTTCCGGCGGATTTGGCGGTTGCTGTTAAGGCAGGACGGGTGCCGGGTTCGATAGTGCGGAGGTTTTTTGAGTTGGAGGAATCAGTTGTGTTTAGGTGGTTGTTAAAATTTGGAGGGTTTAAGGAAAGATTGTTGGCTGATGATTTGTTTTTGTCCAAGCTTGTTATGGAATGTGTTGTTGTCATCTTCACCAAGGTTTATTTCCATTATTACAATTACAATTTCATACATTGTGTGATCAATGTTAATGTTTTTTTGTCAATTCCCATGTTTATATCCTATTGAAATTATGTTGATATGTCCGTAAGTACAACTCAGATGACACTTTTAAGAACATTTGATATGCTAGGGTGCGGGTTCAAATATAGGATACCCCTCTTTCTCCACATAATGTGTGTAAGTTTCGCTGTTAGACTCTTTAGAAAAAAATTATGCTGCTATCATTGCGTTCTTTAATTATATTATTATGAGTGGAATTAAGATTAAGATTGATTCTTGTTAAATTGGAATGTCAAATGGAAGATGCGTTGCTCAAAACCATTGTTGTCAAATATTGGTCATGTGGCACCAATTTGATTGCAGCGGCAGATTTTTGGACAACAGCCATGGTCAATTTGTGAAAAATGACGGTGCAATTGCATTTTATGACTGATATAGTTGCTTAAAATGGCGGATTTTTGGCCTTCTACCATGGTCCTCTAGTTGCAATTGATAGCGGTGCTCAAAACCAAGAAAACTAGAGATATAAGTTTTTTAGAATATAAGATATATATGCGATAAGAATAGAATCTGCATTTTTTTGTGCTTAGATATTGACCACTAGCTTGGCTATAGAGCTCCACCAGCTCCAAATTCTTTTTTTGATGCCTTTGTAACTAAGAGTGGTGAAATATTTAAAACTTGTAATTGGCTTCATAGTACTAGATTCCACTAGCATTTCTGCTAAGAACATCTTCTGCACCGTAAAATAAAAGGGGGGAAAGAGGGTCATCTTGCCTCACTCTATTTGTAGAAAAATAAGTTGACGGGCCTATCCCGTTTGGTATGATGAGTTTGAGATGACAACATAGTTGGAATCTATCTGTATAATGATGTTTTTGCAATTCTTTGCTTAAGATTGTTTCTTGTTCATGATATTTTCTTGAAAATTAGCCATGAAAACAAAAGAGTGATGACAATTGATTTTATTAGCATAATTGAATTATCAATACAGTTCTGCTTCAAGCAAATTACTTTCTGGTGAAATGTGTTAGAGATTGATAGTTAAATTTGACTTAATTTCATCTCCAAAAACTTAAAAATGACATTTAGGTAAATTCTTTCTAATATCAAGTTATTTGGATTGACAGTTTATAATTAGATTCAGTCACAAACCAATGCTGATTTATGAATGTGAACTGGGTTGTTTTATTTTAAATCTTGTTACAGTTTTTCAAATCATCCTGATTCAATTTCATCTAATGGTGCACCAAGTTATAATAGATCAGGTATTCCAATTGATATCTTGTGTGCTTTCAGGCTGCTGCCGAATTCGAGCGGCGTAAAGAAAATTTCACAAAGGAGATGGATTTTGTTGTTGCTAATGTGGTATGCTTATCAATAAGATATATTCTTCATCTTTCTTTTAGTTATCAAACATAGGAGTTTGACAACTTTGTCCAGCTTATCACTTTCCGAATCAGGGTTCATTATGTTATTACTTATTAGGATGATCACAATATTTGAAAATCTCTCTTTAACTTGCTGACTCCTGATATTCACTTGGATCACACAAGAGCATAGTTCTAAAAATTCCTTTTTGTGTTAAATCAAAGTAGGATACAAGGGCATATGCCATTTTCAGGAAATTCTACTGCCAACTGCATGTAATTTATGCTAGTTGGTCAAATTTCAAAATTAGCATGAATTGAACTGACCAGTTCAAGTGCTTAGTAATTTGGAGGTGTTTAATAATTTGATATTAGTCATACCTAGATAGTTCAACCAGACATCTGCATGATTCTCCCTCTTCCTTCCAAAATGAAATTGATAAATAAATCTTGATTTACATATTTATATAGCTTATACTAATAACTGATACATTTATTGAAGAACAAAGTACATACCTTGCGCAAAGTTCTTATTTAAGTAGGAGTAATTTTGGTAAGCTTCTTATGCACAGTAGCTTTTGTTAATGGACTTCTACAAAGCACAAACACAGACACCAACACATAGTTGAATGCAACTACATATGTCAGTGTCATATTATGTTAGACATAGACGCGTGTAACACACCGAACAGACCTTCAATTTGAAGTGTCGATGCTACATAGATGAATTTGTTTCCTTAAGTGGTAGCATGCATTATTTTAAGTGACACTATGTGAGCCACAAAGGCCCTTCATTTATCCTTTTTCATTTCTATAATCTGCTTGATGTCACATTTTCCACTTTGTTTTGATCATATTTGCTTTAACTTCTTGTACTCTTATTCATTTTGTTAATTTATCTTAGGTAACAGGCATTGTGACAGGTTTTGTACTTGTGTGGTTTCCTGCTCCCACTGTTTCTCTTAAACCTCCTCTTGCAGTTAGTGCTGGACTGATTGCCAAATTCTTCTATGGCTGTCCTGAAAATGCTTTTCAGGTTAAGAATCTTTATATTTCTGCATGTTGTTTTTTTCATTCAGTATAAAGCTTTTTTTTTATACTTCTGATTAGGACTTTTTAACTGTAATATAGTTAATCTTGTCAATTGCAGATCGCAAAATATAGCGGTTTGTTCAAATTTCATTATGCTGCGGCTTTTTGACAACACTTTGTACTAAATAGTGTATCATGGAGCAATAGAGATTTGTTCAAATTTCGCTATGCTATAGCTTTATAGCGCCACTATACTATTTGACAACATTGAATATAGTTGATATCTGGGACTATTTGGATTGACTTATTTGAACTTATCTACTGATAAAAACACTTGTGAGAGTGTTTTAGAGAGAGCTTATAGCAACAGATTATGACATGTCCATAAGTTGTTTTCAGTTTATTTTAATATAAGCTCTCCAGGTTAGCTTATGAAAGCAACTTATAACTTATATAAAAACAGTTTGACTTTATTTTATCTTTTGTTACAGAAATAACTTAATTATACATAAACACATATACTATAAACATTTATACTATAAGCGTTTAATTATGTTTTTTATCCAAACAACTCAGATGTTAATAAATTTTCATTTTCTCAACAGGTGGCTTTGGCAGGAACATCATACACACTTCTACAAAGAATAGGAGCTATAGTGGTATGTGTTGGATCATTTAAACCAAATCAAATAGTTATTTCCATATAAGTAAGGGTCATCTCCATCTCTCATATGCAGCGTAATGGAGCAAAGCTAGTCGTAGTTGGAACCGGTGCTTCACTGGTAAACCAGCACCTTACTTTCTTTACAAAATTACCCTAAAATTACCCTTTTAGTCTGTTCTAACTTTTTGGTTGATTCTTAACAAAAATCTCTGCTGCTGTGACATTTGTTCATGGTTCTTGCATATTGAATTCCATTCATCTTCATTAAAATACATTGAAAGAGAAACTACTAGTTTATGTGGTATTTATTCTATCATTTTCATTCTTATAATTAGACTGAGTTTTTAATGGTTTATAGAATACAGGTAAAGCTATCATTTTAATCAGAAATTGACTAACTATTATACCATGCTTCACTTTGCTTTTCAGTGTCTAGTATAACTTTAAATGATGCTTGTACTAAGATTATATAGCTTGATTAGTTTACATATGTCATGTCCTTGAGATGTCAGCTCAATGGTAAGACCTTGATTTCGTAACCTCAAGAAATGGAGTTCAAATCTCACTAGAGACAGTTGCATGTAGCCATTAGTGTCACTGTTAATAATAATATGTTTTTCAGTTCAGATATGGCAATTTCAATAGAGAACATATCATGCAGACATGTATATTCCAAGAGGAAAGTGTCTTCCATTAAACTTAATCCACAAAACAAGTAGCGCATAACAAAACAAGTAGATCCTGTGTGGATACCCGACTTAATTAAGCTTTTATAGTATAAGCGCTTATTATATAAGTGCTTTTATATAACCTTTTTATAACAAAAGACAAGCTGAAAACAAATTATGAACATGTCATAAACTGTTTCAATAAGCTATCCCAAACTGTCTTACAAATGCTTATGCTAGTAGATACGCTCAAATAAGTCAATCCAAACAAGTTCAAATACTCTATTTAATGGATGAATCGCCATCAACATCTAAAATTATAATATAAATGAAAAAACTTTCCTAGCATATCATTTGGTGAACTTCAATGTGCTGCAACAACCAAGTAAGTTGAAGTAAGATTTATCTTGTGTTCTATGTCCATAACTTCAACATAAATACTTGAGTTTTTGTATAAAATTCAAAACAAATTATAGAATCAATGAATTTGTAACATGAGTGGTTGCAATTCTTTTTTTAGGTTGGTATAAGTATAACAAATGCATTGATAAATGCACAGAAGGCTGTAAATAAAGCATTATCTGTTGAGAATTTACCTGTTATATCAACAAGTGTAGCATATGGTATTTACATGGTAGTAGTTAGCAACCTCAGGTATTCCATTGTTCTTTAAAGTTTATCATTTATACACATCAAATATGCTTTTGCATATATATATACTTATTCAGACTTTTGAGGGGTAGGTTTTGAGGATATATAGCTAGTGTTTTAAGGATCAAGATTGCATGCAGTCCTACAGTTGAGAGTTTTTTGGCCGTGTGATCAAAGATCGGACAGCCAGAAAACTCTCATTGCAAGACTACATGCAATTCAAATCCGTATTTTAACCTGGCAGAGGTTTTGATTGGAAGTTAGGAATTGAGATCAGATTCCATTATGTAAGACTACTTTTAGAAAGAAAAAAGAGATTGAGGGTAATTTTCATTTTGTAAATATGTTTTTGGTCTTCCAAATGTACTACATTTTGTTTTTCTTCTGTGTAAAAAATATTTATTTTTACTCTTTATAAATACACCACTTTTTTTTTGTCCTAATTGTTTTGTTTTAATCCCATAAATATTTATTTACGTTGAAATTGAATCTTGTAATATGTAAAGCATTTGATTTTAGTTCCACAAATATAGACTACATAAGAACTAAAATAAATATTACACATATTTCAAAGACCAATTTCAACATGAACAAATTTTGTAGGGACTATATAAAAATAACAAGGATCAAAAGCAAAGAGTGGTATATTTGCAAGGAATAAAATCAAACAAAAAAATTTATATGTACTAAAAGCAAAAAATTGTATATTCATACGGACAAAAAACATACTTATGCCTTTTCAATTTTGCTATGAAGAGAATAGAAAATAATCAATGCATCAAATCTCTTGCAAAGAAGAAACAGACAATGATACATTCTCTTCATGTCATAAGAAAAAGGAAAATCTATTTAAAGATTATTGATACAATTTCTATATTATACTTTTTAATACATTTCTCGTATCAATGACTTCTATCAAGAATTATAATAGTCTATGTAATCAGGTACCAAGTACTTGCAGGAATTATTGAGCAACGGATTCTAGAACCATTGCTACGTCGAAACAAGCTTATACTAACTGCAGCATACTTCACTGTTAGAACTGCCAATACTTATTGGGGATCACTATTGTAAGATTATTGATTTAGTTCAATTAATATTTATGCACTAAAATTCATTAAATTCTTGTCATTTCTCATTATTTGGTACACATTTTTGCATAGGTGGGTGGATTTTGCTAGATGGGTTGGAGTCCAGAAGATAAAGAGTTAATCATTATTATACATCAGTGTGTATATATATAGTCATGAGTTCAATTGATCAAAGTTTGAGTATATTTGTGTGAATGATTGGTTCTTAAATTTGTTCCCTTGTATTTTTTTAAGCTCCCATTTCTGAGAAAAAATGTTCATTTGTGTGTGGCATGGTCACCATCTTGTATAGTTGACCACAACACATGGCAATACCAATGGTGATTAGCACAAGTTTCCTCATAAAGTTGAGTCTCTAAGTTTATTATACAACTATGGCAATTACTTGCAAATGTTTACTTTGTTTGGTAAAATTAAATTCCATGATATGTAACTCATTAACATGATCAGTTCAACACATATTTGGCCTAAAAGAAACTTTTTTGTGAAACTTTTGGATTGGAAGACGTGGTAGACATTGATAGCGGCAGGAACAAAAGTTGTAGTATGTGCCCTAGTTTTTGCTTCTAAGGATTGTTTCACTCATGTGGAGGTCGAAAGTGATAATGATTTTGTGATTAAGTCTATCCACAATCGAACAACGTGTATAAGACTTGCGTCTTTCCTTGTTGAGGTCAATCTCCTAAAGAAAATATTGATTTATATTTCTTTTTCTCGTGTATCTAAGAATAAGAATAGGTTGGCCCACGTTTTAGCTAAGGAGATCCACTTATTCCTTGTTCATATTTGATTGGAGGAAATCCCTTTTAATTTGGAGCTAATTGTTGTAATTTGTAAAGGAGTCTTCTCCTTCTATTTATTTATTTTTTTTATGACAGAAGTCCTATCTTTCTCTTCTTTCTTAATAAATGATGCATTTTCCAAAACAAATAATAATAAATATATTTATATATTTCTTTATAGTTGAAGATGAATAATTATAATTCACATGTGTTATTATGAGAAATACTTCTTTTACATATAAATAACTTTCATTCAAATGCAAATAAGAATAGTACAAACAAACTTATCATGAGTCCGGGATATTCTTCATCCATATTTTGATATCAAAACTAATTAAAAAAAAGTAAAAAAAATACGCCAACAATACATATAAAGATTTCATAAACCAATGAAAGAAAGTCAAACCAAAACTTTAATTCTAACAATCAAATTAATTTCTTCCACATATGGTCAATGGTCAAGAATAATGTAAGATATACATTGTTTAATTCAATCTATTTTTCGAAAAAAATATTTGTTGGTGTTCGTTCATATCAACTATAGATGGTCTTTGACATGATCAATACAACCACGTATTGACAAATCATATATGAGACCAAGAGAGTGCTAAATTTGGTAATATCATCTATAAATCCCTTACTTAAATATGGTACCGACATAACGAGTTTGTTGCGTTTGTAAACACAGCACATAAACTGAAAACAAACGAAGTCACGCCATGATAACGTACAAACAAACATCGCACCTAGACGACGAAATCAAAAATAAAACACGAAAGAAAAAAAACCTAAATCTATGTAAAAACTCATCTATTTTAATAAAATGAAGGAACAAAATAACTTGATAGAGTGATTCTATACTAAAAATGACCCTAAATTACCTTAGATGAAGAAGAAATAAACATACAGTATTGTGATTAGAAAAGAGACAGAGGGGCAGCTGACTCAGAACCTTCAATAAAGTCGAGAAATATTTAAATGGTCCAAAATTTCAATTAAAAACTATTTAAACACAAAAGTATATCATTAAATTTAAAAATATACATTATTTAATATTTTTCTTCTTTCTGTTTATTTGTGAGACTAGATCTTGTGATCGTCGCAGACTTTCTCTGTTATCATATGAACCTGCAGCTGGGTTGCAAAGGACGAAGACAAGATGTACAAATGTTTAATGACTTGGATCCATGTCATGAAGTCTGACTCCAAACCCCACTAGCACCATTGTGACTTTTCTATTTCTTCTTGACGTTCAATACATGGTTAAAAATTTACTAACAAACAAAGTATTGATTTTATTCTATAAAAAAAATATTGATTTTATTACATTTTTTTGGCAGCTTAAAAAAATATTAATTAGTCAGACCTAAAAAAAATATTAATTATTCATTGCATGATTTGCATCTATGGTCTTTTTATGGTGTATTGGCTGGAATTAGGAATGTTAGGAATACACACATATACATACTCAATTTGATCAATTATGATATCTGAACTAATTAATTTTATTAATTAATAATTTTTACACAAAATTCGAACCAAATCAATTTAATTATAAATGGTTGGGTTGAACGCATAACCCATAATATTGTTATATTCTTTTAATGTGTAAGTAATGTACATATTTTAAAATAAAAAATTGTCTTATAAGAGATGATAAATTCCACCATAAGTAGTTCACACAACTGCGACGTCTTGAGTTCGAACATGGGACAAGATGTTCAACTTAACAATATCGGCATTTGTTAGTTGAGTTAGAACTTAAAGACTTTTATAGTTAAATTTCAATGAACATAGCAATAATCACAAAATTTCATCACAACACACATTTAATACTTCAAATATATTCATCAAATTAAGTATAACAACTAAATTATAGTTGTACGTCAATAATAGATAAATAATAATAATAATAATAATATTAATATTAATATGTACGACAATGAGTTGGGTTTGTGGGTTCAAAATGTCAAATCTGCTAATTGAATCAAACACTATTATGTTTAAACGGGTTGATTTGGATTGGACACAAATTTAAAAAAGTTGGGTCAAAATGCGAGTTGGATTGGTTTGGTGACCGAATTTGCAAGTTGACCCCTACCCGTGAACACATTTGGAGGGGAGGGAAGGAATATTTTAAAGAATGTGTGATTGGCTCAATTTTTAATAGGGGAGGGGACGAGACCAAAAGTTCTCCTAATCTTATTTTGCTCTCCCTCTATTTTGAGATATTTGGAGGGGAGAGGAGCAGGTGGGTCAATATAACTTAAAAATTATTTAAAATTCTTTGTCTTGAACTTAACACGACTATTTAAAATCTTTCATCACTCATATGTCTTTAAAATCTGACTCCTACCCTCACCTCTATTAAGCCAAACAAACCCTTCAATTTTTTTACTAATATTTTTGTTATAGTTAAATTACACTTTTAGTTCTTTATGTTTGTCCGATTCTCGAATAAGCCCTTTTATATTTTTTTTCTTTCCAACTACGTCTTTTAAGTGGCACCTTATTTGCAACGTTAGTCTATATGTTATTGTCAGTTTGTAGAAGTGTCATTTTCTGTTAGTTTCGTTTAAAAAATGTCATGTGGCTGTTACAATACTAGCGTCTGCATAACGGTACTGATGTGGTACATAAAATATTTAATTAATTTTTAAACAAATAATAAATATTTTAAAAAATAATAAAAGTTTTAAAAAAATTTCTTAGAATTCTTTCAACCAATAAAAATGAAACATATTGCGGTCCTTCAAGTTTGACTCATTTCCTAAATTGGTCCTTTATATTTCTTTATTTTCTCGAATTGATCTTTTAAGTTATATTTCATTTGAACTGTTAGTCTTTCTTTCTCTTCACCATCTTCCACTATAAACCTTTTGTTCCAGGGCGAGATTCATATTTTTAGATATTTTAGGTTTTAGCTTCAGACCATGTTGTCTCCAACACCAATTAATAATACTTTTGAGGGACTTTTGTCGTCGGGTAATATTCCATCAAATAATGATTGAGGGAGTGGAGCTAATGATCAGAACAATTACTATGATGATTGATGTATTTGAATAATATTTGCTATTTTTATTTTTGGTTTGTATGAATTTATGGTTTGTATGAATTTGCTATACATTATTATTTAATTATGGTATGTTTAATTTTTGGTTTGTATGACATAATTTATTAATTTTGAAATGTTTTATTTTGTTTGGTATATATAATTTAAATTTATAATTTTATATAATTTATTAATATATAATATTTATTTTAAATTGAATATAATTTCGAATATAATTTATTTTGTTTGATATATATAATTTATTAATATATTATTTTTAATTTAAATTTTTAATTTTTAAATTATATTAATATTAATTTTTTTATATATAATATCATTTTTTAATATTAATTTCGAATTTTATAAAATTATTTTTTTTAATAAAGTCACACATTTGTGGCGGCCTAAGCCCCCACAAATGGGACAGTTTATGACGGGCAAAACTCTCACAAACTGATTATTTTATGTCATGTCATCCTCTGTGGCGGCCTAAGCCCTCACAAAGGACAACTTTTGTGGCGGCCAAAGTCCTCACAAACGCTAATTGTTTTAAATTCTTAGTCTTTTGTGGCGGTCTAAGCCCTCACAAATTTGTGGCGGACTTTTCCGTCACAATTTTGTGAGGACTTAAGCCCTCACAAATGGGAACCAAAAAAATGAATTTTGTGGCCGTTTTGGCCGCCACAAATCTTTGTGACTGGCTTTATTTGTGGCTGTCAAATTCTCCTGTTGTGGCTGCTTTTCTCCCTTTGTGAGGGCATTTGACCCCCACAAATCTTTGTTTTTCTTGTAGTGCATTTACTTTTATAATATGTCACGTCGGCATCGTTATGCACATGTCAGTATCGTAACCGTCACATGACGTTTTTTTTTAATAGAATTAACGAAAAATGACATTTCAGCAAATGAACAATAACATAAAGACTATCGTTGCAAACGGATTGTCACTTAAAGGATTTGGAAAAAAAACTTAAATGGCTAAAAGTGTAATTTAGCTTTTGTTATACTACTATTAATCTTTTCTCGCGTCTCGTAACAAAACCTTTTTAAAATAATAATAAGGATTCAATATATTTTAGTCTTTATAAAACTTTAAAATTTCATTATTAGTCTCTATAAATTTTTTCTTCGACTTTTAATCCTCATAATATTTTCTCAGTAGTTTTTGTCTCTATAAAATCAAAATAAATTAAGAATTTATCCTAATACTATCAAAATTTGCAAATACATTTTGGGTTATATATAATAGAAGTTTTCGAAAAAATAAGCTCAAAATTATTTTTAATGCAACTTTAACTATATTTTTCTATTTTACCCTTGAATTATTGCAAAGTACACCACTTGCAAAATATTAATTCTACTTTATATTTATGATAGTAGAAAACATATCAATAGTTAAAAAATTTTTTTGATAAAATGACTATTCTCTTTGTTTTATTTATAGTTATTATTTATTACTCTCTCGTCCCAAAATAATATCCATTTGTAAAACACATTTGTCCTAAAATAATTGACTCTTTCAATTTTTAATGTACTTTTTTTAATTGTAGCTTTTAATTAATAATACTTACATTATTTTCAATACAATATATTTTACTATGCATTTCTGACGTTAACAATCCACCAATATTTAATAAGAAAACAATTTAATAAAAATAATACTTTTTTTCATTTATATAATTTTTTTAATATATATAAAATGATTACATAAATCAATTATTTTAGAACAGACGAAGTAATATATACTAAATAAGCAAAAGTTGAGTATAATCGAAAGAATATTAAATTGAAAATTAGAAGGACAATTTACGTTTTCTTTTACTCAAAAGACAGTTTATTTTGCAAATAAATTATTTAAGGCGGCACAGATAGAGTACTTACAAGTGAGTTTCTCAAACGGTGTAGAACTTCATACTTAAAGTTCCCTCCTTTAGGCATACGTGTATAGCTTTCTTTTCTTTTGCTGTCTACAAAAGTTTAAGCCTATCATTATTTGTCGTCACCAACAGTTTCCTTCCGTTTTCACCCTCCCTTTTACTCAATCTGGACCGTTAATTTCACCATTATCGGTTCTCTTCCAATTATGGACCATTTGTTCTTCTTATTATGGAATGTACAGTTAGGTACATCTATAAATAAAGAGTCTTCTTACACGTTAAAAACCCAATGATTCAATATAACAATAGCCATCTTTTATTAAAAAAAATATTTAATTGCAGTTTTAGTTCCTCTTTTATTACAATTTATGGAAATGGTCCCCTTATTTTAAAAGTCAACAGTTTTGGTCTCTCTCATATTTTTAAACTAAAAAATGCAGAATTGACATATTTTTAATGACGTGACATACAATTCTATAATAAAGAATCATCTAGATGTATTAATTATTCATATGTCATTAATCAAATTAAAAATATGAAAAATTTCTGAAGTTGAAAGCTAAGGGCTTGTTTGATTCACATCTCAAAAACTCTATTTTAGTATTTTAAAATTTAAAAACTAAAAAACTTGTTTGGTTTACTTGTTTTTAAAAACTTTTTTTAATATTATATTTTTTAAAACTAAAAAAGCAAAACAGATAAATGGTGTTTTACTTTTCATTTTTCAGTTTTTTTAAATCTCTAGTCAAAAACTGTTTTAAAAATTGGAGTTGTCAAACAGATTTTTTTAAAATTTTCTTTTTAAAAACAGTTTTCTAAAATTTATTTATAAAATAGTTTTCAAAAACTAAAAAGTAAAACACAATCAAACAAGCCCTAAGTTTTTACTGCGTTTTATTCAAATTTCATAAGTGCTAATCATTTTACATTATCATATCATATGTCACGTTATTTAAAACATCTCACGTCATCATTTTTTAGTTAAAAAGTCAGAAGGATGACCAAAACTGACGACTTTTAAAATGGGAGGACCAATTTCGTGAATCAGTGAAACAAGAGAGACTAAAATTGCAATTAAGCCTAAAATAAATTAGTCTTAAGTTTGATAGTGTGACATATCAGACTAATTATGTCTAAATGACCTGTTTAATTCGTTTTTTCCGACATGTTGGAATTTTTAACATTTCATCCAACCTATCATGATGTAGCCCATAACTTATAAAAAAATAAATATTAGACTCTGTTAAGGTAAATAACTCATTTTAAAAAATAAAATAAGTACTATTATTAATTATTAATAAATAAATCAATAATAAATATTAATTATGAGTTAGGATCTTTTTCATTTCTTTTCTCTTTATTTATGATCCATTTGGAGAAATAGACACAAAGAAATTAAAAAAAGAAAAAATATTTAATTGTACATGTAACTACTTTTTTGTGTCTTCTCTCTAAATGTACATGTATAACAAATTATTGTGGTTACAATAATGTGTGCACCATTATCTTTTCATTCATTGTAGACAAAAATACTTATTTTGGTCCTTTATTTTATTTAGTTATAATTTTAGGTCTTATTTTTTTTCTCATTTTAATCATTTACCTCTCTTAAAACATGTACAAATTTTTTCTTTAACTTTTTTTCTTCTCATTTAGATCCTTTATTTCTTAAAAAAAACACTTTTGTGTGTCTTAAATATGTCAATGTGATAAGTCCACGTAGGAGTTTTGTTTTCTGTTATAAGTTAGGTTTTAGGGTAGTTTTTCCTTTTCTATATAACAAGATATCTTTCTCTTATTTGTTAACAATGACAAACATAGAAAGGAGGAATTAGAAGAGAAGAAGAGAAACAACCCCTTTAGGGTTTCATAATATAGAATGAACAAAAGTTTAAGTTAATAGAGTTACAATGAGTATACATCCAAGATAATAGAAATGTCTAAATACCCTTACTACTAATATATAATAATATTATCTAACATCTCCCCTCAAACTCACGATGCATTAACATGGAGCACCGAGAGTTTGTCAACTAAAAAACAAAAAAAATGTTTAATGGAATGCATCTTTGTGAACAAATCAACAATTTGTAAGGAAGAAGAGACAAACAGTAGAGTAATGGTTCCATGCTGAAGATGATGATGAGTAAGATGACAATCAATCTCAATGTGTTTGGTGCGTTAATGAAAAGCCGAGTTATGAGCAATTTTAATAGCACTCTTGTTATCGTAGTGCATCGGAGTTGGCTCAAAAAGAGAGATACCCATATCAGACAAAAGCCAACATAACCAAATTATTTCAGCAATAGTGGATGCCATAGCACGATACTTAGCTTATGTAGAAGAGCGAGAGACAATGTCCTGTTTCTTACTCTTCCAAGAAATAAGAGAGTCTCCAAGAAAGATATAAAACCCTGTGGCAGACTTACAAGCTGTGGTGTCACCAGTCCAATCAGCATCAGAATAAGCACTGGTGAAGAATGCGAAGATAACGAAGAATACGAAGAACCACTCCCCAATGTACTGTAGTGTGAGAGACAACAAACTGACTGACAACATGAACAACATAAGCAATATCAAGTCTGGTAATCATAAGATACACCAAGTTGCCAACCAAAGTACGATACAAAGTAGGATCTAATAAAGGAACACCATCCGAGGGAGCATATTTCACATTCAAATCAAGAGGAGTATATGCTGCTCTAGTATCCGAAAGGAAGCCTGATCAAGAATGTTGGCAATGTACTTGGATTGAGAAAGAAGGTAGCCTCTAGGAGAGTAGGAAACTTCAATCCCTAAGAACTAGCGAAGAGTTCCCAAGTCCTTCATCTCAAATTGCTTGGCTAACTGCAATTTCAATTCATTGATTCCACTAACATCATCACTTGTAATAATCATATCATCAACATACAAAGAAAGTATAATGCAACCATTGTTGAGACAAAATCCCAAATTAATGTTTCGATGATAATCAAACAAAGTTAATTAAATTTCTAATTATGATTCTAAAAAGTGTTTTGTTATTTAACATGTGTTTTGAGTGTATTAATTAAAGATAGGTATTAAACATATCAACACAAGATCATATTAGAAGAAGCAAGATCATTCAAATAAACGAAGAACATTCTAATAGAATTCTGGAAAAAACAGAGATCGTTCTTCACAGCCTTTAGTTTCTTCAAACCAAGAATGTTCCTATTCTTAAAAAGGAAATAAGATAAAGATCGATTCTGATTTGCAAATAAACCATCCTTTACAAAGTTACCAGATGTATACAAGATCGCATCAGAAAGATCCATTCCAAAAAACAAAGGCAAAAGCTATGCATCAAAATCAAACAAGCAAGATAATTCTCCATATTGGTCAAGCAACAAGTACAACCTTGACATACATGATTGGACACTGCAACTGCACCTCTGAGCAGTCTGCACACGTGACAGAGCAAAGTATGACTTCAAAATAGCTATCAAATATTCCTAAGTTCAGCACTTCCCAAAACAGCAACGAAGATTGTTCTAGTTTTTAAAGCAAGAACATTCTTGCTTTAAAACAACACTTATCCAAAACTAAAATGAGATAACTGGACCTTTTCAGCGGCTAAATGAGCTGTCATCAGCCTCCATGAAGTCTATAAAAGGAACCTCAAGGTCAAGGATAAGTAAAAGAGTTTCAAGTACAAGCAATTTATCACATATACAATCATACTTGAAAATACTAAAGCTCTTCAATCAAAAGGAAAGGCTCCGATTTCGTTTAACTAGATTCAAGGATCAATCCTACTGAGTCCTTTACCAAGAATCCAAACTCAAACAAGTGTTGAGTACACTTAGATCCATCAAACTCTTTTAATCATCACATTTGCAACTCAAGACTATTATGTTGAAAATAGTTTGAGTAAATTGTAAAAAATCCTTTTATAGTTAAAAGGTGATCTGTAAAAATATTCTCTAAGATTGAAAGGTAACTCCTGGAAATCCTTTCTAGGTTGAAAGGTAACATACTGTAACAGATCAAGATTGATCTAGAAAGGTTGTGTGAAAAGCAAGAACGATCTTGTTTGAACACTTAGTGAAAAATCTCACAATTGTGAGGACTGCACGTAACCCACTCTAGGCGAACTAGGATTTGTTTATGATTAACTAACCATAGATCTCAAAGAGAAGTTAATTTTTTATTTCACTAACCTAGAACGTTATGCTTTTATTGTGTTTTAAAACCAAGATTGATCTTGAGTTAAATATTTTTAAATTAAGCAAGAGTTATTTAAAAAGGGGCAATTACAATTCAAACCCCTTTTTCTTGTAATTGACATTGTCACTTCAATTGGTATCAAAGCCAGCCTCTAAGGATTAACACTCAAAAGTGCTAGAGTAAAGATTAAGGAAGCAATGTCAAAAGCTAAGTACATCGTTGAAGGAGGATCATCAAACAGGCCACCTTACTTTGATGGTACAGACTACTATTTCTAGAAAAGCAAGATTCAGCTGTTTCTAAAATCACAAGACACAGGAATATGGCGCATCACTACAGATGAAGATTTCATACCAAGAATCGACCAAACTCACTCAACATCTGCTAAAAAGAAAGAAGTAGATTGGACAACAGAAGATAAAGCTAAGGTACTTCTAAACTCTAAAGCTCAATTATTTTTATCATGTTCTATAAGCAGGGAAGAAAGTGAAAGAGTCGATGAATGTGACACGACAAAAAGGGTATGGGACACACTACAAACTCATCACGAAGGAACAAGTCATGTCAAAGAAACAAGAATTGATATCGGTATATGAAAGTTTAAACTGTTTGAAATGAATGAAAGAGAAACTATTGATGAAATGTATTCAAGGTTTACAACTATTATAAATGAAATGCGCTCTTTAGGCAAAGCATACTTAGTACAAGACAGAGTGAGAAAAATCATGAGATGTCTTTCAGTCATATGGAGACCAATGGTGACAGCCATAAGTCAAACCAAGAATCTTGAGGTACTTTGATTAGAAGAATTAGTTGGAACCTTACGAGCACATGAAGTGCTGCTATAGAAAGACAAACCAGCAAAGAAAGGTAAAATAATAGCCTTAAAAGCTTCTCAAAATTCTCAATAAAACATACCATTACAACCAGATGAAAAAGAAGATTCAGAAGAAATCGGACAGGAAGATGCTGATGAAGAAATAGTTCTTCTTACAAGAAAAATCCAAAGAATGATAAGGAGAAGATATCATATCAAAAAGAGATTTCCAAATAAAAAGAAAAATTTTAAAATAGAGGTAGACAAAAGTCAGATTACATGTTTTGGATGCAACAAACTAGGACATTACAAAACTAAATGTCCCTTAAATAAAAAAGCACCAAAAAGATTTCCCTTCAAGAAAAAATCCATGATGGTTACCTGGGATGATTCTGATGAATCAAAAACAGAGGAGCTTGAAGAAGCCAACATATGTTTGATGGAAAACTCAAAAGACAATGAGGTAATAAATTCTGAACTATGTTCTCTATGTGAACAAATGGAAAAAGTGTTTGACAACTTACTAAACGATTCAAATCTCCTTGTTCAAACATGTAGTTCTATAAAAGACCAGGTTTACAAAGAAAAACAGAATGCTGAAGCTATGATTGATGAACTAAAAAATATCATTCAAAGCATGCAAAAATCTCATCTTAAGAAAACTAAGGAAACTGAAAATCAAGAACGTTCTACGATTCAAAAGGAGAACGTTCTTCTTAAAACAAAAATTAAAATCCTCAATAATGACTTGGCAAATTTTATCAAATATATTGAAACCTTTGAAAAAATCATGGGATCCCAAGTAGGAATATTTGATAAAGCTGGACTTAATTTTGACAAAACTCAAAAACAAAAACTTTATGTTTTATTCTTGAAAGAAATGATGACAAGTGCAAAACAAAATGTTCATACTGCAAAAAAAATGGACATCTTGAGTATGCATGTTATTTCAAAACACGGGATGAAAAATTCAAAGCAAAACGGTCACTCAAAAAGGAAGAACATTCTATAATCAGAACAGAACATTTTTCCCAAAGTTTCAAAAAGGAGGAACGTTCTGGAAACATATCAGAACCTTCTTCAGTAAGAAAATGCTCATTCTGCTCAAAAATTAGACATACTAAATCACAATGTTATTTTAGAAAATCCAGTATTAAGGGAAAAACTAACTCTCAAGGACCCAAGACCAAATGGGTACCTAAAAATCTTGTAACATCTTTACATTGATCTTTTTGGTCCTATCAAAACAACAAGCTTAGGAGGAATGAAATATGGTTTTGTTATTGTTGATGATTTTTCTCGATACAAATGGGTACTTTTTTTTAAAACAAAAGGATGATGCATTTGATGCTTTTAAAACTTTCTACAAAAAGGTACAAAAATGAAAAAGAGTCTAACATAATCTCTGTAAGAAGTGATCATGGAGGAGAATTCATAAACACTTCTTTTATAACTTTTTTTGATGAACTTGGCATTTCTCATAATTTGTCTTGTGCAAGAACTCCTCAACAAAACGGAGTTGTTGAACATAAGAATAGAACATTACAAGAAATGGCAAGAACAATCTTGGTAGAATCAAATGTTGAAAAATATTTTTGGGCTGAAGCTATCAATACTTCATGCTATTTTTTGAATCGAGTATCCATAAGGAAAATCATCAACAAGACACCCTATGAAATATGGAAAAATAGAAAGTCAAATATTTCATACTTTTACATTTTTGGGTGCTACTGCTACATTTTAAATAACAATGAAAATCTAGGAAAGTTTGATGCAAAATCAGACAAAGCCATTTTCTTAGGATACTCAACCGATTCCAAAGGGTATCACATATTTAATTTGAGAACAAAAATTGTTGAAATAAGCATGCATATATTATTTGATGAATTTGATGATCTTGATGTAAGTAAGATAGATGATGAAGAAGAAGAACAATCTGAATAACAACAACAGATTGTTCCTCAGAAAAATGAGATCGATAAACAATCTCCGTTTCAAACTCCTCCACAAAGCTAGAAAATCATAGGGGATCATCCACAAAATCAAATTATAGGAAATACATCTTATGGAATTAGAACAAGAATGTCTTTCAAAGAAGCCATGGTTGATCAATCTTGGGTCGAAGCAATGAAGGAAGAACATCTTCAATTTGAAAAGAATGAAGTCTGGACTCTTGTCCCAAATCCACAAGACCAAACGGTCATTGGAACAAGATGGGTATTCAAAAACAAGTTGGATGAAGAAGGTAAAGTTATAAGAAATAAAGCAAGGCTGGTAGCACAAGGGTACAACCAATAAGAAGGTATAGACTATGATGAGATCTTTGCTCTAGTTACAAGGATAGAAGCTATCAGAATCCTTCTTGCATATGCATCTCATAAACTCATTAAACTTTTTCAAATGGATGTCAAAAGTGAATTTTTAAATGGTTTTTTAAATGAACAAGTATATATTCATTAACCTCCTGGTTTTGAAAATCAAAATAAATCAAATCATGTCTTCAAACTTACCAAAGCTCTATATGGACTAAAACAATCCCCTATAGCATGGTATGATAGATTAAGCTCATTTCGAATAAAAAATGGATTCTATAGAGGAAAAATTGACACAACACTCTTTAAGAAAATTGATAAAAGTGATTTACTTATTGTTCAAGTGTATGTTGATGACATCATCTTTGGATCAACAAATGAAAAAATGTGTAAGGATTTTTTGAATCTCATGCAAAGCGAATTTGAAATGAGCATGATGGGAGAGTTGAGATATTTTCTTGGTTTACAAATTAAACAGTATAGAGATGGAATCTTTATATGTCAAGAAAAATACATAAAAGATCTCTTAACAAAATACAAAATGAATGAAGTCAAAATAATGTCAACTCTTATGCATCCATCCTCCATTTTAGACAAAGATGAACAAGGAAAGTCCATTTTTGAAAAAGAATATAGAGGAATGATAGATTCATTACTTTACTTAACCGTAAGTAGACCAGATATCATGTTTGCAGTAGGATTATGTGCTAGGTTTCAATCTTCACCTAAAGAATCTCATTTATCTGCTGTAAAAAGAATTTTCCGTTATCTTGTCGATACTACTGATCTTGGCCTTTGGTATAGCAAAGGAACTCATTTTGATCTTGTAGCTTATTGTAATGCTGACTATTCCGGAGACAAAATTGAAAGAAAAAGCACAAGTGGTGCATGTCAGTTTGTTGGAGAAGCCTTAATAAGTTGGTCATGTAGAAAGCAGAATACAATCGCTTTGTCAACTACTGAAGCTGAATACGTCTCAGCTACAAACTGTTGCTCCCATGTTCTATGGATTAAAAACCAACTTGAAGACTTTTTAGTAAGTTATTCAAATATCCCAATTTACTGTGATAATACGAGTGCTATCAATCTCTCTAAAAATCCCATTCAACACTCAAGGTCCAAACACATTGAAATAAAACATCATTTCATTAGGGATCATGTGAACACAAAAGAAGTTGAATTAATCTTTGTTGACACAAACAATCAACTAGCGGACATATTTACCAAACCCCTTGTTGAAGAAAATTTCAATTTCATCAAAGAAAAATTAAAAATCATAAAAAATCCAACTAAAACTCTTTGAAAACAAAAACCAGATTATTCTGGTCAGAACGAAGAACGTTCTTGTCCTGGTTATGTTTTTATCAGAACAATCTTCGTTTTTATCCTCATGAGAAGAGCAAAGATCAGCTTAAACGATCCTTTTTTATGTCCATCAATAAAATACATTCATCAAATTAAGTACAACAACAAAATTATAATTGTACATCAGTAATAGTTTAGTAATAATAATAATAATAATAATAATAATAATAATAATAATAATAATAATAATATGTTATATCAATGAGTTGAGTTTGTGAATTTAAAATGTCAAATTTGCTACTTGAACCAAATACAATTAGGTTTAAACAAGTTGGACATTAACTTGAATAAGTTTGATCAAAACGCGAGTTGGCTTAGTTTTGCTTCATAGGTTGACCCATACTGGTGAACACCCCGAGTTGGAGGGGTATGGAGGGAAGGAGGAAATATCTTAAAGAACGAGTGTTTGACTCAATTTTTAAGAGGGGAGGGGAGAAAAATCCTCCTAATTATATTTTTGTTCTCCTTCCATTTTGGAGAATTTGGATGGGAGAGGAAGGAAGAGCTCAAGGGCACATGTGCTCTTAGGGCACTCGTTTCTTAGGCCATATGTTAAGAATACCTAAAGTAAAAAACAAAAATTGTCGAAGAAAATGAATATTTGACCAGTCAAAGAGTGGAAACAACAAATCTCAAGGTGATATTTCTATATTTGAATTATTAACATGTGCCTTTATGACACATGTTAGCATTTTTTAAACTTAAAATCGATTTAAAAGTTATTCTCTTGAACCAAACACAACTAAAAATCCTTTCTCACATCTCCCCCTCTTTCGAGTCAAAGATGTATTTATGTCTTATCCTCTTCCCTTCATTAAAATATCACTTCTCATCTCCCTTCACCTCCATTGAACCAAATATACCTTTAAATTTATTTTCTAATATTTTTGTACACTACTAATCTTTTGTTTCGTCTAGTAACAAAACCTTTTTAAAATAATAATAATAAAGATTAAACATAGTTTTACTCTTTATAAATTTTTTATTTTTAGTCTCAATAAATTTTCTCTCTAATGTTTAACCCTCATAATATTTTTTTGACAATGGTGATTGCCTCTATAAAATCAAAATAAATTAAGAATTTATCGAAATACTATCAAAATTTGCAGATATATTTTGTCTTCTAATAGAAGTCTTTGAAAAAATAAATTCAAAAGTATTAAAGTATTTTTAATGTAATTTTAATTATTTTTTCTCTTATTTTATTTTTCAATTATTACTAAGTATATTACTTCAAAATTATTAATTCTACTTTATATTTATGATAGTGAAAAACATATTAATAGTTAAGAAGAATAATTAGTTTGATAAAATGACTATTCTCTTTGTTTAAGTTTTAGTTATTATTTCTTAGTATACATGAAATAACCAAAAGTAACGCTAATTGTAGATTTTATCACATTTATAAATATTTTGCTATTTTATGCTATTAATCTGGGTGGTATAAATTTGTTCACAGATTCATCTTTTTTTATTTTAACACTTTGAATTATAATATTCTTAATGATATAATTTTTAATAATCTAAATAAATGAATATTGATTTTTAATAAAAACAAAATATATTTTTTGCTCAATAGATAATTTATTTTAAGATTAATTTATTTTGCAAATGAATTATTTATGGTGCGACACATGGAACAATACATACACTTTTCTCGTAGAACTTCATATTTAGAGTTCCCTCCTTTTGGCATACGTGTAAAACTTTCTTTCCTCTTGCTATGTCTTTTGCTGTTTTGTCTACAAAAGTTTGAGTCTATCATTATTTGTCGTCACCAACAGTTTCCTTCGGTTGCTACCCTCCTTTTTACTCGATTTGTACTGTTAAATAGTTTTCTTACACGTTACAAACTCAATGATCCAACGTAAGAATAGCCTTTTTTTTTTTTTTTTTAAGAAAAAATTT